>JAKOOJ010000048.1:635000-1108032 GCA_022577455.1 Arizona elegans
TCGGAGCTTTCTTCCTCCGATGGGACAGGCTCAGAGGGCGGGGCCACAACACATATATAATATCAGTTTAGTTCTATCTGTTATAAAAAGTTATATTTGCAAGATATTTTGTGATTGATAGTGGCAGTCACCTTTGTTAGCAATCTTAGTGGCCTTTTCTATGTAATGTCATCGCACTGTCTCTTTTCCACTACATCAGATGCCAGAACAAAGGAGCTTCATCCATTCCAGAGAGTCTCCCGTGACAGTGCTGCCTCCCTTAAACGGCTCTCCATCTCCTGGTAGATACTCCTTCTCCAACCCTTGGGAGATCAGGAAGGACCAAGAAAGAAGTCCATCTTCCTATAACCGCAGTTACAGGTAACTTTGCCTGGTTTGTAATGGATTAAACTGGAGAGTGTAGGACAAAGATTTCCAACTTTGGCCACTTAATGGACTTTATGACTGGCTGGAGAATTCTGGGAGTTGAAGTCCACCGGTCTTTTATTTTTTTGAATTTTTTTTTAATTTTATGTTTATAACATAATACATAACTTTTTAGAGCAAAAGTTTGATCCGGTATAAAATAAATACAGATTCCAAATTTCATCCATTACATTTTAAAGAAGGAAAAAAGAAGAAAAACTAAATAAAAAGGAAAAAAAAGTTCTAAACCCAATTTTTCCATTCAATCTAACATCTTCTTCTAACATTTAACATTCTATTAAATATCACCCTAAATCTTAAATTCCAAATCTAAACAGCTTTTTATAATATTCATTTGTCATTTTAACAATCAGTATTTCATATATTTCTCTTACTTCAAAGACCCAAATTCAATCAGTATTTCTTCAAAATTGCATCTAAAAATCAACACAAAGTATTTTACTCCTCTCTTACAAACATTTCAAAATCAATTCAGTTTAAAATTTACTTCTAAGGTATCTCCTTCACTCCTCCTAGGTTTATTTTTAACTGGATTACAGCTGATTTCCTGGGATGCTTCCCTCCACTCCTAACCTTATTTAATGGCTGGATCACAGTTTAGTTTTAACTGCTCTCTAACATTTTCTCCTCTGCTCCTCCTAGTCTTAAAGTTGCCAAGTTTGGACACTTTCAACCTAGGAGATCCTTGTTCAAAATATAGTATGCTAGGGCTTGTTTTCTCTGATCAAGTTTTTTCCTCTCTTGCCGTATAAGAAATGATGCTGGCTTAGCATTGAATGGCCATAACAATTACTTAAGATATGTATGGGATTGACATTTAGATTCTACCCTGTTTCCCCCAAAATAAGACATCCCCTGATATTAAGCCAATCGGGCTTTTGAGCGCATGGCAATAAGGCCAAGCGCTTATTTCAGGGTTCAAAAAAATATAAGACAGGGCTTTATTTTCGGGGAAACACGGTATCTGTAGATCAGTGGTGAAATGTAAAATTTGTTACTACCGGTTCTGTGGGCATGGCTTGGTGGGGGTAATGTGATTGGGTGGGCGTGGCCAACTCTTTTTTTTACTTTTAAAAGCATTTTTTCTACAACCTCTTCGGCTGAAGAGATTGCAGAAAAAAATGCTTTTAAAAGACTCGGACGATCCCAGCTGAGTTCCTTGATTGTCAGCCTTCTTTTTTTTTTTTAAAGCCTTTTTTGTACAATCTCTTTGGCCAAAGAGGTTGCAGAAAAAAATGCTTTTAAAAGGCTCTGATGATCCCAGCTGAGCCGCGCGATCATCAGAGGCTTTTTTTTTAACTTTTAAAAGCATTTTTTCTACAACCTCTTTGGCTGAAGAGATTGCAGAAAAAAATGCTTTTAAAAGACTCGGACGATCCCAGCTGAGTTCCTTGATTGTCAGAGCCTTTCTTTTTTTCTTTTAAAAGCCTTTTTTCTACAATCTCTTCGGCCAAAGAGGTTGCAGAAAAAAATGCTTTTAAAAGACTCTGATGATCCCGTGGCTCAGCTGGGATCATCAGAGGCTTTTAAAAGCATTTTTTCTACAACCTCTTTTGGCCGAAGAGGTTATAGAAAAAATGTTTTTAGAAGGAGAAAAAAGCCTCTGCAGATCAGGCAAGTCAGCTGGGATCATCAGAGGCTTTTAAAAGCATTTTTTCTACAACCTTTTCGGCTGAAGAGGTTGCAGAAAAAAATGCTTTTAAAAGGCTCTGATGATCCCAGCTGAGCCGCGCGATCATCAGAGGCTTTTTTTTTTAACTTTTAAAAGCATTTTTCGGCCAAAGAGGTTGTAGAAAAAATGCTTTTAAAAGTTAAAAAAAAAAAACAGCCTCTGATGATCCTGTGGCTCAGCTGGGCACGGGGGGGGTGGGGGGGCACAGGGATTTTTGCTACCAATTCTCCGAACCAACCGCCGCCATCGCTACCGGATCGGGTGATCCGGTCCGAACCGGGAGCACTTCACCCCTTCTGTAGATGTTCCAACACTTTGTACTTTGTAGCAGTGAGGCTTTAAAAAAAAGAGAGAAGACTTAAATTGCCTTTCCCAAGTTTCCGTGGAGGAGTGGGAGAAATATAAATGGATGAATTATTTTAACTAAATTTTTTCCCCCAACAGTATCTTTTTAATGGTGAATCAGAGGAGAGAATAAGTTCAGGGAGAGGTGGAGAGAAACAAAGGTGGAAGATCTTCCCCTTTAAATTAGTACTGAAGTCAGAGCAAGTTGTGAGGAGATGCAGTTGGGGATCAGTTGCATCTGGGTCTGATTTAGCTCCTTGGAGTCAAACCACTGATTTATTTAATTTGATTGTCTGGTCTGATTGTAGTCAGCCTTCTAAAGTCTTAGGGAGAATCTCATCATTCTGATGATTAGTGGCAGGAATTCTGGCTCCGTTACTAAACTCTGGACCTGAAAAGCCACCAGGAGTAAAGGTGTGTACACAGAGAGGCGGGGGGCGGGTAGAGACAGAGGAGGGAGAGTGAAGAGAGGGGGGAGAGAGAGGAGGGAGGGGGAGAGAGAGAGAAGAGAGGAAGGGAAGGAGGGAGGGAGAGAGAGGAGAGGAGTGAGAGAGATGAGTGAGGGAGAGAGAGAGAAGAGGAAGGGAAGGAGGGAGTGGAGAGGAGAGAGGAGGAGAGAGAGAGAAGAGGGAAAGAGGAGGGAGGGAGTGAAGAGAGAGAAAGCAGTGAGAGGGAGGGAAGGAGGAGGAGAGGAGAGGGAGAGGAGGGGGGAGAGGAGAGAGGGAGTGAAAGAAGAGAGGGAGGGGGAGAGAGGAGGGAAAGAAGAGGGAAGAAGAGAGAAAGCAGTGAGAGGGAGGGAGAGAAGAGAGGGAAGGAGGGAAGGAGGGGGAGAGGAGAGGGAGAGGAGGGAGGGAGAGAGGAGAGGGGGAGAGAGGGAGTGAAGAGAGAAGACAGGGAGGGGGAGAGAGAAGAGGGAAAGAGGAGGAAGTGAAGAGAAGAGAGAAAGCAGTGAGAGGGTGGGAGAAGGGAGGGAGGGAGGGAAGGAGGGGGAGAGGGGAGGGAGAGAGAGGAGAGGAGGAGAGAGGGAGTGAAGAGAGGGAGTGGGAGAGAGAAGAGGGACAGGAGGGAGGGAGTGAAGAGAAGATAGAAAACAGTGGAAGGGAGGGAGAAGGGAGGGAGAGGAGGGAGGGAGGGGGAGAGGAGAGAGGGAATGAAGAGAGAAGAGAGAGAGGAGAGAGAGAGAGGAGGAAAGCATTTTGATCACCTGATCACTAGGATGCCGTGATGGTAGTGTGTGTGTGTATGTGTGAAGACTAGTTGTGAGTCACGTTTTCCAGTGCTGTTGTAACTTCCAACAGTCGCTAAGCAAATGCTTGTAAGTTGAGGACTATCTGTATATATATATATGTATGTATGTATGTATGTATGTATGTATGTATGTGAACGGGTACTGTATTACTTTCTTCCTGGTGCTGGAAAGCCAGGATTCTTTGAAAGAAAAGGAATTGCTTCACGGGGGGGGGGGGGGGGGGGGGGGGGGGTTCAGAAAATAATCGATTTATAACAGCCCTTCTATGAACGATGCTAAGTGGTCAACCTGAAATCTAGAAAATTGCCTTGAGGATGCCGAAGCCACGAGAGGCTATTTTTTAGGCCTTTTGGTATCAGGAAAATGCAGCCGTCATACCAGGAAGGTGAAAACACCTGTCCCCAGGCAAAGTCCACAAAGGAATGTAGGCATGGCCCCTGACCTCCCAAATTCGGTCCCTCCCATCTTCATTTCCTTGTCCCTTGGCAACAAGGTAGACCTGACTTAGAATTTAGAATAACTTTGTCACTTTAAATGTACACTAATCGGCATACATTAAAATGAAGTTTCGTTGCGTACAGCTCTCAAAGGGTCTCCGATGTACACCACACAAAAATATAGTTTATGTATTACAATATTCTGTAATATTGATTACAAAATAAATAAATGAGTGGTGCAGTGGCTTAGAGGTGGGGCTCTCGCCTCACAATCGGGAGGCTGTGAGGTCGATCCCAGGTAGCGGCAGATGTTTCTCTCTCTCTGGGCACAATGAGTAAATATCAGCTGCGAACTTTGCATTGGCAACAGGAAGGGCATCCGGCCAGTAAAGACTCAGCTCCATTCAGTTGCCCGGACTCCACCCCGATGCAAGGGATTATGGGGTCATTAAAAGAGAATATTATTATTATTATTATTATTATTATTATTATTATTATTATTATTATTATTATTATTATTATTATTATATGACTTTAGGATTCTAGACTGACAGGCACTTGGTCCACAACACATCTGACATAACAATAGTTGAAAAGAAAAAAGTATGGTTCATTGACATTGCAATACCTGGTGATGCACGGATTGAAGATAAGAAGCAAGAAAAAATCACAAAGTACCGGGATTTGCAGATTGAAGTTGAGCGACTGTGGAAAAAGAAATCATGTGTTGTCCCGATTGTAATTGGAGCCCTTGGAGCAATACCCAAAGGGCTACCCTGCTATTTGGAAATTCTAAATTTGCCGGACTTGAACATTTTGACTCTACAAAAAACCACCTTACTCGGAACAGCTGACATCCTCCGACGATACCTTAACAGTTCCTAGGTCCTTGGTTAGGACTCGAGCTGCTGAGCTATTAACCAGCCTCAAAGGCTGTGAATCTCACTAAAGATTAAATAATAATAATAATAATAGTAATAATAATAATAATAATAATAATAACAACAACAACAACAACAACAACAACAACAAAATAAATAAATAATGCACATACCCACATATATTATATGACACGGAGAAACACCACAGTCTAGTTTGGATGTATACATTTACATGGCGAGAAAAATGAATCTTGTGAGTTTACCAGATGGATGGCCTCTAGGGCAAGGGTCGGCAACCCGCAGCTCCGGAGCCGCATGTGGCTCTTTCATCCCTCTGCTGCAGTTCCCTGTCGCCAATCAGCTTCACACTTGATAGGGCTTTTGTTTCGGACAGGTAGAGGAAAAAGAACGCCGCGCTAGGAGGAGACTCTATGGTGGGGGAACTGGACTTCCGGTCAGCAGAGGAAAAAAGACACTGCGCTAAGAGACACTATGATGGGGAAACCGGACTTCTGGTCGGCTCCAGAATTGAACGGGGGGGCTTCCAGTTAGGACCTTTGTGGCTCGAGTGTTTAAGGTTGCCGACCCCTGAAAGATGTTACAGAATCTGGTAGTCCTGCTAGAAATACTTCAAAACCTAGAGAGTAGGAATCTAATATTTTTGGAGAGTGCCGGGTTAGGGGAAGCCTGTCCGACCCCGTTTATTAGCCAGTAGATTGAAGAGACTATGTTAGCCAGAAGTAGCTCAATCCAAGTAGCTCTATTTTGATCCGAATTATCCAAGTCACCACTTTCATCTTTGCACTGCCAAACTACACGCCCTTCCTTTGTGTGTGTTTTCGGCTCCTTCCTTATTGATAAAAGGAAGGGCATGTGTGTCTTTCCCTTTTTTTATTATTGATACACAAAGTCTCTTCAAAAAGCAGCATAAAAAGCTATTGACAAGGGTTTGGGCGTGACTGCCTTGAACTAAATCTATGAACGTAGTCCTTGTCAGAAAGAGTGGAGTTTGTATACTGAGGTACCATATTTTTCAGACTATAAAGCACACTTTTTTGTCTCCCAAAAGGGTGCAAAAATGTCTGTGCGTCTTATAGATTGAATATTGCCGAAGCCCCGCTCACCCGCCAGTCATTTTCTTTGCCCACCGCACACCCTTTTTTCAGGCCTTTTTTTTGACCTATTTTTGAGTCTTTTTTCGGCCTGTGTTCGGGGCTTTTTTTGGCCTGTTTTTGAGGCCCTTTTTTTTGGCCTGTTTTGTTGGAAAAAACAGGCCAAAAAAAGCCTCGAAAACAGGCCAAAAACAGCCCCAAAAATGGCTCCAAAAAGCCTCGGAAACAGGCTGAAAAAAGCCCTGAATATGGGCCAAAAACGCCCCCAAAATGGGCCGAAAAAAGCCTTGAAAATGGGCCAAAAAAACCTTGAAATGGGCAAAAAAAGCCTTGAAAATGGGCCAAAAAAGCCTTGAAAACGGGCCCAAAAATGGCTCCAAAAAGCCTCGGAAACAGGCTTTAAAAAGCCCTGAAAACAGGCCAAAAACGCCCCTAAAATGGGCCGAAAAAAGCCTTGAAAATGGGCCAAAAAAGCCTTGAAATGGGCCAAAAAAGCCTTGAAAACGGGCCAAAAATGCCTTGAAAATGGGCCAAAAGCAGCCTTGAAAACGGGCCAAAAATGCCTTGAAAATGGGCCAAAAAAAGCCTTGAAAACAGGCCAAAAATGCCTTGAAAACGGGCCAAAAAAAGCCTGGAAAAAGGTCGAAAAAAAAGGGAGGCCAAAAACTTTTTTTTTGTTGTTTTCCTCTTCTAAATTTAGGTGCGTCTTATAATCTGAAAAACACGGTTAATAGTATTGGCATATGCCCGGTCCAAATAAATCCATCCCAAGATGGAGGCCTCTTCATTGAAGCTGATGGACTACAATCTACCATGCTGGTCCAGTGTGAGCTGTTTTTCCAATAGATGTTTTTCCGATAGATGTTTTTTAGCTTCCCCAAGTTAAGTCTATATCGTATGTTTTCGTATGCAGCTCTTGGGGCATTGTTCATTTTTCAGCACAAGAATAGCACCTGTTTGTTTCAATGGCCTTTCCAGAGAAAGGTTTTTCAAATCTTCACTACCCATTCAAAACAGAAAAACTGGCAAACCCATTCCTGCCATTATTCAGGGATAGTTGAACACCTGCTCGCAAACAATGATAGTTAAGACTTAGGAACTGGAAGGCTGGTACCAGTTGGAGTAAACACTACCATAGAGACAATTGGCCTGGCTGAATAAGGCAGCTTCCTGCATTTTGTGTCAGGGTGGATTTGATTTATGATTTAAATCTAGTAAAAAGGCTCGATTTAAATCAACTCGATTTAAATCATAATTTTTAAAGAGCAACTGTCATCTCTGCTAATCCTTTGACCCGCTGTTGACTCACCGATAGTCCCAGTGTTGCAGCATATACATAACTAAGCTCCATTTCATGCTGAATAAACTAAATTATTTATGTATCTTAAATAGAAAACTATCTTACGATAGATTTTTACCCCAAAAGTTTTTTATTAAAATAAATTCGATAAAAATAAAAAAAAATCCGATTTAAATCAAAAAAATCTGATTTTTTTTGATTTTTTTTAAAAAAATCAATGATTTTTATCCACCCTGTTTTGTGTTGCCTAATGTTTATGAATTGTGTTTTCATTTCAAAATAAAATGATAGCAATGAATCTGAATCGTATTTTCTTAAAGGGGTATAATTTTATCATATTTATTTATCTATATATCTTCCTCCTTTCTCCTTTCTTTCTTTCTTTCTTTTTCTTTCTGTCTTTCTTTCTTCTTTCCTTCCTTCCTCCCCCCTCCTCCCTTCCTTCCTTTCTTTCCTACCTCCCTTTCAAATTCCCTCCCTTCAAATATCTTTTATTGTTCTTTCTAAAAAAAAAATCTTAATAAAATTACTAGGAAAATAAAACAAGAGCCAGTGGCTAATTGAGAGGTTGCACTGAAACAGTTGTCCGCATTGTACATCTGCAGTTTGCACTAACGGTTATATTGATGTGTTTTCTTTTAATTAGAGTCCTAAAAAGGAAAAAGGAAGATGACAATTCCACTGATACTTTTTAATGCGTTCTACTAAAAGCCTTTACAGATGCAGGAAAAGTTGAGAGCCATCGATCGTGGCCCATACTTCGTTTCTGTTCTGTTCTGTTCTTTCCTAGCTAAGACATGCTGGCTCTTAATTGTTCAAGAAAACATACAGTAGGGGTGGGAGTCAAATAATTTAACAACCGGTTCTCTGCCCTAATGATTTCTTCCAAAAACCAGTTCACCAAACTGCTCAGAAAGTTAACAACTGGTTCTCCCGAAGTGGTGCGAACCGGCTGAATCCCATCACTGAGTAGAGCCACTGCCATCTTAACAGAAAATGTACCTCAGATAATTCTCCCCCTCAAAACCGCCCCTCAGTTTTGGTACCTGAGAACCGAGAGTAGGCATTTTTTTTTTAATTTGATTTATATGCCGCCCTTCTCCGGAGACTCAGGGCAGCTTACAATGCGTTAAGCAATAGCCTTCATACTTTTGTATATTTATACAAAGCCAGCTTATTGCCCCCACAAACTGGGTCCTCATTTAACCTACCTTAGAAAGGATGGAAGGCTGAGTCAACCTTGAGCCTGGTAAGATTCGAACCTGCAGTAATTGCAGGCAGCTGTGTTAATAACAGGATGCTTTAAACCACTGTACTACCAAGGCTCTCTGAGCCTTTTATCTCTGAAATCATGACTTCCATTTTAGATTGATTTCCCCTCTGCCAGAAAACCCAAAAACAAACAAACACCCAAAAGCAGCCAAACTGTTAGTTTAGGAGAGATGTAAAAGTTTCTTTCTTTCTTTCTTTCTTTCTTTCTTTCTTTCTTTCTTTCTTTCTTTCTTTCTTTCTTTCTTTCTTTCTTTCCTTCCTTCCTCCCTCCCTCCCTCCCTCCCTCCCTCCCTCTTTTCTTTCTTTCCTTCCTCCCTTTCAAATTCCCTCCCTAAGTTTCTGAATCACCAAAAGTACGGTAGTTGGAACATGAGATTATATTTATCTCCCAAGCTGGTAAATTTTGCTTATATCTCAGAGAGGCTGACAGTTGAATTCCCATGGTGTCTTTTGCTGGAGATGGGTAAAAGAAGGTACATTTTTCTATCTAGGAGCGTTTGTCCTTTTTTATTCATTTTGGGGTGGGACCGATTGGGGTAGATTGTAGCAGTGATACCAAAATATAATTTTACCATATTTTATTTATCTATATATTAAATTATTGTATTTTATTCCAATTTCAGTTTAAACTGTATTTTATTCCTATTTCAGTTTAAACTGTATTTTATTTCGATTCCATTTTAAATTGTTTTTACCAGATTTTAGTAATAAAATTTGTATCTGGAACTCTCCACTTTAGAATAGAATAGAATAGAATAGAATAGAATAGCATAGCATAGCATAGCATAGCAGAATTGGAAGGGACCATGGAGGTCTTCTAGTCCAACCCCCTGCTTAGGCAGGAAACCTTACACTACTTCAGACAAATGGTTATCCAACATCTTCTTTAAAACTTCCAGTGTTGGAGCATTCACAACTTCTGGAGGCAAGTTGTTCCACTGATTCATTGTTCTCACTGTCAGGAAATTCCTCCTTCGTTCTAGATTGCTTCTCTCCTTGATTAGTTTCCACCCATTGCTTCTTGTCCTGCCCTCAGGTGCTTTGCAGAATAGCTTGACTCCCTCTTCTTTGGGGCAACCCCTGAGATATTGGAACACAGCTATCATGTCTCCCCTAGTCCTTCTTTTCATTAGACTAGACATACCCAGTTCCTGCAACCGTTCTTCAAATGTTTTAGCCTCCAGTCCCCTAATCATCTTTGTTGCTCTTCTCTGCACTCTTTTCAGAGTCTCCACATCTTTTTTACATCATGGCGACCAAAATTGGAGGCAGTGGCCTTACCAAGGCATTATTTATTTTTTTTAGTTTATTTCTTTGTTGAATACGTATTAGATATATATATATATATATATCTAATACGTATTAGAGCTTGCTAGGTGTTAGAAAGGAAAAAAGCCCAGAACCGAGTAGATGAGATTCTACTGAGCTGGAGCTACAAAAAAAAACCTTGGCTACGTAGGGAAAACCTGGCTAGAAGAAAAACACACATAAACCCTACGAAGAAGTAAGAAAATTGATACTGTACCTTTACAGGGAGGATATGGGTGTGGCCTACTGATGACAGCTAACGAGCTAGAAATGGATCTATTTAGGTCTCCCACCTAGCAGTTAGAGCTTGCTAGGTGTTAGAAAGGAAAAAAGCCCAGAACCAAGTAGATGAGATTCTACTGAGCTGGAGCTACAAAAAAACCTTGGCTACGTAGGGAAAACCTGGCTAGAAGAAAAACATATATATGTATGTATGTATGTATGTATGTATGTATGTATGTATAAGCATGAATTGAATACATAAAATGAATACAATTAGAGGGAAGATTAGGACAGGGATGGTAGACATGCTAGTATGCTTATGCACATCCCTTACAGACCTCTTAGGAATGGGGTGAGGTCAGCAGTAGACAGTCTATTAACTTTGATATGACGGAAGAGCTAATCAATAAAGGAAACTTAACTAACTAACTCGTTTTTGTGCTGGGGGAAACGTTCCCTTCCTGTTAGGAAGCCCTCTTCCTGTTATATTGTGTCTAAGCCCCCGCCAGATCTGCAAAACGTACTTTCTAGGCATCCTTTACTGTACTTCTTAACTGAGCCAGGAAGTGCGAGGGTTAATCCACACTTCAGACAGAGCTGCTGACGAAGGTCGAGACAGGGCAGGTCTAAGGGTTGTATGTTGAGGGAGTGTTCTGCCTTTCAGAACGAGAAAGACAGCAAGACACTCTGACTCCGAGCAACTCCGAGGACCAGAGAAAGAGAGAAAAAATTGGGGTGAGAGGGCTACCGAATTAGCTATTGCTTGGGAGGATTAATCCGCAGCCTTCCTAAACTTGGTTAGACTCTCCGGGGGCTGGTTCTGGCAGAAAGAAGCGGTGCAGGTACTACCTGTACTCGTGTGCACCTACAAAACGATCCGTTTTCTGTAGGTGAGCCGAGCTTTGAAGCAGGGGAGAAATCCAGCAGGTTCTGGAGAACCGGTAGTGGAAATTTTGAGTAGTTAGGAGAACCGGAAAATACCATCTCTGACTGGCCCCAGAGTGGGGAGAGAATGGGGATTTTGCAATATCCTTCCCCCAGGAGTGGGGAGGGAATGGAGATTTTGCAGTATCCTTCTCTGGAGTGGGGTGGGAATGGGGATTTTGCAATATCCTTCCCCCAGGAGTGGGGAGGGAATGGAGATTTTACAGTATCCTTCCCTGGAGTGGGGTGGGAATGGAGATTTTGTAGTATCCTTCCCCTGCCATGCCCACCAAGCCACGCCCACAGAACCGGTAGTAAAAAAATTTGGATTTCACCACTGCTTTGAAGGACACGTCTGGATGGGAGATAAGCTTTTCCCTTTGGGCTCAGCTAATGGGAGAGCCTCTCTGCTATCTACCTATTTGCGTGTCTCAAGGAGTCTCCTTCATTGACTTCTTCTGCTGGTTGTGGTGGATCTTCCAGAGAGGAAGAGACAGAGAGCAGAAGTACTGGAGATACTTCTTTAACAGTGAAAGGGTAGAGAGAGCAACATTTTTCTGACTTCAAACCTGGATAGAGAAGAGTCACTTTTGAAATCTTGTCCTCTCTGGAGCAAGGGAAATCCTACAGGAGCTCCATTGTCAAAGAAGTGGCTTCATGAATCCACCTGTACCTGTGGAGCAGGGGTGGGTTCTAAAATTTTTTACTACCGGTTCTGTGGGCGTGGCTTATTTTATGGGCGTGGCTTGGTGGGGGTAATGTGACTGGGTGGGCGTGGCTAACTTTCTTTTTTCTTTTTTACTTTTAAAAGCATTTTTTCTACAACCTTAAGAGGTTGCAGGGGGAAAAAATGCTTTTAGAAGCCTCTGACGATCAGGCAACTCAAGCTGGGATCGCCAGAGGCTTTTAAAGGCATTTTTTTTTTCTATAACCTCTTCGGCCGAAGAGGTTGCAGAAAAAAACGCTTTTAGAAGCCTCTGATGATCCCCGCTGAGCCGCGCGATCATCAGAGGCTTTTTTTTTTTACTTTTTTTTTTTATTTTTTCGGCCGAAGGGGTTGTAGAAAAAATGCTTTTAAAAGAAAAAAAAAAGCCTCTGATGAGGTGGGCGGGGGTAAGCGATGGCGACCGGACCGGGACCGGTTTGGGGGTGTGGCCAGCCAATGTTATTACCAGTTCTCTGAACTACTACAAACTTTTACTACCGGTTCTTGCGAACTGGTGTGAACTGGAAACAACTCATCACTGCTCTAGAGACCTGCAGCTTTAAGAGCAGCCTACAAGGATTGCATTCGGCCTATACTCTGGTCTCTCCCAACCATCCGTCTTCTTTCAGGCTCTGTAAAGGGATGAAATACTAGTTTGTCCTGTCCTCCTGGATGAAAACCTTGAGATATTTCCCCCACCCCTCCCCACTTCATCCTAAGCCTGACTGTATCTGTTTTGTCTCTCTAGTTTGAATACGGAGCCAACGATGCACCATTTGGAAGGAGACTCGGAGGTCTACAAGCTGATGCAGGAAAACCGTCATACAAGGGCTGTGCCACAGCAATCCAGCACTTTCCGCCTGCTCCAGGTGGCTCTGGAATTGGATGAAAAAGGTGACAGAGGCAAGAGGATGGACAGGGCTCTGGTCTATGGATGGATGGAAGGAAGGAAGAAAAATGGCACAATGGGCTTTGCATTTTAAGCCAAACCTATTCCCATCCTTGGTTTTCTGCTGTAGTCATGTTTTTTCTCGTGTTGCGTTATGGAAATAACACGCTTGCAAAATAAGATTAGTTTATGGAAAATGTTTCTAGTTAGGACGGATAGCGTAAAACGGGCTTGTCCTTTTCAAAATCACAAGGTGAGGGTGGAAATAAGATAGAACAAACCAAGCCGAGGGGAAAAAAAATTGAGAAACTTGGTAACATTTTTTTTTTAATTTGATTTATATGCCAACATTAAATTTGGTAGAGCGGCCTTTGGAATTCATTGCTACCAGGTAATAATCTCCTGGGATAAAAGTCTTGTTCCTTCCAGTTTATAACAGTTTTTTATTGAGTTATAAAATATAATATATGAAATACAAAAGCAAATAGAAAAGCAGTGGGGAAGAAGAAGGGGAAGAGAAGCAAGGAAAGATAAGAAAAAGAAAAAGAAGCATTGACTTCCAACTCTTGCAGTAAAAGAAGGCATCAAATCACAACTTTTTGCTTTTTCATAATAATATGAACAGGTCTTGTTCCTTTTCTTGCTGGGTGTGTGTGGCTATGGTGGGTGTGGCTTATTCAGCCTCCTTCCTGCATTACGGCAGGGGGTGGGGGGCGTTTTTGTCCTCCCCGGGCTCTGGAGGCTTTCCTTGAGCCTCCAGAGCAGGGGTGAAATCCAGCAGGTTCTGACAGGTTCTAGAGAACCGGTAGTGGAAATTTTGAGCAGTTCGGAGAACCAGTAGTGGAAATTTTGAGTAGTTCGGAGAACCGGCAAATACCACCTTTGCCTGGCCCCTGAGTGGGGTGGGAATGGGGATTTTGCAATATCCTTCCCCCAGGAGTGGGGAGGGAATGGAGATTTTGCAGTATCCTTCCCCTGCCATGCCCACCAAGCCACGCCACGCCCAAAGAATGGTAGTAAAAAAAATTGGATTTTACCACTGCTCCAGAGGGGCGAAAACGGCCTCCCCAGGCTCCGGAGGCCCTCCTGAGGACGGAAATGGGCCGTTTCCGGCCTTCCCAAACTTCCAGTAGGCCTGTTTTTTGTCCTCCCCGAGCCTCCGCATGTGCACTGCACTTACCTGCATCCAAAACGGGCCACATGGGGACTCCTGGGAGGGGTGGGGTAGGCAGGGCCAGCCAGGAGTGGGATTTGGGGGTTCTCTGAACTGCACAGAATCTTAGCTAGAGGTTCTCCCGAACCCCTGCGAACCCCCAGCAGCCCATCCCTGCATAGGGTTTGGCTGTACATTCTTTAAAACCAGTAATGTGTGTGTTGTTGTTTTTAATTATTGTTTGCTAATGTACCTTCTGTGCTGCTTTGACAGAGGGCAGCGCAACCCATTTCCCCAGCCAGCTCTCTCCCAGTTTGCACAAGCCGGTCAGCAGTGCTACGGCAGGGAACTCTCAGAAGCTGCACACCTGTGAGAAATGTGACAGCCCCATCACGTGAGTATGGCTAATCCTTAAGCAAGGTTTGGTACCAAAGGGACTGGAAAATAGGGGAAGATCTTCCATTTCAACTATTTGAGGGGCTGTCACAGGGAAGAGGGGGGTTGACCTGTTCTCCAAAGCCCCTTGAAGGCAGGAGAAGAAGAAATGTCTGTGGAGATTCTCAGTCTTCCAGGTCATGGTTGTCCCAAAGGTGCTTTCTTGGTTTTTCTTTGAAGACGTTTCGCTTCTTGTCCAAGAAGCTTCTTCAGCTCCAGTGTCAAGAGCTGAAGAAACTTCTTGGATGAGAAGCGAAATGTCTTCAAAGAAAAACCAAGAAAGTCCAGCTGTTTCTTGAAAAAGCACCTTTGGGGGATAATAGATGGAAATGAATCAAGGAGAGAACCAACCTAGAACTAAGGAGAAATTTCCTGGCAGTGAGAACAATTAATCAAATTAATCAAATAAAGAGCTTTGGTGGCGCAGCAGACTAAAGTGCTATTAAGTAACACCAGCTGCCTGCAATTACTGCAGGTTGGAATCTCGCCAAGGCTCAAGGTCGACTCAGCCTTCCATCCTTTCTAAGGTAGGTAAATTGAGGACCCAGTTTGTGGGGGCAATAAGCTGACTTTGTATAAATATACAAAAGTATGAAGGCTATTGCTTAACGCATTGTAAGCCGCCCTGAGTCTCCGCAGAAGGGCGGCATATAAATCAAATTAATATATATATATATATAGTTTTTCTTCCTGCTCTTTTATTTCGAATGTCAGTTTACTCATTTCGGCACAATCCAACATTTTCCTAATAATTTCTTCATCCGTAGGTATCATTTCTTCTTTCCAATTTTTAGTTTTTTGTTTCTTTGAAAACCTTTCGCATTTCATCCATTCTTCAGTTCTTTGGAATGTTTTCAAAGAGGGAGGGGGACACACAAGAAAGTCCAGTTGTCTTTTGAGGGAAATAAAAAACATTTTTGGGACAACCATGACTTGGATGATTAGGAATCTCCATAGCTAGTTTATTAAACATCAATGCCTGCTGACTGAGCGACTCTGGGCAGCTCACAAGGAAGAAATTGCGATAAAAATCAAGCCAAAAATAACAATGAAATGATGATGAACCTGTCTTCCTTCAGGACAGTTGTTCCTCCTCCTTTTGATCTTCAAAGGAATCCTTGGCGCAGGGATTAACACCAGAGGTGGGGCAAGGGACAGTTCTGGGCCTGAAGAGAGCCCAAAACCTGTTGATTTATTTATCTTTCCGAATAAGAGCTGCGGATGGTTTTGGTACTTGCATGATTAAAGGGCTTGCTTCCACGGCTCGGATTTTGCAACCAACTGGAAATAGCGGTATAACCTGCCAGGCTGGAAAACGCAAAGAGGAGTGGATGAAGATGAGCCATGCTAAGAGTAGCCAATGAGAGGTCAGGCATGGTCCCTTCGATAGTACAGGTGCAGAGGTGGGTTTCAGCAGGTTCGGACCAGTTCTGGAGAACCGGTAGCGGAAATTTTGAGTAGTTCGGAGAACCGGTAGTAAAAATTCTGACTGGCCCCGCCCAATCTGTTCTCTGCCTCCTGAGTCCCAGCTGATCGGGAGGAAATGGGGATTTTGCAGTATCCTTCCCCTGGAGTGGGGTGGGAATGGGGATTTTTTATTTATTTATTTATTTTATTTTTATTTATTTTTATATGCTGCCCTTCTCCAGAGACTCAGGGCGGCTGACAATGCGTTAAGCAATAGCTTTCATACTTTTGTATATTTTATACAAAGTCAGCTTATTGCCCCCACAAACCAGGTCCTCATTTTACCCACCTTAGAAAGGATGGAAGGCTGAGTCAACCTTGAGCCTGGTGAGAATTGAACTCGCAGTAATTTTGCAGTATCCTTCCTCTGGAGTGGGGTGGGAATGGGGATTTTGCAGTATCCTTCCCCTGGAGTGGGGAGGGAATGGGGATTTTGCAGTATCCTTCCCCTGTATTAAAGAGGGAATGGGGATTTTGCAGTAGCCTTCCCCTGGAGTGGGATGGGAATGGGGATTTTGCAGTAGCCTTCCCCTGCCACCCCACCAAGCCATGCCAGGCCCACCAAGCCACGCCAACAGAACCGGTAGTAATTTTTTTTTGAATCCCACCACTGTACAGGTGGTCTTCAACTTACAACCATTCATTTAGTGACCATTCGAAGTTGCAGCTGCGTTGAAAAAAGGGACTTGTGGCCAGTTCTTGCGCTTACGACCAATATGGCATCTCCACAGTTAAAGGTCCTAAGTCAAGGTTGTCAGTCACTTTTTTCAGCGCTGTCAAAACCTGAGATAGCCGCTAAACAAATGGTCTTTAAGTGAGGATGAATAGTCAACCCTCTCTTCTCCATGGCAGCCCCTTAAATATTGGAAGACAGCTATCCTGTCGCCCTTAATCCTTCTCTTCATTAGACTAGATATTAACAATAGCACTTAAACTTCTACATTGCTTCATAGTGCTTTACAGCCTCTCTAAGCAGTTTACAGATTCAGTATATTGCCCCCAATAATCTGGGTCCTCATTTTACTGACCTCAGAAGGATGGAAGGCTGAGTCAACCTTGAGCCGGTCAGGATCAAACTCCTGCCAGTGGGCAGAGTTAGCCTTCAATTCTGCATTCTAACCACTGGGCCACCAAGGGAGGGAGGGAGGAAGGAAAAAAGGAAGAAAAAGAGAGAAAGGAAGAGAGAGAGAGAATAGCAATAGCACTTAAATTTATATATTGCTTCACAGTGCTTTACAGCCCTCTCTAAGCGGTTTACAGAGTCAGCATCTTGCCCCCAATAATCTGGGTCCTCATTTTACTGACCTCAGAAGAACGGAGGGCTGAGTCAACCTTGAGCTGGTCAGGATCGAGCTCCTGGCAGTGAGCAGAGTCAGCCTGCATTACTGCCTTCCAACCACCGTCCCATCACGGAACTAGACATCTTGCAACCGTTCATCATATGTTTCAGCCACTAGCCTTCTAAATAAATAAATAAAGCGGGTTGGGTGGATTCATTAAAAGCAGCTGTTAGCGCAAGGATCCTCATTAATATACTGTGGAATCCAGCTTTAGTGAAGATGATGGGATTTGCAAGGATAGTTAAATCGACTTCTTCGATTAGAGAAAAAGAATGTATTTATGGTTGACTTTTTACATAAACAGGAAAAGTGCACTTAGGAGTTGTGGTTTCGGTGATTGTAAAAAAAAATTGATAATAGAAAAGAAATGAGATTTTCTTTTGCAATTATAGAGCAAGAAATAACTTTATAATGGCACTTATATTTGCTACAAAGGAAACCGGAAGCTTCCTCTTTATTCCTTCTTTCTGCGCTTCGTCTTCTTGCTTTGTTCCATCTTTCCTTTTCTGCTTTTACTCTTTATTAGTTTGTGTTTGTTTTTATGCTCTTTGTAAAATGTTTAGTAAAAGATTATTTTTTAAAAAAGGAAATCCAGTTTTAGAGGGCTAAGGTTGAAATACAGCTAGTCTTGTCCTTATGACCACCATTGTTAAGTAAATCACTGCAGTTGATAAGGTAAGTAACATGTTTTTTTCAAAAAAAAAATGATTTATTTTTAAAATACAAATACAAACATAGCACATATACTTCTAAATACAAAAAAAGAAAGACAAAAGAAAAAGAGGGAAAAAACCAAATATTACAGTGCACCCCCACCCCCCATAGACCATTTTTTCTCCCTTATATTTCTTCGTCTATAACAGCTAAAAGATATACAATATATTCCAATTGTGCGCTTATCCCCTTCAAAACAACATATATTCTTGAGTAGGTTTATTCCCGTTGCCTTCCACCAAAACTGATTTTATAAAATCCTCCCATATTTCATTATAATTGCTTGCTTTGATCATCCCTTTTTTAAATTTAATTTCTGTTGTTAGTTTATCGTTTGTTGCCATACTCCAAATTTCATTACGCCACTCATTTTTTTGAACATCCCAATTTCCTCCCCAATATTTAGCCGTCCCTAATCTAGCTGCCATTATCAAATTTACAATCAGCTCCTTTTTTTGGTTTCATTTATATCCCGTTTTTCCACCAGGAACAGTAATGCAATTCTCGGTGACATGTCTTAAATTTACATTCAAAAGTGCTTTAATTTCAGTAACACAGTTGTTAAGTGAATCTAGCTTCCCCATTGACTTTGCTTGCTCAAAAGTGGATCGCATGACCTCGGGACACAGCAACGGTCATAAGTATGAATCAATTGCCAAGTATCTGAATTTTGATCACATGCTCACGGGGATGCTTACAAAGGCCGTTAAGTGTGAAAAATGGTGGTCACTTTTTTCAGTGTCATCGTAACTTTGGTCACTAAATGAACTGTTGTAAGCCGAGGACGACCTGTATTGTGCCACTAAAATGTGGTGGCCATTGAAGCCACACCAGGCCCATCCGTGGTGCTGTCTGTTGGCTTCAAAAACCCAGACCTGTTTTTAAATGGAAGTTTCCCAACCTGGGTAACTTCCAGATGTGTGAATGTCAACTTCCAGAATTCTCAGCCAGCATGGCCACTGCTCAGAATTATGGGAGTTGAGGTCCAACCCAGTGGTGAAATGTAAAATTTGTTACTACCGGTTCTGTGGGCATGGCTTGGGGGGGGGGGGGGGGGTTAATATGACTGAGTGGGTGTGGCCAACTTTTTTTTTTTACTTTTAAAACCATCCCAGCTGACTTGCCTGATCTGCAGAGGCTTTTTTCCCTTTTAAAAACATTTTTTCTATAACCTCTTTGGCCGAAGAGGTTGTAGAAAAAATGCTTTTAAAAGCCTCTGATGATCCCAGCTGAGCTGCGGGATCATCAGAGGCTTTTTTTTTTACTTTTAAAAGCATTTTTTCGGCCAAAGAAGTTGTAGAAAAAATGCTTTTTAAAAATAAAAAAAAAAAGCCTCTGATGATTGTGTGGCTCAGCTGGGCAATGGGGGGGGGGCAGGGGTTTTTGCTACCGGTTCTCCAAACCACCCACCTCCATCGCTACCAGATCGGGCGATCCAGTCCAAACCGGGACTATTTCACCCCTGGTCCAACCCTGTGGTGGGTTGCCCCCGGTTCGTACCAGTTCTATAGAACTGGTCGTAAAACCGGAGGGAGGTCCGCCCACTGACCCTGACGTCATCAGAAGCAATCTGTGCATGCCCAGAAGCGAGTGCGTACGCGCGATCCAGTTGCAAACCAGTAGTAAAGGTAAGTAGAACCCACCTCTAGTCCAACCACCTGGAATGTGCTTGTCTGGATACTTGGAGCTGTGGTGTACATGAGCGATGCGCCTCCTAAATAGCAGCTTGACTGCTCAATGCTTGCTTGTGTCCCAAAAAAAGAGGTGGAGTGGCTGAATCCAGCCATCACTCCACACTCTCCTTTGAAGAGGCCGTCAACACTCTTGAAGGTATTGTATTGTATTTGTTTATTGAATAGCCCGAAGGCCTTTTCAAACAAAACAGAAAAGAAAAAGGGAAAAAGGCAAAACAGTTACAGAAATAACAATCTAAAAATATATGATATATGACATTAAAATTTTACAATATCAAATTTCAATAGCTAAGTTGCCAAGACTAGATAACCCAAATAAGATAGCTCCTCTCTAACTCAGCTCATCTTTCTTACAATCAATGAATTTTTTTTCGATATAACTGGCTCGTATTGCTGTCATCCTTTTAAGATAGCGAGTGATAGCTCTTACCAGGGGAGGAGAGTCAGCCCTCAACAGAAATGCTAATTTATGCCTTATATTCCAGTGGGGAAATTTATTTATAATTGGGGACAGATATTGTTTTCTTACTTCCTCATACAGCCTACGTTCGAATATTATATGCGCCGTGTCCTCCATGACGTTTACCCCACATACTCTTGAAGGCAATAATAACAACCTATGCAAAAAGAAGTTTGCATAGCGAGTGGAGTGCCCAGAAAAGAGAAAATTGGTACCCTAGATTACATCTGCAGAAATGTATTTATTTTGTTTCATTATATAGAATCACTTCAAAGACTAAGATGGCAAAAAATCATCATCATCATAATTTTATTGTCATTGTACACGTATACACAGTATATCCATACAACGAAATTCACTTAACACCCAAAGACCAGGTCCAACACACATAACAATCCCCAAACACACTCCTACCCACCACAATTCCCCACCCCTAAACCACCCAAACATCCACGCAACAGATCATCAGAGGGCTTTAGAGCACGCTGGCTGAGGAATTTCTGGGAGTTGAAGTCCACAAGTCGTAAAGTTGCCAAGGTTGGAGACCCCTGCTTTAGAGCGTGCTGCAACTCTTGTTTACACTTGAGAATGCTTGGTTAAGCATGCATTTCGGAGGGCTGGTGACACTTGGGTGATGATGGTTGGCTTGCTGTAGATCGGGGGTGTCCCACCACGGCAAATTTAAGACTTGTGGAACATTGACTTGTGGATTGTTGGCTGGGAACTTCTGGAAAGTTGGAAGTCCACAAATCTTGGCAAAATTGAACGCCCCCTGCTGTAGATGCTGGTCCTTCTCACAGGACTTCTCTTCTCCGTCTTCCCCAGATACCAGGCAGTGAAAATCCAAGAGAACCGTTACCGCCACCCGTCTTGCTACGTTTGCACCGACTGTGGGCTCAACCTGAAGATGCGTGGCCATTTCTGGGTTGGGGAAGAGATGTACTGCGAGAAACACGCCCGCCAGCGCTACCAGAGCCCAGCAGAGGACGGCACCATCCTGGCCGTCTATTCCCAGTCTTAAATTGACAGCAGAGCTCAGGAAGCTGAAGAAGGGGAATGCAGTCTGATGGAGATTTCCACCAGGGATCTTCTCGCCAAACGTGATTCGGCCCTTTAAAGACATCTGCAGAAAAGGAGGCTTTGGGGGCAAGAGGGAATGCCATGCAGGAACCTTTGGGGAAGGCGCTGAGGGAGGGAGAGGGCGTTCCCTAAGGCAAATGGCTTTTCTTTTTTTTTCTTTCTTTTTAACTACCAGAGTTTTGGGCCGTCATTCTTCAAGGAACAAATGTTTGCTGCCAAGGACATTTGTCTTTTGACAGCTTCGGAAATGATGGCTTCCCACACTGCCAAGTTAGGCCTTAGTTGCTGGACTCTGGAAAGCGATTGTCAGGGCTGGTATTAATCCTTGGTTTGCGGCCGGCAGCTCCCAACAGCAACGGGAATCTCTTAATGACTCGGTTCTGTGGCTGAAGCACTTCTTGTCTTGCCCCCGTTGCCAAATTCTCCCTGCCCCACGATGCAAATCTAAGACTGAAGGGAAGTTTGGAATCTTCTTGGGTCCCGGATGGTGTGGATTCAGCTCCGAATGCTGACTTTCCCTGTGATGCTTCTCTTTAAGATATTAAGCCAGATGTCTATGTGAAATATAATATATATATGTATATGTATAAGGATGGATAAAACAATTCCCCCACACCTGCCTTTTTTCTTTACGTCCTGGCAACCATGTGCTCTCTTCGCTCTATTATTATTATTATTATTATTATTATTATTATTATTATTATTATTATTATTATTATTATTATTGGTTAATCTTTAGTGAGATTCACAGCTTTTGAGGCTGGTTAATAGTTCAGCAGCTCGAGTCCTAACCAAGGACCTAGGAACTGTTAAGGTATCGTCGGAGGATGTAAGCTGTTCCGAGTAAGGTGGTTTTTTTGTAGAGTCAAAATGTTCAAGTCTGGCAAATTTAGAATTTCTAAATAGCGGGGTAGCCCTTTGGGTATTGCTCTAAGGGCTCCAATTACAATCGGGACAACACACGATTTCTTTTTCCACAGTCGCTCAACTTCAATTTGCAAATCCCGGTACTTTGTGATTTTTTCTTGCTGCTTATCTTCAATCCGTGCATCACCAGGTATTGCAATGTCAATGAACCATACTTTTTTCTTTTTAGTACATTATTATTATTATTATTATTATTATTATTATTATTATTATTATTATTATTATTTATTGGATTTATATACCACCCTACTCCCGAAGGACTCAGGGCGGTGAACAGCCGAATAAAATACATATAATATAAATGTTAAAAAACCCATTAAAATATAATTAAATAATTGGCCCAGAAAACAAAATTTAAAACACCCCAAATTCATAAGACAAGTTTAAAATTTAAAAATTTAAAAAAAATTTAAAAGAGAGGTTAGGCCAGGCCGGCCTGCTGAAATAGAAATGTTTTGATGGCACGGCGGAAAGCGCGTAGGTCCGGGATCCTCCATATCTCGGGGGGGGGGGGGGGGCTCGTTCCAGATCGTAGGTGCCCCCACAGAGAAGGCTCTCCCCCGGGGGCCGCCAGTCGACAGTGTTTGGCCAACGGCACCCTGAGGAGCCCCTCTCTATGGGAGCGTACTGGTCGGTGAGAGACTACTGGTGGCAGAAGGCAGTCTCATAAATACCCCGGTCCTAACCATGGAGCGCTCTAAAGGTGGTAACCAGAACCTTGAAGCGCATCCGGAAGACCACCGGGAGCCAGTGCAGCTCGCCCAGGAGGGGGGTCACATGGGAGCGCCACGTCGCTCCCATAACCACCCGCGCGGCCGCATTCTGGAGCAGCTGGAGCCTCCGGGTGCTCCTCAAGGGGAGCCCCATGTAGAGAGCATTGCAGTAGTCCAGGTGGGCTCTGAGGTCAGGAAGGAGTTTTTGTAATTTCTAGCACAGGTAAAGGCCCCATCAGTGGTTTTTTTAAAACTTTTCTATTTAATAATATGAAATAGGTTTGGCTGCAAGCTACTGCAATAACTGCTTCAGGATCATCTGAATGCTCTTCATTAATATGGATATAACAAGATATTTAAAAAGGGACGCGGTGGCTCAGTGGCTAAGATGCTGAGCTTGTCAATCAGAAGGTCGGCAGTTCAGTGGTTCGAATCCTTCGTGCCATGTAATGGGATGAGCTCCCATTACTTGTCCCAACTTCTGCCAACCTAGCAGTTCGAAAGCAGGTAAAAATGCAAGTAGAAAAATAGGGACCACCTTTGGTGGGAAGGTAACAGTGTTCCGTGCACCTTTGGCATTTAGTCATGCCGGCCACATGACCACGGAGACGTCTTCGGACAGCGCTGGCTCTTCGGCTTTGAAACAGAGATGAGCACCGCCCCCTAGAGTCGGGAACGACTAGCACATGTGCGAGGGGGAACCTTTACCTTTACCAAGATATTTATTGAGAGAGAGAGCGAGAGAGATGTAGTTGTTTCCCTATCACCCAAGGCAAAGATAAGTGGTTTTGTCAGAATAAGGAGTTGCACAAAGCTAGTCCTTGATTTACAGGCGTAATTGGGTCAGGAATTACTGCCAGTCTTTAAGTAGGTCTGCAAATGAACACAGCCGATTTTACCTTTTTTGCAACAGCTGTTAAAACGCCGTGAGGGTTATACAAACCCATTGTATCCAACGGACAAAAACGTGTCATAGATTGCAGCTGTGTGACCGCAGGACTCTGCAAATAGCCATAAATGAGGCTGGATTTCTTTTTTCTTGGTGGAGGGAGGATATTAGAGAGGTGACTTCAGTCAAATATTGAGCCAGTTGGAGGCTCAAAACAGTCAGTGTTGCTGTTTTCTGTTACCTGCCTGAATGGTGAGAGAACCTCACCTGTGTAAGGCTGGATTGCAAGGTTCACTTTCTGCATTTTCTTTGGTTGAATACGTACAGGAGTTGGCATTCTTCTTCTCCCTGGTGGCCGAATGTGATTTTCAGAGGCATTGAGCTATTCAAAACAATTCTTGGAAAGCAGCTGCTCTTGTGCTGGTTCAAACACATTGTGGTTTTCCGTTGTGCCAATTGCACTATGTACAGTCAGTGGCGTTATTACTCCTAATGTTTTCTCCAATTTAGGTGAGAGTGAAAAAAGAGACCTTGGAGAAAACAACCCCCAGAAACTTGCAGTACAGTGATACAACCTGCCAAAAGGGCCACATACAGGTAGTTGTCGAGTTACAACCACAATTGAGCCTCAGATTCACGCTGATAAGTGAAACATTTGTTAAGCGAGCCTACCCCAATTTTACGATTTTCCTGCCACAGTTGTTAAGTGAACCATCGCATTTGTTAGTAAGGCGGTTGTTAAGTGAATCTGGTTTCCCCCATTTGACACGGCTCTTCAGAAGGTCGCAAAATATCACTCAGTTGCCCAGCATTTGAATTTGAAGGTTGTAACTCTGAAAAACGGCCATAAGTCGCTTTTTTCAATGCTATTGTAACTTTGAACATCACTAAATGAACTGTTGTAAGTCAGGGACTCTTTGTAAATGAACAAAACGGCGTAGAAACCGTCCACTGCATAGCAAAGTTGGTTAGTCGAACATTCATTTCCAATGTAGCATACGCAGCTAGCCAGCAGAGGGCGCTCATCACAAACAAGAATTTGTTTGGCTGCAATGTTTCAGCCGATTCCTTAGCTTTTGTATCCTGGTCCTCGAACACAGAACTTGCTCTTAAATATATGTTCAGCCGGGGGTGAAATCCTCCCAATTCAGACCGGATCGCTCGATCCGGTAGCAATGGAGGCAGGTGGTTCGGAGAACCGGTAGCAAAAATCCCTGCCCCACCCCCATGCCCAGCTGAGCCGCGCAATCATCAGAGGCTTTTTATCTTCAGAGGTGGTAGAAAAATTGGTTTTAAAAGTAAAAAAAGAAAAAAAATTGGCCATGCCCACCCAGTCACATTACCCCAAGCCACGCCCACAAAACCGGTAATAACATGTTTTAGATTTCACCACTGCATTCAGCATATTAGTTTGTGTTTTGGAATGAGCTTGTTAGGATGTTTTACTGTTTGCAAGGTTCGGGAGTCAGTTTGCCTAATCTGATAAACATAGGTCTTTTTGTTTTATTCATGGCAGTTGCCTGCTTGCATCCCATCACAAAGCATGTTGGTTATGCTGGAATGTAGGTTGCATCTAGAAGATATCAGGGGCTCAAGTCACCTTTGTCTACTTAAGGGCATGATTGACAAACCTGAATAAACTTGGCTTTGCAGCAATCCCAGGAATGGGAGTTCCACACTGATAACTGTGGAAGGATAATTCCCACTGAGACTGGCAGGATTCAGGACAGAGAACCCCATGGCTCTGACCACTGAAAATTATCTTTGCATTATCCAATAAATAAATTGAATAAATAAATTATCCCATCCACAATTATGCCAAGGATTTCCAAGGTACCAAGAAAAAGCCTTCTGAAGGATGTTTTAGGTCCAGTTTTAGGCCCAGTATGCTTCAACATCTTCATCAATGAATTGGACGAGGGGATAGAGGGGAACTCATCAAATTTGCAGACAACACCAAGCTGGCAGGAATAGCCAACACTCCAGAGGATAGGCTTAAGATACAGAAGGATCTTGACAGACTTCAATGTTGAGTGCTATCTAATAAAATGAAATTCAGTGGTGGAAAAAAAGAACAAGGTTCCACATTTAGGCGAGAAAAACAAAATGCACAGGGATGGCATATGTGGTACCTTGCTCCATAGTGGTAACTGAGAAGGATCTTGGGAGTCCCAGCGCACAATCATTTAAAATATGAGCCAGCCATGTGCTGCATCTGCCAAAAAAGCCAACACAGTTCTAGGCTACATTAACGAAGAGAATCGAGATGACATGAAGTGTTAGTATCACTTTATAATGCCTTGGTAAGGCCACACTTGGAATACAAGGCCACAAGAAGGAACCGCAGCTGGTTATAAAGGTGGCACGTCAATAATCCAAGGAGCTGTTAAGAACTCTGCTGCAGGAGGGAGAGGAGACTTGATGGAAGCTCCTGGGTGCTGTAATATCGCATGAGTTCTGGCACCCATCCTCTTTTGCAGGGTTAGGGTTAAGGAAAAAGGAAAGAAGACAGAAAGGAAAGAGGAAAGGGAAGGAAATAGAGAAAGGAAAGGAAGGGAAAAGGGAAAGGGAAGGAAAAAGGAAAGGAAATAAGAGAAAGGAAGGGAAAGGAAAGGGAAGAAAGGGAAAGAAGGAAAGGAAAGGAAAAAGGAAAGGAAAGGAAAGGAAAGGATAGGAAAAAGGAAAAAGAACTGTTAAGAACTCTGCTGCCGTTTCTTTGCTTCTGAGGGAGAGGAGACTTGATGGAAGCTCCTGGGTGCTGTAATATCGCATGAGTTCTGGCACCCATCCTCTTTTGCAGGGTTAGGGTTAAGGAAAAAGGAAAAAGGAAAGGAAAAAGGAAAGAAGAAAGAAAGGAAAGAGGAGAGGAAAGGAAAGGAAGGGAAGGGAAGGGAAAGAAAGGGAAAATGAAAGAAGGAAAGGAAAAGGAAAGAGGGGAAGGGAAAGAAGGAAAGGAAAGGAAAGGAAAGAAGGAAAGGAAAGGAGGAAAGGAAAGGAAAGAGGAAAGGAAAGAAGGAAAGGAAAGGAGGAAAGGAAAGGAAAGAGGAAAGGAAAGAGGAAAGGAAAGAGGAAAGGAAAGGAAAGGAAAGGAAAGGAAAGGAAAGAAAGGGAAAATGAAAGAAGGAAAGGAAAGAGGGAAAGGAAAGAGGGAAAGGAAAAAGGAAAGAAGCGAAGGAAAAGACGGAGAACCGGTGAAGAGAGGCCATCCCAGGGGAGGGGAGACCCACCTGAGAAGGACCCTCGCGGGGCTCCCTGGAGGCTGCTGGTCCGCAGAGGCTTCTGGCGCTTGAACTGGGCCATGACGCTCCGAGGCTGTGGGCGGAATCCCCGCTTCAGAAAGTCGCACAAAAGACCCCCCCCCCGCAGAACAAAGCCCCGCCCAAAAGGAGGAGGAGGAGGGGAGGGGAATGAGCCTGTCTAGATGCCCTCAGGGTGCGCCCCCCCCCCACACACACACAGACAGAGCCGCCTGCCCAGAGGGGGCCTTCCTCCCTTCTCCCCGGGGCCACTTCGGGAGAGCCAGGCGGGCGAGGCTGCCGAAGGGAAGGAGAAGCGACGCCTCTTTCAACCCACCCGCCTGGTCTGGCCTCCTGGCCTACTCTGCGGGGTCGTCGTCACCGTCCCGCCACACACACACACACAGAGCGGAGTGGGGGGGTGGGGGGGGCTTCAGCGGGCGCCTCCGACGCTTCCACAGGGCCGGGAGGCGAAGGCGCCTAACGGTCGCTGAGAGGAGTCGAGAGGCGGATTCCTAGCGCGGCCCTCCCCGCCCGGAGGGGGAGGACCCACCAGAGGCGGCGGGGAGGGCGCCTGAGCGGAAATGCCTCCTTCTGCCCCTCCCCCCGCGCTGGAGGGACCGGAAGCGCTCTCTTGCCCGGGGTGAAGCGCCACCCGGAAGCCAATGGGAAAGGCGAGTCTCGGTCCTCCCAGAGGGGAAAGAGCGTCGCTCCTCGAACATGGCCCGGGGGGGGGGGGGGGGGAGGGAGGGAGGGAGGATGCTCCTCCAGGTGTGCCTGGGTTACATATCCCAGCATCCTGGGCTGCTTGGGGTGGAAAGGATGGAGGCTGCCTGAAGCATCTGGCAGCGACACAATGCCTCGGAGTCCAGGGTTGCCAGGTGTCCACTATTTGAGTGGACAGTCCACTTTTTTCACATTATGTTCACTATTTTTTTTTTCACAAAATAGTGGACATTTTTTTTTACTCAAAAGCTTTATGATGAAATGGTATGTAATCTAAAGCTGTACAGTCTAAGAGAATAAGGATAGGAGAATCACGTTTTGTCTTTTTTTTCATAAGTTAGAATGAGACAAAGATCGAATGCTCATTGCAATAATCACATTTTACACAACAGCGCAAAAAATGCATTAAAGCGGTTATCTTTTGATATCGAAAATGTAGTGCTGAAGGTTTTTGCTGAATTCTGCGAAGAAATGAGAAGAGTTGAAATCATTTTTTGAGTTTTGCGAGTCAGAATTCCATGAGGTTTTGCACCGTGTTCCAACACGTTGGTTAAGTTTGTTTAAAGTGGTCGAAAGACTTGTTTTAAACTGGATACCTCTAAAATCGTATTTTATTTCTCTTGGATCTGATGAGTGCCATAAGGTTATCTGGAACCTTATTTCGGATCAGGAAAATGAACTCGCAAAGGACGATGAACCAACAATTTCAGAATTGTATTTATATTTCACGCACTTCTTCATGTCAATAATGCAAGACACCCTACTGAAGCTGGAAAGCAAGAAAATTTTTGCATGTGATCTTCACATTATCATGTGTAAGCTCCGTGATTCTTTGCAAAAAAAAAATACGATGAGCAGTTTTTTGGAATGAAAGTTTTATTTGCCTTACGTAAAAAACATTTGCCTGAGAATGCCATGCAAAAGTTCAAGAAAGAAGCCATCAACGTGTATCAAAGAGCCATTGCGTACCTAGAAAAGTGGTATAATTTCACCGATTCAGTATATGAGATGCTAAGTTGTTTCAATCTAATTGATCGCAATAATCCTCCAACTTTAGAAGAAATGATGAACATCTGGTTATTATCACCATGGCGAGAAGAACTTCCACCCAACACTCTCTTCGATGAAATTTCTGTCTTAGAAGAAGTTTGTGTTCATATGCAGGGCGATTCATCCCTTGATAAATGGACGTACTTTTTCAAGAAAGAGCCAGCTCCGAGTTTACTGAAACTGTTCCAGTATTGTGCATCAATTCCAGTATCAAACGCAAACGTTGAACGAATTTTCAGCTTCATGGGAAATTTGTGACTGACGAACGTAACCGACTGCTTGTATCAGTTCAAAGTCAACTTTGTATATTTTTTAATATTTCGCAACATTGTACTGAAATTAAAGAATTATTCCTTAAACACAAAGAATTGATCAAAGCTGCTCAGTCAAATAAAGAATACACAAGACAGCAAAGTAAAATGTAATTTAATATTTTACATATTATTGTAATATATTTGATGTTTTGAATTTTAAGTAAAGTTTTGAAGTGATGATTTTAGTATGTGTTAAAATGTTTGTAAGAAAATATATAATTTACTTGTAATTTTTTAATTATTTTTTTTACTACGTAACCCGACAACCCCCCCTCCCCCCGCTTGTCCGCCATTTTTTGGAAGCAGACCTGGCAACCCTATTAAAAAGTGGAAGCAACACTATTCTTAGACATGGATTTCATCCCAAAACTCATCCTGGTGTCCGTTTTTCCCTTTCCTTTCAAAAAAAAAAATTGGGTTTCAAAAAACATTTTGGTTCCTGGGCAGCATTTTTCCTGACCGCGGAGTCACGTGTTTTCTTCCCCAGGCACCAAAAAGGCTTGATTTTTAAAAAATAGAAGCAACATCATTTTTAAATGTGGAATTCCACCCTTAATCTTGTCCTGGTGTCCTTTTTTGCCTTTGCTTTAAAAAAAAAAAAAAAGTTTCAAAGAACATTTTGGTTCCTAGGCAGCATTTTCCTGACCGCGGAGTCACGCGTTTTCTTCCCCAGCCACCAAAAAGGCTCAATTTTTAAACAGTGGAAGCAACACTATTTTTAGACATGGAATTTCATCCCGAAACTCATCCTGGTGTGCATTTTTGCCTTTGCTTTAAAAAAAAAATTGGCTTCAAAAAACATTTCAATTCCTGGGGAGCATTTTTCCTGACCGCGGAGTCACGTGTTTTCTTCCCCAGGCACCAAAAAGGCTTGATTTTTAAAAAGTAGAAGCAACCCCATTTTTAGACATGGAATTCCACTCTCAATCTTGTCCTGGTGTTTTTTTTGCCTTTGCTTTAAAAAAAAAAATAGTTTTAAAAAACATTTTGGTTCCTGAGCAGCATTTTTCCTGACTGCGTAGTCACGCGTTTTCTTCCCCAGGCACCAAAAAGGCTCGATTTTTAAAAAGTGGAAGCAACACCATTTTTAGACATGGAATTTCATCCCGAAACTCATCCATGTGTCCGTATTTGTATTTCGTTTAAAAAAAAAATAACTTCAAAAAAACATTTTGGTTCCTGGGCAGCATTTTCCTGACCACGGAGTCACACGTTTTCTTCCCCAGGCACCAAAAAGGCTTGATATTTAAAAAGTGGAAGCAACACCATTTTTAGACATCGAATTTCATCCCGAAACTCATCCTGGTGTCCGTTGTTCCATTTGGTTTAAAAAAAAAAATTGACTTCAAAAAACCATTTTGGTTCCTGGGCAGCATTTTCCTGACCGTGGAGTCACGCGTTTTCTTCCCCAGGCACCAAAAAGGCTTGATTTTTTAAAAGTGGAAGCAACACCATTTTTAGACATGGAATTTCATCCCGAAATTCATCCTGGGGTCCGTTTTTGCATTTGGTTGAAAAAAAAAATTTAGCTTCAAAAAACATTTTTTTCCTAGGCAGCATTTTCCTGACCGCGGAGTCACGCGTTTTCTTCCCCAGGCACCAAAAAGGCTCGATTTTTAAAAAGTGGAAGCAACACCATTTTTAGACATGGAATTTCATCCTGAAACTCATCCTGGGGTCCGTTTTTGCATATGATTTTAAAAAAAATTGACTTCAAAAAAACGTTTTGGTTCCTAGGAAGCATTTTCCTGACCGCGGAGTCACGCGTTTTCTTCCCCAGGCAGCAAAAAGGCTTGATTTTAAAAAGTGGAAGCCACACCATTTTTAGACATGGAATTTCATCCCAAAACTCATCCTGGTGTCCGTTTTTGCATTTGGTTTAAAAAAACAAATTTGGCTTCAAAAAAACATTTTGGTTCCTGAGCAGCATTTTTCCTGACCGAGGAGTCACGCGTTTTCTTCCCTAGGCACCAAAAAGGCTCGATTTTTAAAAAGTGGAAGCAACACCATTTTTAGACATGGAATTTCATCCCAAAATTCATCCTGGTGTCCATATTTGTATTTGGTTTAAAAAAAAAATTGACTTAAAAATTTTTTTTGGAACCTGGGCAGCGTTTCCTGACCGCGGAGTCACGCGTTTTCTTCCCCAGCCACCAAAATGGCTTGATTTTTAAAAAGTGGAAGCAACACCATTTTTAGACATGGAATTTCATCCCAAAATTAATCCTGGGGTCCGTTTTTGCATTTGGTTTAAAAAAACAAATTTGGTTTAAAAAAACATTTTGGTTCCTGAGCAGCATTTTTACTGACCGCGGAGTCACGCGTTTTCTTCCCCAGGCACCAAAAAGGCTCGATTTTTAAAAAGTGGAAGCAACACAATTTTTAGACATGGAATTTCATCCCAAAACTCATCCTGGTGTCCGTTTTTGCATTTGATTTAAAAAAAAATTGACTTCAAAAAAACGTTTTGGTTCCTAGGCAGCATTTTCCTGACCGCGGAGTCACGCGTTTTCTTCCCCAGGCACCAAAAAGGCTTGATTTTTAAAAGTGGAAGCCACACCATTTTTAGACATGGAATTTCATCCCAAAACTCATCCTGGTGTCCGTTTTTGCATTTGGTTTAAAAAAACAAATTTGGCTTCAAAAAAACATTTTGGTTCCTGAGCAGCATTTTTCCTGACCGAGGACTCACACGTTTTCTTCCCTAGGCACCAAAAAGGCTCGATATTTAAAAAGTGGAAGCAACACCATTTTTAGACATGGAATTTCATCCCGAAATTCATCCTGGGGTCCGTTTTTGCATTTGGTTGAAAAAAAAAATTTAGCTTCAAAAAACATTTTTTTCCTAGGCAGCATTTTCCTGACCGCGGAGTCACGCGTTTTCTTCCCCATCCACCAAAATGGCTTGATTTTTAAAAAGTGGAAGCAACACCATTTTTAGACATGGAATTTCATCCCAAAATTAATCCTGGGGTCCGTTTTTGCATTTGGTTTAAAAAAACAAATTTGGTTTAAAAAAACATTTTGGTTCCTGAGCAGCATTTTTACTGACCGCGGAGTCACGCGTTTTCTTCCCCAGGCACCAAAAAGGCTTGATTTTTAAAAAGTGGAAGCAACACAATTTTTAGACATGGAATTTCATCCCAAAACTCATCCATGTGTCCGTATTTGTATTTCGTTTAAAAAAAAAATAACTTCAAAAAAACATTTTGGTTCCTGGGCAGCATTTTCCTGACCACGGAGTCACGCGTTTTCTTCCCCAGGCACCAAAAAGGCTTGATATTTAAAAAGTGGAAGCAACACCATTTTTAGACATCGAATTTCATCCCGAAACTCATCCTGGGGTCCGTTTTTGCATTTGGTTGAAAAAAAAAAATTAGCTTCAAAAAACATTTTTTTCCTAGGCAGCATTTTCCTGACCGCGGAGTCACGCGTTTTCTTCCCCAGGCAGCAAAAAGGCTTGATTTTTAAAAAGTGGAAGCAACACCATTTTTAGACATGGAATTTCATCCCAAAATTCATCCTGGGGTCCGCTTTTTGCATTTCTTTTAAAAAAACAAATTTGGTTTAAAAAAGCATTTTGGTTCCTGAGCAGCATTTTTCCTGACCGCGGAGTCACGCGTTTTCTTCCCCAGGCACCAAAAAGGCTCGATTTTTAAAAAGTGGAAGCAACACCATTTTTAGACATGGAATTTCATCCTGAAACTCATCCTGGTGTCCGTTTTTGCATTTGATTTAAAAAAAAATTGACTTCAAAAAAACGTTTTGGTTCCTAGGAAGCATTTTCCTGACCGCGGAGTCACGCGTTTTCTTCCCCAGGCACCAAAAAGGCTTGATATTTAAAAAGTGGAAGCAACACCATTTTTAGACATCGAATTTCATCCCGAAACTCATCCTGGTGTCCGTTGTTCCATTTGGTTTAAAAAAAAAATTGACTTCAAAAAACCATTTTGGTTCCTGGGCAGCATTTTCCTGACCGTGGAGTCACGCGTTTTCTTCCCCAGGCACCAAAAAGGCTTGATATTTAAAAAGTGGAAGCAACACCATTTTTAGACATGGAATTTCATCCCAAAATTCATCCTGGAGTCCTTTTTTGCATTTGGTTGAAAAAAACAAATTTGGCTTCAAAAAACATTTTGGATCCTGGGCAGCATTTTCCTGACCGAGGAGTCACGCGTTTTCTTCCCTAGGCACCAAAAAGGCTCGATTTTTAAAAAGTGGAAGCAACACCATTTTTAGACATGGAATTTCATCCCAAAATTCATCCTAGGGTCCGCTTTTTGAATTTGTTTTTAAAAAAACAAATTTGGTTTAAAAAAGCATTTTGGTTCCTGAGCAGCATTTTTCCTGACCGCGGAGTCACGCGTTTTCTTCCCCAGGCACCAAAAAGGCTCGATTTTTAAAAAGTGGAAGCAACACCATTTTTAGACATGGAATTTCATCCTGAAACTCATCCTGTTGTCCGTTTTTGCATTTGGTTTAAAAAAACAAATTTCGTCTAAAAAAACATTTTGGTTCCTGAGCAGCATTTTTACTGACCGCGGAGTCACGCGTTTTCTTCCCCAGGCACCAAAAAGGCTCGATTTTTAAAAAGTGGAAGCAAGACCATTTTTAGACATGGAATTTCATCCCAAAACTCATGCTGGTGTCCGTTTTTGCATTTGGTTTAAAAAAACAAATTTGGCTTCAAAAAAACTTTTTGGTTCCTGAGCAGCATTTTTCCTGACCGAGGACTCATGCGTTTTCTTCCCTAGGCACCAAAAAGGCTCGATATTTAAAAAGTGGAAGCAACACCATTTTTAGACATGGAATTTCATCCCAAAATTCATCCTGGTGTCCATATTTGTATTTGGTTTAAAAAAAAAATTGACTTAAAAATTTTTTTTGGAACCTGGGCAGCGTTTCCTGACCGCGGAGTCACGCGTTTTCTTCCCCAGCCACCAAAATGGCTTGATTTTTAAAAAGTGGAAGCAACACCATTTTTAGACATGGAATTTCATCCCAAAATTAATCCTGGGGTCCGTTTTTGCATTTGGTTTAAAAAAACAAATTTGGTTTAAAAAAACATTTTGGTTCCTGAGCAGCATTTTTACTGACCGCGGAGTCACGCGTTTTCTTCCCCAGGCACCAAAAAGGCTCGATTTTTAAAAAGTGGAAGCAACACCATTTTTAGACATGGAATTTCATCCCAAAACTCATCCTGGTGTCCGTTTTTGCATTTGATTTAAAAAAAAATTGACTTCAAAAAAACGTTTTGGTTCCTAGGCAGCATTTTCCTGACCGCGGAGTCACGCGTTTTCTTCCCCAGGCACCAAAAAGGCTTGATTTTTAAAAGTGGAAGCCACACCATTTTTAGACATGGAATTTCATCCCAAAACTCATCCTGGTGTCCGTTTTTGCATTTGGTTTAAAAAAACAAATTTGGCTTCAAAAAAACATTTTGGTTCCTGAGCAGCATTTTTCCTGACCGAGGACTCACGCGTTTTCTTCCCTAGGCACAAAAAAGGCTCGATATTTAAAAAGTGGAAGCAACACCATTTTTAGACATGGAATTTCATCCCGAAACTCATCCATGTGTCCGTATTTGTATTTCGTTTAAAAAAAAAATAACTTCAAAAAAACATTTTGGTTCCTGGGCAGCATTTTCCTGACCACGGAGTCACGCGTTTTCTTCCCCAGGCACCAAAAAGGCTTGATATTTAAAAAGTGGAAGCAACACCATTTTTAGACATCGAATTTCATCCCGAAACTCATCCTGGGGTCCGTTTTTGCATTTGGTTGAAAAAAAAAAATTAGCTTCAAAAAACATTTTTTTCCTAGGCAGCATTTTCCTGACCGCGGAGTCACGCGTTTTCTTCCCCAGGCACCAAAAAGGCTTGATTTTTAAAAAGTGGAAGCAACACCATTTTTAGACATGGAATTTCATCCCAAAATTCATCCTGGGGTCCGCTTTTTGCATTTGTTTTAAAAAAACAAATTTGGTTTAAAAAAGCATTTTGGTTCCTGAGCAGCATTTTTCCTGACCGCGGAGTCACGCGTTTTCTTCCCCAGGCACCAAAAAGGCTCGATTTTTAAAAAGTGGAAGCAACACCATTTTTAGACATGGAATTTCATCCTGAAACTCATCCTGGTGTCCGTTTTTGCATTTGATTTAAAAAAAAATTGACTTCAAAAAAACGTTTTGGTTCCTAGGAAGCATTTTCCTGACCGCGGAGTCACGCGTTTTCTTCCCCAGGCACCAAAAAGGCTTGATATTTAAAAAGTGGAAGCAACACCATTTTTAGACATCGAATTTCATCCCGAAACTCATCCTGGTGTCCGTTGTTCCATTTGGTTTAAAAAAAAAATTGACTTCAAAAAACCATTTTGGTTCCTGGGCAGCATTTTCCTGACCGTGGAGTCACGCGTTTTCTTCCCCAGGCACCAAAAAGGCTTGATTTTTTAAAAGTGGAAGCAACACCATTTTTAGACATGGAATTTCATCCCGAAATTCATCCTGGGGTCCGTTTTTGCATTTGGTTGAAAAAAAAAATTTAGCTTCAAAAAACATTTTTTTCCTAGGCAGCATTTTCCTGACCGCGGAGTCACGCGTTTTCTTCCCCAGGCAGCAAAAAGGCTTGATTTTTAAAAAGTGGAAGCAACACCATTTTTAGACATGGAATTTCATCCTGAAACTCATCCTGTTCTCCGTTTTTGCATTTGGTTTAAAAAAACAAATTTGGTTTAAAAAAACATTTTGGTTCCTGAGCAGCATTTTTACTGACCGCGGAGTCACGCGTTTTCTTCCCCAGGCACCAAAAAGGCTCGATTTTTAAAAAGAGGAAGCAACACCATTTTTAGACATGGAATTTCATCCTGAAACTCATCCTGGTGTCCGTTTTTGCATTTGATTTAAAAAAAAATTGACTTCAAAAAAACGTTTTGGTTCCTAAGAAGCATTTTCCTGACCGAGGACTCACGCGTTTTCTTCCCCAGCCACCAAAATGGCTTGATTTTTAAAAAGTGGAAGCAACACCATTTTTAGACATGGAATTTCACCCCAAAATTAATCCTGGGGTCCGTTTTTGCATTTGGTTTAAAAAAACAAATTTGGTTTAAAAAAACATTTTGGTTCCTGAGCAGCAATTTTACTGACCGCGGAGTCACGCGTTTTCTTCCCCAGGCACCAAAAAGGCTCGATTTTTAAAAAGTGGAAGCAACACCATTTTTAGACATGGAATTTCACCCCAAAATTAATCCTGGGGTCCGTTTTTGCATTTGGTTTAAAAAAACAAATTTGGTTTAAAAAAACATTTTGGTTCCTGAGCAGCAATTTTACTGACCGCGGAGTCACGCGTTTTCTTCCCCAGGCACCAAAAAGGCTCGATTTTTAAAAAGTGGAAGCAACACCATTTTTAGACATGGGATTGGATCCCAAAATTCATCCTGGGGTCCGTTTTTGCATTTGGTTGAAAAAAACAAATTTGGCTTCAAAAAACATTTTGGATCCTGGGCAGCATTTTCCTGACCACAGAGTCACCCGTTTTCTTCCCCAGGCACCAAAAAGGCTCGATTTTTAAAAAGTGGAAGCAAGACCATTTTTAGACATGGAATTTCATCCCAAAATTCATCCTGGTGTCCGTTTTTGCATTTGATTTAAAAAAAAAATTGACTTCAAAAAACCATTTTGGTTCCTGGGCAGCATTTTCCTGACCGTGGAGTCACGCGTTTTCTTCCCCAGGCACCAAAAAGGCTTGATTTTTTAAAAGTGGAAGCAACACCATTTTTAGACATGGAATTTCATCCCGAAATTCATCCTGGGGTCCGTTTTTGCATTTGGTTGAAAAAAAAAATTTAGCTTCAAAAAACATTTTTTTCCTAGGCAGCATTTTCCTGACCGCGGAGTCACGCGTTTTCTTCCCCAGGCACCAAAAAGGCTCGATTTTTAAAAAGTGGAAGCAACACCATTTTTAGACATGGAATTTCATCCTGAAACTCATCCTGGGGTCCGTTTTTGCATATGATTTTAAAAAAAATTGACTTCAAAAAAACGTTTTGGTTCCTAGGAAGCATTTTCCTGACCGCGGAGTCACGCGTTTTCTTCCCCAGGCAGCAAAAAGGCTTGATTTTAAAAAGTGGAAGCCACACCATTTTTAGACATGGAATTTCATCCCAAAACTCATCCTGGTGTCCGTTTTTGCATTTGGTTTAAAAAAACAAATTTGGCTTCAAAAAAACATTTTGGTTCCTGAGCAGCATATTTCCTGACCGAGGACTCACGCGTTTTCTTCCCTAGGCACCAAAAAGGCTCGATTTTTAAAAAGTGGAAGCAACACCATTTTTAGACATGGAATTTCATCCCAAAATTCATCCTAGGGTCCGCTTTTTGAATTTGTTTTTAAAAAAACAAATTTGGTTTAAAAAAGCATTTTGGTTCCTGAGCAGCATTTTTCCTGACCGCGGAGTCACGCGTTTTCTTCCCCAGGCACCAAAAAGGCTCGATTTTTAAAAAGTGGAAGCAACACCATTTTTAGACATGGGATTTGATCCCAAAATTCATCCTGGGGTCCGTTTTTGCATTTGGTTGAAAAAAACAAATTTGGCTTCAAAAAACATTTTGGATCCTGGGCAGCATTTTCCTGACCACGGAGTCACCCGTTTTCTTCCCCAGGCACCAAAAAGGCTCGATTTTTAAAAAGTGGAAGCAAGACCATTTTTAGACATGGAATTTCATCCCAAAATTCATCCTGGTGTCCGTTTTTGCATTTGATTTAAAAAAAAAATTGACTTCAAAAAACCATTTTGGTTCCTGGGCAGCATTTTCCTGACCGTGGAGTCACGCGTTTTCTTCCCCAGGCACCAAAAAGGCTTGATTTTTTAAAAGTGGAAGCAACACCATTTTTAGACATGGAATTTCATCCCGAAATTCATCCTGGGGTCCGTTTTTGCATTTGGTTGAAAAAAAAAATTTAGCTTCAAAAAACATTTTTTTCCTAGGCAGCATTTTCCTGACCGCGGAGTCACGCGTTTTCTTCCCCAGGCACCAAAAAGGCTCGATTTTTAAAAAGTGGAAGCAACACCATTTTTAGACATGGAATTTCATCCTGAAACTCATCCTGGGGTCCGTTTTTGCATATGATTTTAAAAAAAATTGACTTCAAAAAAACGTTTTGGTTCCTAGGAAGCATTTTCCTGACCGCGGAGTCACGCGTTTTCTTCCCCAGGCAGCAAAAAGGCTTGATTTTAAAAAGTGGAAGCCACACCATTTTTAGACATGGAATTTCATCCCAAAACTCATCCTGGTGTCCGTTTTTGCATTTGGTTTAAAAAAACAAATTTGGCTTCAAAAAAACATTTTGGTTCCTGAGCAGCATTTTTCCTGACCGAGGACTCACACGTTTTCTTCCCTAGGCACCAAAAAGGCTCGATTTTTAAAAAGTGGAAGCAACACCATTTTTAGACATGGAATTTCATCCCAAAATTCATCCTAGGGTCCGCTTTTTGAATTTGTTTTTAAAAAAACAAATTTGGTTTAAAAAAGCATTTTGGTTCCTGAGCAGCATTTTTCCTGACCGCGGAGTCACGCGTTTTCTTCCCCAGGCACCAAAAAGGCTCGATTTTTAAAAAGTGGAAGCAACACCATTTTTAGACATGGAATTTCATCCTGAAACTCATCCTGTTGTCCGTTTTTGCATTTGGTTTAAAAAAACAAATTTCGTTTAAAAAAACATTTTGGTTCCTGAGCAGCATTTTTACTGACCGCGGAGTCACGCGTTTTCTTCCCCAGGCACCAAAAAGGCTCGATTTTTAAAAAGTGGAAGCAAGACCATTTTTAGACATGGAATTTCATCCCAAAACTCATGCTGGTGTCCGTTTTTGCATTTGGTTTAAAAAAACAAATTTGGCTTCAAAAAAACATTTTGGTTCCTGAGCAGCATTTTTCCTGACCGAGGACTCATGCGTTTTCTTCCCTAGGCACCAAAAAGGCTCGATATTTAAAAAGTGGAAGCAACACCATTTTTAGACATGGAATTTCATCCCAAAATTCATCCTGGTGTCCATATTTGTATTTGGTTTAAAAAAAAAATTGACTTAAAAATTTTTTTGGGAACCTGGGCAGCGTTTCCTGACCGCGGAGTCACGCGTTTTCTTCCCCAGCCACCAAAATGGCTTGATTTTTAAAAAGTGGAAGCAACACCATTTTTAGACATGGAATTTCATCCCAAAATTAATCCTGGGGTCCGTTTTTGCATTTGGTTTAAAAAAACAAATTTGGTTTAAAAAAACATTTTGGTTCCTGAGCAGCATTTTTACTGACCGCGGAGTCACGCGTTTTTTTCCCCAGGCACCAAAAAGGCTCGATTTTTAAAAAGTGGAAGCAACACAATTTTTAGACATGGAATTTCATCCCAAAACTCATCCTGGTGTCCGTTTTTGCATTTGATTTAAAAAAAAATTGACTTCAAAAAACCATTTTGGTTCCTGGGCAGCATTTTCCTGACCGTGGAGTCACGCGTTTTCTTCCCCAGGCACCAAAAAGGCTTGATTTTTTAAAAGTGGAAGCAACACCATTTTTAGACATGGAATTTCATCCCGAAATTCATCCTGGGGTCCGTTTTTGCATTTGGTTGAAAAAAAAAATTTAGCTTCAAAAAACATTTTTTTCCTAGGCAGCATTTTCCTGACCGCGGAGTCACGCGTTTTCTTCCCCAGGCAGCAAAAAGGCTTGATTTTTAAAAAGTGGAAGCAACACCATTTTTAGACATGGAATTTCATCCTGAAACTCATCCTGTTCTCCGTTTTTGCATTTGGTTTAAAAAAACAAATTTGGTTTAAAAAAACATTTTGGTTCCTGAGCAGCATTTTTACTGACCGCGGAGTCACGCGTTTTCTTCCCCAGGCACCAAAAAGGCTCGATTTTTAAAAAGAGGAAGCAACACCATTTTTAGACATGGAATTTCATCCTGAAACTCATCCTGGTGTCCGTTTTTGCATTTGATTTAAAAAAAAATTGACTTCAAAAAAACGTTTTGGTTCCTAAGAAGCATTTTCCTGACCGCGGAGTCACGCGTTTTCTTCCCCAGGCAGCAAAAAGGCTTGATTTTAAAAAGTGGAAGCCACACCATTTTTAGACATGGAATTTCATCCCAAAACTCATCCTGGTGTCCGTTTTTGCATTTGGTTTAAAAAAACAAATTTGGCTTCAAAAAAACATTTTGGTTCCTGAGCAGCATTTTTCCTGACCGAGGACTCATGCGTTTTCTTCCCTAGGCACCAAAAAGGCTCGATATTTAAAAAGTGGAAGCAACACCATTTTTAGACATGGAATTTCATCCCAAAATTCATCCTGGTGTCCGTATTTGTATTTGGTTTAAAAAAAAAATGGACTTAAAAAAATTTTTTGGATCCTGGGCAGAGTTTTTCCTGACCGCGGAGTCACGCGTTTTCTTCCCCAGCCACCAAAATGGCTTGATTTTTAAAAAGTGGAAGCAACACCATTTTTAGACATGGAATTTCATCCCAAAATTAATCCTGGGGTCCATTTTTGCATTTGGTTTAAAAAAATAAATTTGGTTTAAAAAAACATTTTGGTTCCTGAGCAGCATTTTTACTGACCGCGGAGTCACGCGTTTTCTTCCCCAGGCACCAAAAAGGCTCGATTTTTAAAAAGTGGAAGCAACACAATTTTTAGACATGGAATTTCATCCCAAAACTCATACTGGTGTCCGTTTTTGCATTTGATTTAAAAAAAAAATTGACTTAAAATTTTTTTTGGATCCTGGGCAGCGTTTTCCTGACCGCGGAGTCACGCGTTTTCTTCCCCAGCCACCAAAATGGCTTGATTTTTAAAAAGTGGAAGCAACACCATTTTTAGACATGGAATTTCACCCCAAAATTAATCCTGGGGTCCGTTTTTGCATTTGGTTTAAAAAAACAAATTTGGTTTAAAAAAACATTTTGGTTCCTGAGCAGCAATTTTACTGACCGCGGAGTCACGCGTTTTCTTCCCCAGGCACCAAAAAGGCTCGATTTTTAAAAAGTGGAAGCAACACCATTTTTAGACATGGGATTTGATCCCAAAATTCATCCTGGGGTCCGTTTTTGCATTTGGTTGAAAAAAACAAATTTGGCTTCAAAAAACATTTTGGATCCTGGGCAGCATTTTCCTGACCACGGAGTCACCCGTTTTCTTCCCCAGGCACCAAAAAGGCTCGATTTTTAAAAAGTGGAAGCAAGACCATTTTTAGACATGGAATTTCATCCCAAAATTCATCCTGGTGTCCGTTTTTGCATTTGATTTAAAAAAAAAATTGACTTCAAAAAACCATTTTGGTTCCTGGGCAGCATTTTCCTGACCGTGGAGTCACGCGTTTTCTTCCCCAGGCACCAAAAAGGCTTGAATTTTTAAAAGTGGAAGCAACACCATTTTTAGACATGGAATTTCATCCCGAAATTCATCCTGGGGTCCGTTTTTGCATTTGGTTGAAAAAAAAAATTTAGCTTCAAAAAACATTTTTTTCCTAGGCAGCATTTTCCTGACCGCGGAGTCACGCGTTTTCTTCCCCAGGCACCAAAAAGGCTCGATTTTTAAAAAGTGGAAGCAACACCATTTTTAGACATGGAATTTCATCCTGAAACTCATCCTGGGGTCCGTTTTTGCATATGATTTTAAAAAAAATTGACTTCAAAAAAACGTTTTGGTTCCTAGGAAGCATTTTCCTGACCGCGGAGTCACGCGTTTTCTTCCCCAGGCAGCAAAAAGGCTTGATTTTAAAAAGTGGAAGCCACACCATTTTTAGACATGGAATTTCATCCCAAAACTCATCCTGGTGTCCGTTTTTGCATTTGGTTTAAAAAAACAAATTTGGCTTCAAAAAAACATTTTGGTTCCTGAGCAGCATTTTTCCTGACCGAGGACTCACGCGTTTTCTTCCCTAGGCACCAAAAAGGCTCGATTTTTAAAAAGTGGAAGCAACACCATTTTTAGACATGTAATTTCATCCCAAAATTCATCCTAGGGTCCGCTTTTTGAATTTGTTTTTAAAAAAACAAATTTGGTTTAAAAAAGCATTTTGGTTCCTGAGCAGCATTTTTCCTGACCGCGGAGTCACGCGTTTTCTTCCCCAGGCACCAAAAAGGCTCGATTTTTAAAAAGTGGAAGCAACACCATTTTTAGACATGGAATTTCATCCTGAAACTCATCCTGTTGTCCGTTTTTGCATTTGGTTTAAAAAAACAAATTTGGCTTCAAAAAAACATTTTGGTTCCTGAGCAGCATTTTTCCTGACCGAGGACTCATGCGTTTTCTTCCCTAGGCACCAAAAAGGCTCGATATTTAAAAAGTGGAAGCAACACCATTTTTAGACATGGAATTTCATCCCAAAATTCATCCTGGTGTCCATATTTGTATTTGGTTTAAAAAAAAAATTGACTTAAAAATTTTTTTGGGAACCTGGGCAGCGTTTCCTGACCGCGGAGTCACGCGTTTTCTTCCCCAGCCACCAAAATGGCTTGATTTTTAAAAAGTGGAAGCAACACCATTTTTAGACATGGAATTTCATCCCAAAATTAATCCTGGGGTCCGTTTTTGCATTTGGTTTAAAAAAACAAATTTGGTTTAAAAAAACATTTTGGTTCCTGAGCAGCATTTTTACTGACCGCGGAGTCACGCGTTTTCTTCCCCAGGCACCAAAAAGGCTCGATTTTTAAAAAGTGGAAGCAACACAATTTTTAGACATGGAATTTCATCCCAAAACTCATACTGGTGTCCGTTTTTGCATTTGATTTAAAAAAAAATTGACTTCAAAAAAACGTTTTGGTTCCTAGGCAGCATTTTCCTGACCGCGGAGTCACGCGTTTTCTTCCCCAGGCACCAAAAAGGCTTGATTTTTAAAAGTGGAAGCCACACCATTTTTAGACATGGAATTTCATCCCAAAACTCATCCTGGTGTCCGTTTTTGCATTTGGTTTAAAAAAACAAATTTGGCTTCAAAAAAACATTTTGGTTCCTGAGCAGCATTTTTCCTGACCGAGGACTCACGCGTTTTCTTCCCTAGGCACCAAAAAGGCTCGATATTTAAAAAGTGGAAGCAACACCATTTTTAGACATGGAATTTCATCCCGAAATTCATCCTGGGGTCCGTTTTTGCATTTGGTTGAAAAAAAAAATTTAGCTTCAAAAAACATTTTTTTCCTAGGCAGCATTTTCCTGACCGCGGAGTCACGCGTTTTCTTCCCCATCCACCAAAATGGCTTGATTTTTAAAAAGTGGAAGCAACACCATTTTTAGACATGGAATTTCATCCCAAAATTAATCCTGGGGTCCGTTTTTGCATTTGGTTTAAAAAAGCAAATTTGGTTTAAAAAAGCATTTTGGTTCCTGAGCAGCATTTTTCCTGACCGCGGAGTCACGCGTTTTCTTCCCCAGGCACCAAAAAGGCTCGATTTTTAAAAAGTGGAAGCAACACCATTTTTAGACATGGAATTTCATCCTGAAACTCATCCTGGTGTCCGTTTTTGCATTTGATTTAAAAAAAAATTGACTTCAAAAAAACGTTTTGGTTCCTAGGAAGCATTTTCCTGACCGCGGAGTCACGCGTTTTCTTCCCCAGGCACCAAAAAGGCTTGATATTTAAAAAGTGGAAGCAACACCATTTTTAGACATCGAATTTCATCCCGAAACTCATCCTGGTGTCCGTTGTTCCATTTGGTTTAAAAAAAAAATTGACTTCAAAAAACCATTTTGGTTCCTGGGCAGCATTTTCCTGACCGTGGAGTCACGCGTTTTCTTCCCCAGGCACCAAAAAGGCTTGATTTTTTAAAAGTGGAAGCAACACCATTTTTAGACATGGAATTTCATCCCGAAATTCATCCTGGGGTCCGTTTTTGCATTTGGTTGAAAAAAAAAATTTAGCTTCAAAAAACATTTTTTTCCTAGGCAGCATTTTCCTGACCGCGGAGTCACGCGTTTTCTTCCCCAGGCAGCAAAAAGGCTTGATTTTTAAAAAGTGGAAGCAACACCATTTTTAGACATGGAATTTCATCCTGAAACTCATCCTGTTCTCCGTTTTTGCATTTGGTTTAAAAAAACAAATTTGGTTTAAAAAAACATTTTGGTTCCTGAGCAGCATTTTTACTGACCGCGGAGTCACGCGTTTTCTTCCCCAGGCACCAAAAAGGCTCGATTTTTAAAAAGAGGAAGCAACACCATTTTTAGACATGGAATTTCATCCTGAAACTCATCCTGGTGTCCGTTTTTGCATTTGATTTAAAAAAAAATTGACTTCAAAAAAACGTTTTGGTTCCTAAGAAGCATTTTCCTGACCGCGGAGTCACGCGTTTTCTTCCCCAGGCAGCAAAAAGGCTTGATTTTAAAAAGTGGAAGCCACACCATTTTTAGACATGGAATTTCATCCCAAAACTCATCCTGGTGTCCGTTTTTGCATTTGGTTTAAAAAAACAAATTTGGCTTCAAAAAAACATTTTGGTTCCTGAGCAGCATTTTTCCTGACCGAGGACTCATGCGTTTTCTTCCCTAGGCACCAAAAAGGCTCGATATTTAAAAAGTGGAAGCAACACCATTTTTAGACATGGAATTTCATCCCAAAACTCATCCTGGTGTCCGTTTTTGCATTTGGTTTAAAAAAACAAATTTGGTTTAAAAAAACATTTTGGTTCCTGAGCAGCATTTTTACTGACCGCGGAGTCACGCGTTTTCTTCCCCAGGCACCAAAAAGGCTCGATTTTTAAAAAGTGGAAGCAACACAATTTTTAGACATGGAATTTCATCCCAAAACTCATACTGGTGTCCGTTTTTGCATTTGATTTAAAAAAAAATTGACTTCAAAAAAACGTTTTGGTTCCTAGGCAGCATTTTCCTGACCGCGGAGTCACGCGTTTTCTTCCCCAGGCACCAAAAAGGCTTGATTTTTAAAAGTGGAAGCCACACCATTTTTAGACATGGAATTTCATCCCAAAACTCATCCTGGTGTCCGTTTTTGCATTTGGTTTAAAAAAACAAATTTGGCTTCAAAAAAACATTTTGGTTCCTGAGCAGCATTTTTCCTGACCGAGGACTCACGCGTTTTCTTCCCTAGGCACCAAAAAGGCTCGATATTTAAAAAGTGGAAGCAACACCATTTTTAGACATGGAATTTCATCCCGAAATTCATCCTGGGGTCCGTTTTTGCATTTGGTTGAAAAAAAAAATTTAGCTTCAAAAAACATTTTTTTCCTAGGCAGCATTTTCCTGACCGCGGAGTCACGCGTTTTCTTCCCCATCCACCAAAATGGCTTGATTTTTAAAAAGTGGAAGCAACACCATTTTTAGACATGGAATTTCATCCCAAAATTAATCCTGGGGTCCGTTTTTGCATTTGGTTTAAAAAAGCAAATTTGGTTTAAAAAAGCATTTTGGTTCCTGAGCAGCATTTTTCCTGACCGCGGAGTCACGCGTTTTCTTCCCCAGGCACCAAAAAGGCTCGATTTTTAAAAAGTGGAAGCAACACCATTTTTAGACATGGAATTTCATCCTGAAACTCATCCTGGTGTCCGTTTTTGCATTTGATTTAAAAAAAAATTGACTTCAAAAAAACGTTTTGGTTCCTAGGAAGCATTTTCCTGACCGCGGAGTCACGCGTTTTCTTCCCCAGGCACCAAAAAGGCTTGATATTTAAAAAGTGGAAGCAACACCATTTTTAGACATCGAATTTCATCCCGAAACTCATCCTGGTGTCCGTTGTTCCATTTGGTTTAAAAAAAAAATTGACTTCAAAAAACCATTTTGGTTCCTGGGCAGCATTTTCCTGACCGTGGAGTCACGCGTTTTCTTCCCCAGGCACCAAAAAGGCTTGATTTTTTAAAAGTGGAAGCAACACCATTTTTAGACATGGAATTTCATCCCGAAATTCATCCTGGGGTCCGTTTTTGCATTTGGTTGAAAAAAAAAATTTAGCTTCAAAAAACATTTTTTTCCTAGGCAGCATTTTCCTGACCGCGGAGTCACGCGTTTTCTTCCCCAGGCAGCAAAAAGGCTTGATTTTTAAAAAGTGGAAGCAACACCATTTTTAGACATGGAATTTCATCCTGAAACTCATCCTGTTCTCCGTTTTTGCATTTGGTTTAAAAAAACAAATTTGGTTTAAAAAAACATTTTGGTTCCTGAGCAGCATTTTTACTGACCGCGGAGTCACGCGTTTTCTTCCCCAGGCACCAAAAAGGCTCGATTTTTAAAAAGAGGAAGCAACACCATTTTTAGACATGGAATTTCATCCTGAAACTCATCCTGGTGTCCGTTTTTGCATTTGATTTAAAAAAAAATTGACTTCAAAAAAACGTTTTGGTTCCTAAGAAGCATTTTCCTGACCGCGGAGTCACGCGTTTTCTTCCCCAGGCCGCAAAAAGGCTTGATTTTAAAAAGTGGAAGCCACACCATTTTTAGACATGGAATTTCATCCCAAAACTCATCCTGGTGTCCGTTTTTGCATTTGGTTTAAAAAAACAAATTTGGCTTCAAAAAAACATTTTGGTTCCTGAGCAGCATTTTTCCTGACCGAGGAGTCACGCGTTTTCTTCCCTAGGCACCAAAAAGGCTCGATTTTTAAAAAGTGGAAGCAACACCATTTTTAGACATGGAATTTCATCCTGAAACTCATCCTGTTGTCCGTTTTTGCATTTGGTTTAAAAAAACAAATTTGGTTTAAAAAAACATTTTGGTTCCTGAGCAGCATTTTTCCTGACCGAGGACTCATGCGTTTTCTTCCCTAGGCACCAAAAAGGCTCGATATTTAAAAAGTGGAAGCAACACCATTTTTAGACATGGAATTTCATCCCAAAACTCATACTGGTGTCCGTTTTTGCATTTGATTTAAAAAAAAAATTGACTTAAAAATTTTTTTTGGATCCTGGGCAGCGTTTTCCTGACCGCGGAGTCACGCGTTTTCTTCCCCAGCCACCAAAATGGCTTGATTTTTAAAAAGTGGAAGCAACACCATTTTTAGACATGGAATTTCACCCCAAAATTAATCCTGGGGTCCGTTTTTGCATTTGGTTTAAAAAAACAAATTTGGTTTAAAAAAACATTTTGGTTCCTGAGCAGCAATTTTACTGACCGCGGAGTCACGCGTTTTCTTCCCCAGGCACCAAAAAGGCTCGATTTTTAAAAAGTGGAAGCAACACCATTTTTAGACATGGGATTTGATCCCAAAATTCATCCTGGGGTCCGTTTTTGCATTTGGTTGAAAAAAACAAATTTGGCTTCAAAAAACATTTTGGATCCTTGGCAGCATTTTCCTGACCACGGAGTCACCCGTTTTCTTCCCCAGGCACCAAAAAGGCTCGATTTTTAAAAAGTGGAAGCAAGACCATTTTTAGACATGGAATTTCATCCCAAAATTCATCCTGGTGTCCGTTTTTGCATTTGATTTAAAAAAAAAATTGACTTCAAAAAACCATTTTGGTTCCTGGGCAGCATTTTCCTGACCGTGGAGTCACGCGTTTTCTTCCCCAGGCACCAAAAAGGCTTGATTTTTTAAAAGTGGAAGCAACACCATTTTTAGACATGGAATTTCATCCCGAAATTCATCCTGGGGTCCGTTTTTGCATTTGGTTGAAAAAAAAAAATTAGCTTCAAAAAACATTTTTTTCCTAGGCAGCATTTTCCTGACCGCGGAGTCACGCGTTTTCTTCCCCAGGCACCAAAAAGGCTCGATTTTTAAAAAGTGGAAGCAACACCATTTTTAGACATGGAATTTCATCCTGAAACTCATCCTGGGGTCCGTTTTTGCATATGATTTTAAAAAAAATTGACTTCAAAAAAACGTTTTGGTTCCTAGGAAGCATTTTCCTGACCGCGGAGTCACGCGTTTTCTTCCCCAGGCAGCAAAAAGGCTTGATTTTAAAAAGTGGAAGCCACACCATTTTTAGACATGGAATTTCATCCCAAAACTCATCCTGGTGTCCGTTTTTGCATTTGGTTTAAAAAAACAAATTTGGCTTCAAAAAAACATTTTGGTTCCTGAGCAGCATTTTTCCTGACCGAGGACTCACGCGTTTTCTTCCCTAGGCACCAAAAAGGCTCGATTTTTAAAAAGTGGAAGCAACACCATTTTTAGACATGGAATTTCATCCCAAAATTCATCCTAGGGTCCGCTTTTTGAATTTGTTTTTAAAAAAACAAATTTGGTTTAAAAAAGCATTTTGGTTCCTGAGCAGCATTTTTCCTGACCGCGGAGTCACGCGTTTTCTTCCCCATCCACCAAAATGGCTTGATTTTTAAAAAGTGGAAGCAACACCATTTTTAGACATGGAATTTCATCCCAAAATTAATCCTGGGGTCCGTTTTTGCATTTGGTTTAAAAAAGCAAATTTGGTTTAAAAAAGCATTTTGGTTCCTGAGCAGCATTTTTCCTGACCGCGGAGTCACGCGTTTTCTTCCCCAGGCACCAAAAAGGCTCGATTTTTAAAAAGTGGAAGCAACACCATTTTTAGACATGGAATTTCATCCTGAAACTCATCCTGGTGTCCGTTTTTGCATTTGATTTAAAAAAAAATTGACTTCAAAAAAACGTTTTGGTTCCTAGGAAGCATTTTCCTGACCGCGGAGTCACGCGTTTTCTTCCCCAGGCACCAAAAAGGCTTGATATTTAAAAAGTGGAAGCAACACCATTTTTAGACATCGAATTTCATCCCGAAACTCATCCTGGTGTCCGTTGTTCCATTTGGTTTAAAAAAAAAATTGACTTCAAAAAACCATTTTGGTTCCTGGGCAGCATTTTCCTGACCGTGGAGTCACGCGTTTTCTTCCCCAGGCACCAAAAAGGCTTGATTTTTTAAAAGTGGAAGCAACACCATTTTTAGACATGGAATTTCATCCCGAAATTCATCCTGGGGTCCGTTTTTGCATTTGGTTGAAAAAAAAAATTTAGCTTCAAAAAACATTTTTTTCCTAGGCAGCATTTTCCTGACCGCGGAGTCACGCGTTTTCTTCCCCAGGCAGCAAAAAGGCTTGATTTTTAAAAAGTGGAAGCAACACCATTTTTAGACATGGAATTTCATCCTGAAACTCATCCTGTTCTCCGTTTTTGCATTTGGTTTAAAAAAACAAATTTGGTTTAAAAAAACATTTTGGTTCCTGAGCAGCATTTTTACTGACCGCGGAGTCACGCGTTTTCTTCCCCAGGCACCAAAAAGGCTCGATTTTTAAAAAGAGGAAGCAACACCATTTTTAGACATGGAATTTCATCCTGAAACTCATCCTGGTGTCCGTTTTTGCATTTGATTTAAAAAAAAATTGACTTCAAAAAAACGTTTTGGTTCCTAAGAAGCATTTTCCTGACCGCGGAGTCACGCGTTTTCTTCCCCAGGCCGCAAAAAGGCTTGATTTTAAAAAGTGGAAGCCACACCATTTTTAGACATGGAATTTCATCCCAAAACTCATCCTGGTGTCCGTTTTTGCATTTGGTTTAAAAAAACAAATTTGGCTTCAAAAAAACATTTTGGTTCCTGAGCAGCATTTTTCCTGACCGAGGAGTCACGCGTTTTCTTCCCTAGGCACCAAAAAGGCTCGATTTTTAAAAAGTGGAAGCAACACCATTTTTAGACATGGAATTTCATCCTGAAACTCATCCTGTTGTCCGTTTTTGCATTTGGTTTAAAAAAACAAATTTGGTTTAAAAAAACATTTTGGTTCCTGAGCAGCATTTTTCCTGACCGAGGACTCATGCGTTTTCTTCCCTAGGCACCAAAAAGGCTCGATATTTAAAAAGTGGAAGCAACACCATTTTTAGACATGGAATTTCATCCCAAAACTCATACTGGTGTCCGTTTTTGCATTTGATTTAAAAAAAAAATTGACTTAAAAATTTTTTTTGGATCCTGGGCAGCGTTTTCCTGACCGCGGAGTCACGCGTTTTCTTCCCCAGCCACCAAAATGGCTTGATTTTTAAAAAGTGGAAGCAACACCATTTTTAGACATGGAATTTCACCCCAAAATTAATCCTGGGGTCCGTTTTTGCATTTGGTTTAAAAAAACAAATTTGGTTTAAAAAAACATTTTGGTTCCTGAGCAGCAATTTTACTGACCGCGGAGTCACGCGTTTTCTTCCCCAGGCACCAAAAAGGCTCGATTTTTAAAAAGTGGAAGCAACACCATTTTTAGACATGGGATTTGATCCCAAAATTCATCCTGGGGTCCGTTTTTGCATTTGGTTGAAAAAAACAAATTTGGCTTCAAAAAACATTTTGGATCCTTGGCAGCATTTTCCTGACCACGGAGTCACCCGTTTTCTTCCCCAGGCACCAAAAAGGCTCGATTTTTAAAAAGTGGAAGCAAGACCATTTTTAGACATGGAATTTCATCCCAAAATTCATCCTGGTGTCCGTTTTTGCATTTGATTTAAAAAAAAAATTGACTTCAAAAAACCATTTTGGTTCCTGGGCAGCATTTTCCTGACCGTGGAGTCACGCGTTTTCTTCCCCAGGCACCAAAAAGGCTTGATTTTTTAAAAGTGGAAGCAACACCATTTTTAGACATGGAATTTCATCCCGAAATTCATCCTGGGGTCCGTTTTTGCATTTGGTTGAAAAAAAAAATTTAGCTTCAAAAAACATTTTTTTCCTAGGCAGCATTTTCCTGACCGCGGAGTCACGCGTTTTCTTCCCCAGGCACCAAAAAGGCTCGATTTTTAAAAAGTGGAAGCAACACCATTTTTAGACATGGAATTTCATCCTGAAACTCATCCTGGGGTCCGTTTTTGCATATGATTTTAAAAAAAATTGACTTCAAAAAAACGTTTTGGTTCCTAGGAAGCATTTTCCTGACCGCGGAGTCACGCGTTTTCTTCCCCAGGCAGCAAAAAGGCTTGATTTTAAAAAGTGGAAGCCACACCATTTTTAGACATGGAATTTCATCCCAAAACTCATCCTGGTGTCCGTTTTTGCATTTGGTTTAAAAAAACAAATTTGGCTTCAAAAAAACATTTTGGTTCCTGAGCAGCATTTTTCCTGACCGAGGACTCACGCGTTTTCTTCCCTAGGCACCAAAAAGGCTCGATTTTTAAAAAGTGGAAGCAACACCATTTTTAGACATGGAATTTCATCCCAAAATTCATCCTAGGGTCCGCTTTTTGAATTTGTTTTTAAAAAAACAAATTTGGTTTAAAAAAGCATTTTGGTTCCTGAGCAGCATTTTTCCTGACCGCGGAGTCACGCGTTTTCTTCCCCAGGCACCAAAAAGGCTCGATTTTTAAAAAGTGGAAGCAACACCATTTTTAGACATGGAATTTCATCCTGAAACTCATCCTGTTGTCCGTTTTTGCATTTGGTTTAAAAAAACAAATTTCGTTTAAAAAAACATTTTGGTTCCTGAGCAGCATTTTTACTGACCGCGGAGTCACGCGTTTTCTTCCCCAGGCACCAAAAAGGCTCGATTTTTAAAAAGTGGAAGCAAGACCATTTTTAGACATGGAATTTCATCCCAAAACTCATGCTGGTGTCCGTTTTTGCATTTGGTTTAAAAAAACAAATTTGGCTTCAAAAAAACATTTTGGTTCCTGAGCAGCATTTTTCCTGACCGAGGACTCATGCGTTTTCTTCCCTAGGCACCAAAAAGGCTCGATATTTAAAAAGTGGAAGCAACACCATTTTTAGACATGGAATTTCATCCCAAAATTCATCCTGGTGTCCATATTTGTATTTGGTTTAAAAAAAAAATTGACTTAAAAATTTTTTTGGGAACCTGGGCAGCGTTTCCTGACCGCGGAGTCACGCGTTTTCTTCCCCAGCCACCAAAATGGCTTGATTTTTAAAAAGTGGAAGCAACACCATTTTTAGACATGGAATTTCATCCCAAAATTAATCCTGGGGTCCGTTTTTGCATTTGGTTTAAAAAACAAATTTGGTTTAAAAAAACATTTTGGTTCCTGAGCAGCATTTTTACTGACCGCGGAGTCACGCGTTTTCTTCCCCAGGCACCAAAAAGGCTCGATTTTTAAAAAGTGGAAGCAACACAATTTTTAGACATGGAATTTCATCCCAAAACTCATCCTGGTGTCCGTTTTTGCATTTGATTTAAAAAAAAATTGACTTCAAAAAACCATTTTGGTTCCTGGGCAGCATTTTCCTGACCGTGGAGTCACGCGTTTTCTTCCCCAGGCACCAAAAAGGCTTGATTTTTTAAAAGTGGAAGCAACACCATTTTTAGACATGGAATTTCATCCCGAAATTCATCCTGGGGTCCGTTTTTGCATTTGGTTGAAAAAAAAAATTTAGCTTCAAAAAACATTTTTTTCCTAGGCAGCATTTTCCTGACCGCGGAGTCACGCGTTTTCTTCCCCAGGCAGCAAAAAGGCTTGATTTTTAAAAAGTGGAAGCAACACCATTTTTAGACATGGAATTTCATCCTGAAACTCATCCTGTTCTCCGTTTTTGCATTTGGTTTAAAAAAACAAATTTGGTTTAAAAAAACATTTTGGTTCCTGAGCAGCATTTTTACTGACCGCGGAGTCACGCGTTTTCTTCCCCAGGCACCAAAACGGCTCGATTTTTAAAAAGAGGAAGCAACACCATTTTTAGACATGGAATTTCATCCTGAAACTCATCCTGGTGTCCGTTTTTGCATTTGATTTAAAAAAAAATTGACTTCAAAAAAACGTTTTGGTTCCTAAGAAGCATTTTCCTGACCGCGGAGTCACGCGTTTTCTTCCCCAGGCAGCAAAAAGGCTTGATTTTAAAAAGTGGAAGCCACACCATTTTTAGACATGGAATTTCATCCCAAAACTCATCCTGGTGTCCGTTTTTGCATTTGGTTTAAAAAAACAAATTTGGTTTAAAAAAACATTTTGGTTCCTGAGCAGCATTTTTACTGACCGAGGACTCATACGTTTTCTTCCCTAGGCACCAAAAAGGCTCGATATTTAAAAAGTGGAAGCAACACCATTTTTAGACATGGAATTTCATCCCAAAATTCATCCTGGTGTCCGTATTTGTATTTGGTTTAAAAAAAAAATGGACTTAAAAAAATTTTTTGGATCCTGGGCAGAGTTTTTCCTGACCGCGGAGTCACGCGTTTTCTTCCCCAGCCACCAAAATGGCTTGATTTTTAAAAAGTGGAAGCAACACCATTTTTAGACATGGAATTTCATCCCAAAATTAATCCTGGGGTACATTTTTGCATTTGGTTTAAAAAAATAAATTTGGTTTAAAAAAACATTTTGGTTCCTGAGCAGCATTTTTACTGACCGCGGAGTCACGCGTTTTCTTCCCCAGGCACCAAAAAGGCTCGATTTTTAAAAAGTGGAAGCAACACCATTTTTAGACATGGAATTTCATCCTGAAACTCATCCTGTTGTCCGTTTTTGCATTTGGTTTAAAAAAACAAATTTGGCTTCAAAAAAACATTTTGGTTCCTGAGCAGCATTTTTCCTGACCGAGGACTCATGCGTTTTCTTCCCTAGGCACCAAAAAGGCTCGATATTTAAAAAGTGGAAGCAACACCATTTTTAGACATGGAATTTCATCCCAAAATTCATCCTGGTGTCCATATTTGTATTTGGTTTAAAAAAAAAATTGACTTAAAAATTTTTTTGGGAACCTGGGCAGCGTTTCCTGACCGCGGAGTCACGCGTTTTCTTCCCCAGCCACCAAAATGGCTTGATTTTTAAAAAGTGGAAGCAACACCATTTTTAGACATGGAATTTCATCCCAAAATTAATCCTGGGGTCCGTTTTTGCATTTGGTTTAAAAAAACAAATTTGGTTTAAAAAAACATTTTGGTTCCTGAGCAGCATTTTTACTGACCGCGGAGTCACGCGTTTTCTTCCCCAGGCACCAAAAAGGCTCGATTTTTAAAAAGTGGAAGCAACACAATTTTTAGACATGGAATTTCATCCCAAAACTCATACTGGTGTCCGTTTTTGCATTTGATTTAAAAAAAAATTGACTTCAAAAAAACGTTTTGGTTCCTAGGCAGCATTTTCCTGACCGCGGAGTCACGCGTTTTCTTCCCCAGGCACCAAAAAGGCTTGATTTTTAAAAGTGGAAGCCACACCATTTTTAGACATGGAATTTCATCCCAAAACTCATCCTGGTGTCCGTTTTTGCATTTGGTTTAAAAAAACAAATTTGGCTTCAAAAAAACATTTTGGTTCCTGAGCAGCATTTTTCCTGACCGAGGACTCACGCGTTTTCTTCCCTAGGCACCAAAAAGGCTCGATATTTAAAAAGTGGAAGCAACACCATTTTTAGACATGGAATTTCATCCCGAAATTCATCCTGGGGTCCGTTTTTGCATTTGGTTGAAAAAAAAAATTTAGCTTCAAAAAACATTTTTTTCCTAGGCAGCATTTTCCTGACCGCGGAGTCACGCGTTTTCTTCCCCATCCACCAAAATGGCTTGATTTTTAAAAAGTGGAAGCAACACCATTTTTAGACATGGAATTTCATCCCAAAATTAATCCTGGGGTCCGTTTTTGCATTTGGTTTAAAAAAGCAAATTTGGTTTAAAAAAGCATTTTGGTTCCTGAGCAGCATTTTTCCTGACCGCGGAGTCACGCGTTTTCTTCCCCAGGCACCAAAAAGGCTCGATTTTTAAAAAGTGGAAGCAACACCATTTTTAGACATGGAATTTCATCCTGAAACTCATCCTGGTGTCCGTTTTTGCATTTGATTTAAAAAAAAATTGACTTCAAAAAAACGTTTTGGTTCCTAGGAAGCATTTTCCTGACCGCGGAGTCACGCGTTTTCTTCCCCAGGCACCAAAAAGGCTTGATATTTAAAAAGTGGAAGCAACACCATTTTTAGACATCGAATTTCATCCCGAAACTCATCCTGGTGTCCGTTGTTCCATTTGGTTTAAAAAAAAAATTGACTTCAAAAAACCATTTTGGTTCCTGGGCAGCATTTTCCTGACCGTGGAGTCACGCGTTTTCTTCCCCAGGCACCAAAAAGGCTTGATTTTTTAAAAGTGGAAGCAACACCATTTTTAGACATGGAATTTCATCCCGAAATTCATCCTGGGGTCCGTTTTTGCATTTGGTTGAAAAAAAAAATTTAGCTTCAAAAAACATTTTTTTCCTAGGCAGCATTTTCCTGACCGCGGAGTCACGCGTTTTCTTCCCCAGGCAGCAAAAAGGCTTGATTTTTAAAAAGTGGAAGCAACACCATTTTTAGACATGGAATTTCATCCTGAAACTCATCCTGTTCTCCGTTTTTGCATTTGGTTTAAAAAAACAAATTTGGTTTAAAAAAACATTTTGGTTCCTGAGCAGCATTTTTACTGACCGCGGAGTCACGCGTTTTCTTCCCCAGGCACCAAAAAGGCTCGATTTTTAAAAAGAGGAAGCAACACCATTTTTAGACATGGAATTTCATCCTGAAACTCATCCTGGTGTCCGTTTTTGCATTTGATTTAAAAAAAAATTGACTTCAAAAAAACGTTTTGGTTCCTAAGAAGCATTTTCCTGACCGCGGAGTCACGCGTTTTCTTCCCCAGGCCGCAAAAAGGCTTGATTTTAAAAAGTGGAAGCCACACCATTTTTAGACATGGAATTTCATCCCAAAACTCATCCTGGTGTCCGTTTTTGCATTTGGTTTAAAAAAACAAATTTGGCTTCAAAAAAACATTTTGGTTCCTGAGCAGCATTTTTCCTGACCGAGGAGTCACGCGTTTTCTTCCCTAGGCACCAAAAAGGCTCGATTTTTAAAAAGTGGAAGCAACACCATTTTTAGACATGGAATTTCATCCTGAAACTCATCCTGTTGTCCGTTTTTGCATTTGGTTTAAAAAAACAAATTTGGTTTAAAAAAACATTTTGGTTCCTGAGCAGCATTTTTCCTGACCGAGGACTCATGCGTTTTCTTCCCTAGGCACCAAAAAGGCTCGATATTTAAAAAGTGGAAGCAACACCATTTTTAGACATGGAATTTCATCCCAAAACTCATACTGGTGTCCGTTTTTGCATTTGATTTAAAAAAAAAATTGACTTAAAAATTTTTTTTGGATCCTGGGCAGCGTTTTCCTGACCGCGGAGTCACGCGTTTTCTTCCCCAGCCACCAAAATGGCTTGATTTTTAAAAAGTGGAAGCAACACCATTTTTAGACATGGAATTTCACCCCAAAATTAATCCTGGGGTCCGTTTTTGCATTTGGTTTAAAAAAACAAATTTGGTTTAAAAAAACATTTTGGTTCCTGAGCAGCAATTTTACTGACCGCGGAGTCACGCGTTTTCTTCCCCAGGCACCAAAAAGGCTCGATTTTTAAAAAGTGGAAGCAACACCATTTTTAGACATGGGATTTGATCCCAAAATTCATCCTGGGGTCCGTTTTTGCATTTGGTTGAAAAAAACAAATTTGGCTTCAAAAAACATTTTGGATCCTTGGCAGCATTTTCCTGACCACGGAGTCACCCGTTTTCTTCCCCAGGCACCAAAAAGGCTCGATTTTTAAAAAGTGGAAGCAAGACCATTTTTAGACATGGAATTTCATCCCAAAATTCATCCTGGTGTCCGTTTTTGCATTTGATTTAAAAAAAAAATTGACTTCAAAAAACCATTTTGGTTCCTGGGCAGCATTTTCCTGACCGTGGAGTCACGCGTTTTCTTCCCCAGGCACCAAAAAGGCTTGATTTTTTAAAAGTGGAAGCAACACCATTTTTAGACATGGAATTTCATCCCGAAATTCATCCTGGGGTCCGTTTTTGCATTTGGTTGAAAAAAAAAATTTAGCTTCAAAAAACATTTTTTTCCTAGGCAGCATTTTCCTGACCGCGGAGTCACGCGTTTTCTTCCCCAGGCACCAAAAAGGCTCGATTTTTAAAAAGTGGAAGCAACACCATTTTTAGACATGGAATTTCATCCTGAAACTCATCCTGGGGTCCGTTTTTGCATATGATTTTAAAAAAAATTGACTTCAAAAAAACGTTTTGGTTCCTAGGAAGCATTTTCCTGACCGCGGAGTCACGCGTTTTCTTCCCCAGGCAGCAAAAAGGCTTGATTTTAAAAAGTGGAAGCCACACCATTTTTAGACATGGAATTTCATCCCAAAACTCATCCTGGTGTCCGTTTTTGCATTTGGTTTAAAAAAACAAATTTGGCTTCAAAAAAACATTTTGGTTCCTGAGCAGCATTTTTCCTGACCGAGGACTCACGCGTTTTCTTCCCTAGGCACCAAAAAGGCTCGATTTTTAAAAAGTGGAAGCAACACCATTTTTAGACATGGAATTTCATCCCAAAATTCATCCTAGGGTCCGCTTTTTGAATTTGTTTTTAAAAAAACAAATTTGGTTTAAAAAAGCATTTTGGTTCCTGAGCAGCATTTTTCCTGACCGCGGAGTCACGCGTTTTCTTCCCCAGGCACCAAAAAGGCTCGATTTTTAAAAAGTGGAAGCAACACCATTTTTAGACATGGAATTTCATCCTGAAACTCATCCTGTTGTCCGTTTTTGCATTTGGTTTAAAAAAACAAATTTCGTTTAAAAAAACATTTTGGTTCCTGAGCAGCATTTTTACTGACCGCGGAGTCACGCGTTTTCTTCCCCAGGCACCAAAAAGGCTCGATTTTTAAAAAGTGGAAGCAAGACCATTTTTAGACATGGAATTTCATCCCAAAACTCATGCTGGTGTCCGTTTTTGCATTTGGTTTAAAAAAACAAATTTGGCTTCAAAAAAACATTTTGGTTCCTGAGCAGCATTTTTCCTGACCGAGGACTCATGCGTTTTCTTCCCTAGGCACCAAAAAGGCTCGATATTTAAAAAGTGGAAGCAACACCATTTTTAGACATGGAATTTCATCCCAAAATTCATCCTGGTGTCCATATTTGTATTTGGTTTAAAAAAAAAATTGACTTAAAAATTTTTTTGGGAACCTGGGCAGCGTTTCCTGACCGCGGAGTCACGCGTTTTCTTCCCCAGCCACCAAAATGGCTTGATTTTTAAAAAGTGGAAGCAACACCATTTTTAGACATGGAATTTCATCCCAAAATTAATCCTGGGGTCCGTTTTTGCATTTGGTTTAAAAAACAAATTTGGTTTAAAAAAACATTTTGGTTCCTGAGCAGCATTTTTACTGACCGCGGAGTCACGCGTTTTCTTCCCCAGGCACCAAAAAGGCTCGATTTTTAAAAAGTGGAAGCAACACAATTTTTAGACATGGAATTTCATCCCAAAACTCATCCTGGTGTCCGTTTTTGCATTTGATTTAAAAAAAAATTGACTTCAAAAAACCATTTTGGTTCCTGGGCAGCATTTTCCTGACCGTGGAGTCACGCGTTTTCTTCCCCAGGCACCAAAAAGGCTTGATTTTTTAAAAGTGGAAGCAACACCATTTTTAGACATGGAATTTCATCCCGAAATTCATCCTGGGGTCCGTTTTTGCATTTGGTTGAAAAAAAAAATTTAGCTTCAAAAAACATTTTTTTCCTAGGCAGCATTTTCCTGACCGCGGAGTCACGCGTTTTCTTCCCCAGGCAGCAAAACGGCTCGATTTTTAAAAAGAGGAAGCAACACCATTTTTAGACATGGAATTTCATCCTGAAACTCATCCTGGTGTCCGTTTTTGCATTTGATTTAAAAAAAAATTGACTTCAAAAAAACGTTTTGGTTCCTAAGAAGCATTTTCCTGACCGCGGAGTCACGCGTTTTCTTCCCCAGGCAGCAAAAAGGCTTGATTTTAAAAAGTGGAAGCCACACCATTTTTAGACATGGAATTTCATCCCAAAACTCATCCTGGTGTCCGTTTTTGCATTTGGTTTAAAAAAACAAATTTGGTTTAAAAAAACATTTTGGTTCCTGAGCAGCATTTTTACTGACCGAGGACTCATACGTTTTCTTCCCTAGGCACCAAAAAGGCTCGATATTTAAAAAGTGGAAGCAACACCATTTTTAGACATGGAATTTCATCCCAAAATTCATCCTGGTGTCCGTATTTGTATTTGGTTTAAAAAAAAAATGGACTTAAAAAAATTTTTTGGATCCTGGGCAGAGTTTTTCCTGACCGCGGAGTCACGCGTTTTCTTCCCCAGCCACCAAAATGGCTTGATTTTTAAAAAGTGGAAGCAACACCATTTTTAGACATGGAATTTCATCCCAAAATTAATCCTGGGGTACATTTTTGCATTTGGTTTAAAAAAATAAATTTGGTTTAAAAAAACATTTTGGTTCCTGAGCAGCATTTTTACTGACCGCGGAGTCACGCGTTTTCTTCCCCAGGCACCAAAAAGGCTCGATTTTTAAAAAGTGGAAGCAACACAATTTTTAGACATGGAATTTCATCCCAAAACTCATACTGGTGTCCGTTTTTGCATTTGATTTAAAAAAAAAATTGACTTAAAAATTTTTTTTGGATCCTGGGCAGCGTTTTCCTGACCGCGGAGTCACGCGTTTTCTTCCCCAGCCACCAAAATGGCTTGATTTTTAAAAAGTGGAAGCAACACCATTTTTAGACATGGAATTTCACCCCAAAATTAATCCTGGGGTCCGTTTTTGCATTTGGTTTAAAAAAACAAATTTGGTTTAAAAAAACATTTTGGTTCCTGAGCAGCAATTTTACTGACCGCGGAGTCACGCGTTTTCTTCCCCAGGCACCAAAAAGGCTCGATTTTTAAAAAGTGGAAGCAACACCATTTTTAGACATGGGATTTGATCCCAAAATTCATCCTGGGGTCCGTTTTTGCATTTGGTTGAAAAAAACAAATTTGGCTTCAAAAAACATTTTGGATCCTGGGCAGCATTTTCCTGACCACGGAGTCACCCGTTTTCTTCCCCAGGCACCAAAAAGGCTCGATTTTTAAAAAGTGGAAGCAAGACCATTTTTAGACATGGAATTTCATCCCAAAATTCATCCTGGGGTCCGTTTTTGCATTTGGTTGAAAAAAAAAATTTAGCTTCAAAAAACATTTTTTTCCTAGGCAGCATTTTCCTGACCGCGGAGTCACGCGTTTTCTTCCCCATCCACCAAAATGGCTTGATTTTTAAAAAGTGGAAGCAACACCATTTTTAGACATGGAATTTCATCCCAAAATTAATCCTGGGGTCCGTTTTTGCATTTGGTTTAAAAAAGCAAATTTGGTTTAAAAAAGCATTTTGGTTCCTGAGCAGCATTTTTCCTGACCGCGGAGTCACGCGTTTTCTTCCCCAGGCACCAAAAAGGCTCGATTTTTAAAAAGTGGAAGCAACACCATTTTTAGACATGGAATTTCATCCTGAAACTCATCCTGGTGTCCGTTTTTGCATTTGATTTAAAAAAAAATTGACTTCAAAAAAACGTTTTGGTTCCTAGGAAGCATTTTCCTGACCGCGGAGTCACGCGTTTTCTTCCCCAGGCACCAAAAAGGCTTGATATTTAAAAAGTGGAAGCAACACCATTTTTAGACATCGAATTTCATCCCGAAACTCATCCTGGTGTCCGTTGTTCCATTTGGTTTAAAAAAAAAATTGACTTCAAAAAACCATTTTGGTTCCTGGGCAGCATTTTCCTGACCGTGGAGTCACGCGTTTTCTTCCCCAGGCACCAAAAAGGCTTGATTTTTTAAAAGTGGAAGCAACACCATTTTTAGACATGGAATTTCATCCCGAAATTCATCCTGGGGTCCGTTTTTGCATTTGGTTGAAAAAAAAAATTTAGCTTCAAAAAACATTTTTTTCCTAGGCAGCATTTTCCTGACCGCGGAGTCACGCGTTTTCTTCCCCAGGCAGCAAAAAGGCTTGATTTTTAAAAAGTGGAAGCAACACCATTTTTAGACATGGAATTTCATCCTGAAACTCATCCTGTTCTCCGTTTTTGCATTTGGTTTAAAAAAACAAATTTGGTTTAAAAAAACATTTTGGTTCCTGAGCAGCATTTTTACTGACCGCGGAGTCACGCGTTTTCTTCCCCAGGCACCAAAAAGGCTCGATTTTTAAAAAGAGGAAGCAACACCATTTTTAGATATGGAATTTCATCCTGAAACTCATCCTGGTGTCCGTTTTTGCATTTGATTTAAAAAAAAATTGACTTCAAAAAAACGTTTTGGTTCCTAAGAAGCATTTTCCTGACCGCGGAGTCACGCGTTTTCTTCCCCAGGCCGCAAAAAGGCTTGATTTTAAAAAGTGGAAGCCACACCATTTTTAGACATGGAATTTCATCCCAAAACTCATCCTGGTGTCCGTTTTTGCATTTGGTTTAAAAAAACAAATTTGGCTTCAAAAAAACATTTTGGTTCCTGAGCAGCATTTTTCCTGACCGAGGAGTCACGCGTTTTCTTCCCTAGGCACCAAAAAGGCTCGATTTTTAAAAAGTGGAAGCAACACCATTTTTAGACATGGAATTTCATCCTGAAACTCATCCTGTTGTCCGTTTTTGCATTTGGTTTAAAAAAACAAATTTGGTTTAAAAAAACATTTTGGTTCCTGAGCAGCATTTTTCCTGACCGAGGACTCATGCGTTTTCTTCCCTAGGCACCAAAAAGGCTCGATATTTAAAAAGTGGAAGCAACACCATTTTTAGACATGGAATTTCATCCCAAAACTCATACTGGTGTCCGTTTTTGCATTTGATTTAAAAAAAAAATTGACTTAAAAATTTTTTTTGGATCCTGGGCAGCGTTTTCCTGACCGCGGAGTCACGCGTTTTCTTCCCCAGCCACCAAAATGGCTTGATTTTTAAAAAGTGGAAGCAACACCATTTTTAGACATGGAATTTCACCCCAAAATTAATCCTGGGGTCCGTTTTTGCATTTGGTTTAAAAAAACAAATTTGGTTTAAAAAAACATTTTGGTTCCTGAGCAGCAATTTTACTGACCGCGGAGTCACGCGTTTTCTTCCCCAGGCACCAAAAAGGCTCGATTTTTAAAAAGTGGAAGCAACACCATTTTTAGACATGGGATTTGATCCCAAAATTCATCCTGGGGTCCGTTTTTGCATTTGGTTGAAAAAAACAAATTTGGCTTCAAAAAACATTTTGGATCCTTGGCAGCATTTTCCTGACCACGGAGTCACCCGTTTTCTTCCCCAGGCACCAAAAAGGCTCGATTTTTAAAAAGTGGAAGCAAGACCATTTTTAGACATGGAATTTCATCCCAAAATTCATCCTGGTGTCCGTTTTTGCATTTGATTTAAAAAAAAAATTGACTTCAAAAAACCATTTTGGTTCCTGGGCAGCATTTTCCTGACCGTGGAGTCACGCGTTTTCTTCCCCAGGCACCAAAAAGGCTTGATTTTTTAAAAGTGGAAGCAACACCATTTTTAGACATGGAATTTCATCCCGAAATTCATCCTGGGGTCCGTTTTTGCATTTGGTTGAAAAAAAAAATTTAGCTTCAAAAAACATTTTTTTCCTAGGCAGCATTTTCCTGACCGCGGAGTCACGCGTTTTCTTCCCCAGGCACCAAAAAGGCTCGATTTTTAAAAAGTGGAAGCAACACCATTTTTAGACATGGAATTTCATCCTGAAACTCATCCTGGGGTCCGTTTTTGCATATGATTTTAAAAAAAATTGACTTCAAAAAAACGTTTTGGTTCCTAGGAAGCATTTTCCTGACCGCGGAGTCACGCGTTTTCTTCCCCAGGCAGCAAAAAGGCTTGATTTTAAAAAGTGGAAGCCACACCATTTTTAGACATGGAATTTCATCCCAAAACTCATCCTGGTGTCCGTTTTTGCATTTGGTTTAAAAAAACAAATTTGGCTTCAAAAAAACATTTTGGTTCCTGAGCAGCATTTTTCCTGACCGAGGACTCACGCGTTTTCTTCCCTAGGCACCAAAAAGGCTCGATTTTTAAAAAGTGGAAGCAACACCATTTTTAGACATGGAATTTCATCCCAAAATTCATCCTAGGGTCCGCTTTTTGAATTTGTTTTTAAAAAAACAAATTTGGTTTAAAAAAGCATTTTGGTTCCTGAGCAGCATTTTTCCTGACCGCGGAGTCACGCGTTTTCTTCCCCAGGCACCAAAAAGGCTCGATTTTTAAAAAGTGGAAGCAACACCATTTTTAGACATGGAATTTCATCCTGAAACTCATCCTGTTGTCCGTTTTTGCATTTGGTTTAAAAAAACAAATTTCGTTTAAAAAAACATTTTGGTTCCTGAGCAGCATTTTTACTGACCGCGGAGTCACGCGTTTTCTTCCCCAGGCACCAAAAAGGCTCGATTTTTAAAAAGTGGAAGCAAGACCATTTTTAGACATGGAATTTCATCCCAAAACTCATGCTGGTGTCCGTTTTTGCATTTGGTTTAAAAAAACAAATTTGGCTTCAAAAAAACATTTTGGTTCCTGAGCAGCATTTTTCCTGACCGAGGACTCATGCGTTTTCTTCCCTAGGCACCAAAAAGGCTCGATATTTAAAAAGTGGAAGCAACACCATTTTTAGACATGGAATTTCATCCCAAAATTCATCCTGGTGTCCATATTTGTATTTGGTTTAAAAAAAAAATTGACTTAAAAATTTTTTTGGGAACCTGGGCAGCGTTTCCTGACCGCGGAGTCACGCGTTTTCTTCCCTAGCCACCAAAATGGCTTGATTTTTAAAAAGTGGAAGCAACACCATTTTTAGACATGGAATTTCATCCCAAAATTAATCCTGGGGTCCGTTTTTGCATTTGGTTTAAAAAACAAATTTGGTTTAAAAAAACATTTTGGTTCCTGAGCAGCATTTTTACTGACCGCGGAGTCACGCGTTTTCTTCCCCAGGCACCAAAAAGGCTCGATTTTTAAAAAGTGGAAGCAACACAATTTTTAGACATGGAATTTCATCCCAAAACTCATCCTGGTGTCCGTTTTTGCATTTGATTTAAAAAAAAATTGACTTCAAAAAACCATTTTGGTTCCTGGGCAGCATTTTCCTGACCGTGGAGTCACGCGTTTTCTTCCCCAGGCACCAAAAAGGCTTGATTTTTTAAAAGTGGAAGCAACACCATTTTTAGACATGGAATTTCATCCCGAAATTCATCCTGGGGTCCGTTTTTGCATTTGGTTGAAAAAAAAAATTTAGCTTCAAAAAACATTTTTTTCCTAGGCAGCATTTTCCTGACCGCGGAGTCACGCGTTTTCTTCCCCAGGCAGCAAAACGGCTCGATTTTTAAAAAGAGGAAGCAACACCATTTTTAGACATGGAATTTCATCCTGAAACTCATCCTGGTGTCCGTTTTTGCATTTGATTTAAAAAAAAATTGACTTCAAAAAAACGTTTTGGTTCCTAAGAAGCATTTTCCTGACCGCGGAGTCACGCGTTTTCTTCCCCAGGCAGCAAAAAGGCTTGATTTTAAAAAGTGGAAGCCACACCATTTTTAGACATGGAATTTCATCCCAAAACTCATCCTGGTGTCCGTTTTTGCATTTGGTTTAAAAAAACAAATTTGGTTTAAAAAAACATTTTGGTTCCTGAGCAGCATTTTTACTGACCGAGGACTCATACGTTTTCTTCCCTAGGCACCAAAAAGGCTCGATATTTAAAAAGTGGAAGCAACACCATTTTTAGACATGGAATTTCATCCCAAAATTCATCCTGGTGTCCGTATTTGTATTTGGTTTAAAAAAAAAATGGACTTAAAAAAATTTTTTGGATCCTGGGCAGAGTTTTTCCTGACCGCGGAGTCACGCGTTTTCTTCCCCAGCCACCAAAATGGCTTGATTTTTAAAAAGTGGAAGCAACACCATTTTTAGACATGGAATTTCATCCCAAAATTAATCCTGGGGTACATTTTTGCATTTGGTTTAAAAAAATAAATTTGGTTTAAAAAAACATTTTGGTTCCTGAGCAGCATTTTTACTGACCGCGGAGTCACGCGTTTTCTTCCCCAGGCACCAAAAAGGCTCGATTTTTAAAAAGTGGAAGCAACACAATTTTTAGACATGGAATTTCATCCCAAAACTCATACTGGTGTCCGTTTTTGCATTTGATTTAAAAAAAAAATTGACTTAAAAATTTTTTTTGGATCCTGGGCAGCGTTTTCCTGACCGCGGAGTCACGCGTTTTCTTCCCCAGCCACCAAAATGGCTTGATTTTTAAAAAGTGGAAGCAACACCATTTTTAGACATGGAATTTCACCCCAAAATTAATCCTGGGGTCCGTTTTTGCATTTCGTTTAAAAAAACAAATTTGGTTTAAAAAAACATTTTGGTTCCTGAGCAGCAATTTTACTGACCGCGGAGTCACGCGTTTTCTTCCCCAGGCACCAAAAAGGCTCGATTTTTAAAAAGTGGAAGCAACACCATTTTTAGACATGGGATTTGATCCCAAAATTCATCCTGGGGTCCGTTTTTGCATTTGGTTGAAAAAAACAAATTTGGCTTCAAAAAACATTTTGGATCCTGGGCAGCATTTTCCTGACCACGGAGTCACCCGTTTTCTTCCCCAGGCACCAAAAAGGCTCGATTTTTAAAAAGTGGAAGCAAGACCATTTTTAGACATGGAATTTCATCCCAAAATTCATCCTGGTGTCCGTTTTTGCATTTGATTTAAAAAAAAAATTGACTTCAAAAAACCATTTTGGTTCCTGGGCAGCATTTTCCTGACCGTGGAGTCACGCGTTTTCTTCCCCAGGCACCAAAAAGGCTTGATTTTTTAAAAGTGGAAGCAACACCATTTTTAGACATGGAATTTCATCCCGAAATTCATCCTGGGGTCCGTTTTTGCATTTGGTTGAAAAAAAAAAATTTAGCTTCAAAAAACATTTTTTTCCTAGGCAGCATTTTCCTGACCGCGGAGTCACGCGTTTTCTTCCCCAGGCAGCAAAAAGGCTTGATTTTAAAAAGTGGAAGCCACACCATTTTTAGACATGGAATTTCATCCCAAAACTCATCCTGGTGTCCGTTTTTGCATTTGGTTTAAAAAAACAAATTTGGCTTCAAAAAAACATTTTGGTTCCTGAGCAGCATTTTTCCTGACCGAGGACTCACGCGTTTTCTTCCCTAGGCACCAAAAAGGCTCGATTTTTAAAAAGTGGAAGCAACACCATTTTTAGACATGTAATTTCATCCCAAAATTCATCCTAGGGTCCGCTTTTTGAATTTGTTTTTAAAAAAACAAATTTGGTTTAAAAAAGCATTTTGGTTCCTGAGCAGCATTTTTCCTGACCGCGGAGTCACGCGTTTTCTTCCCCAGGCACCAAAAAGGCTCGATTTTTAAAAAGTGGAAGCAACACCATTTTTAGACATGGAATTTCATCCTGAAACTCATCCTGTTGTCCGTTTTTGCATTTGGTTTAAAAAAACAAATTTGGCTTCAAAAAAACATTTTGGTTCCTGAGCAGCATTTTTCCTGACCGAGGACTCATGCGTTTTCTTCCCTAGGCACCAAAAAGGCTCGATATTTAAAAAGTGGAAGCAACACCATTTTTAGACATGGAATTTCATCCCAAAATTCATCCTGGTGTCCATATTTGTATTTGGTTTAAAAAAAGAATTGACTTAAAAATTTTTTTGGGAACCTGGGCAGCGTTTCCTGACCGCGGAGTCACGCGTTTTCTTCCCCAGTCACCAAAATGGCTTGATTTTTAAAAAGTGGAAGCAACACCATTTTTAGACATGGAATTTCATCCCAAAATTAATCCTGGGGTCCGTTTTTGCATTTGATTTAAAAAAAAATTGACTTCAAAAAAACGTTTTGGTTCCTAGGCAGCATTTTCCTGACCGCGGAGTCACGCGTTTTCTTCCCCAGGCACCAAAAAGGCTCGATTTTTAAAAGTGGAAGCCACACCATTTTTAGACATGGAATTTCATCCCAAAACTCATCCTGGTGTCCGTTTTTGCATTTGGTTTAAAAAAACAAATTTGGCTTCAAAAAAACATTTTGGTTCCTGAGCAGCATTTTTCCTGACCGAGGACTCACGCGTTTTCTTCCCTAGGCACCAAAAAGGCTCGATATTTAAAAAGTGGAAGCAACACCATTTTTAGACATGGAATTTCATCCCGAAATTCATCCTGGGGTCCGTTTTTGCATTTGGTTGAAAAAAAAAATTTAGCTTCAAAAAACATTTTTTTCCTAGGCAGCATTTTCCTGACCGCGGAGTCACGCGTTTTCTTCCCCATCCACCAAAATGGCTTGATTTTTAAAAAGTGGAAGCAACACCATTTTTAGACATGGAATTTTATCCCAAAATTAATCCTGGGGTCCGTTTTTGCATTTGGTTTAAAAAAGCAAATTTGGTTTAAAAAAACATTTTGGTTCCTGAGCAGCATTTTTACTGACCGCGGAGTCACGCGTTTTCTTCCCCAGGCACCAAAAAGGCTCGATTTTTAAAAAGTGGAAGCAACACAATTTTTAGACATGGAATTTCATCCCAAAACTCATCCTGGTGTCCGTTTTTGCATTTGATTTAAAAAAAAAATTGACCTCAAAAAAATGTTTTGGTTCCTAGGCAGCATTTTTCTGACCGCGGAGTCACGCGTTTTCTTCCCCAGGCACCAAAATGGCTTGATTTTTAAAAAGTGGAAGCAACACCATTTTTAGACATGGAATTTCACCCCAAAATTAATCCTGGGGTCCGTTTTTGCATTTGGTTTAAAAAAACAAATTTGGTTTAAAAAAACATTTTGGTTCCTGAGCAGCATTTTTACTGACCGCGGAGTCACGCGTTTTCTTCCCCAGGCACCAAAAAGGCTCGATTTTTAAAAAGTGGAAGCAACACCATTTTTAGACATGGAATTTCATCCCGAAACTCATCCATGTGTCCGTATTTGTATTTCGTTTAAAAAAAAAATAACTTCAAAAAAACATTTTGGTTCCTGGGCAGCATTTTCCTGACCACGGAGTCACGCGTTTTCTTCCCCAGGCACCAAAAAGGCTTGATATTTAAAAAGTGGAAGCAACACCATTTTTAGACATCGAATTTCATCCCGAAACTCATCCTGGTGTCCGTTGTTCCATTTGGTTTAAAAAAAAAATTGACTTCAAAAAACCATTTTGGTTCCTGGGCAGCATTTTCCTGACCGTGGAGTCACGCGTTTTCTTCCCCAGGCACCAAAAAGGCTTGATTTTTTAAAAGTGGAAGCAACACCATTTTTAGACATGGAATTTCATCCCGAAATTCATCCTGGGGTCCGTTTTTGCATTTGGTTTAAAAAAAAAATTTAGCTTCAAAAAACATTTTTTTCCTAGGCAGCATTTTCCTGACCGCGGAGTCACGCGTTTTCTTCCCCAGGCAGCAAAAAGGCTTGATTTTTAAAAAGTGGAAGCAACACCATTTTTAGACATGGAATTTCATCCCAAAATTCATTCTGGGGTCCGCTTTTTGCATTTGTTTTAAAAAAACAAATTTGATTTAAAAAAGCATTTTGGTTCCTGAGCAGCATTTTTCCTGACTGCGGAGTCCCGCGTTTTCTTCCCCAGGCACCAAAAAGGCTCGATTTTTAAAAAGTGGAAGCAACACCATTTTTAGACATGGAATTTCATGCTGAAACTCATCCTGTTCTCCGTTTTTGCATTTGGTTTAAAAAAACAAATTTGGTTTAAAAAAAGATTTTGGTTCCTGAGCAGCATTTTTACTGACCGCGGAGTCACGCGTTTTCTTCCCCAGCCACCAAAATGGCTCGATTTTTAAAAAGTGGAAGCAACACCATTTTTAGACATGGAATTTCATCCTGAAACTCATCCTGGTGTCCGTTTTTGCATTTGATTTAAAAAAAAATTGACTTCAAAAAAACGTTTTGGTTCCTAGGAAGCATTTTCCTGACTGCGGAGTCACGCGTTTTCTTCCCCAGGCACCAAAAAGGCTTGATATTTAAAAAGTGGAAGCAACACCATTTTTAGACATCGAATTTCATCCCGAAACTCATCCTGGTGTCCGTTGTTCCATTTGGTTTAAAAAAAAAATTGACTTCAAAAAACCATTTTGGTTCCTGGGCAGCATTTTCCTGACCGTGGAGTCACGCGTTTTCTTCCCCAGGCACCAAAAAGGCTCGATTTTTAAAAAGTGGAAGCAACACCATTTTTAGACATGGAATTTCATCCTGAAACTCATCCTGTTGTCCGTTTTTGCATTTGGTTTAAAAAAACAAATTTGGCTTCAAAAAAACATTTTGGTTCCTGAGCAGCATTTTTCCTGACCGAGGACTCATGCGTTTTCTTCCCTAGGCACCAAAAAGGCTCGATATTTAAAAAGTGGAAGCAACACCATTTTTAGACATGGAATTTCATCCCAAAATTCATCCTGGTGTCCATATTTGTATTTGGTTTAAAAAAAAAATTGACTTAAAAATTTTTTTGGGAACCTGGGCAGCGTTTCCTGACCGCGGAGTCACGCGTTTTCTTCCCCAGTCACCAAAATGGCTTGATTTTTAAAAAGTGGAAGCAACACCATTTTTAGACATGGAATTTCATCCCAAAATTAATCCTGGGGTCCGTTTTTGCATTTGGTTTAAAAAAACAAATTTGGTTTAAAAAAACATTTTGGTTCCTGAGCAGCATTTTTACTGACCGCGGAGTCACGCGTTTTCTTCCCCAGGCACCAAAAAGGCTCGATTTTTAAAAAGTGGAAGCAACACAATTTTTAGACATGGAATTTCATCCCAAAACTCATACTGGTGTCCGTTTTTGCATTTGATTTAAAAAAAAATTGACTTCAAAAAAACGTTTTGGTTCCTAGGCAGCATTTTCCTGACCGCGGAGTCACGCGTTTTCTTCCCCAGGCACCAAAAAGGCTTGATTTTTAAAAGTGGAAGCCACACCATTTTTAGACATGGAATTTCATCCCAAAACTCATCCTGGTGTCCGTTTTTGCATTTGGTTTAAAAAAACAAATTTGGCTTCAAAAAAACATTTTGGTTCCTGAGCAGCATTTTTCCTGACCGAGGACTCACGCGTTTTCTTCCCTAGGCACCAAAAAGGCTCGATATTTAAAAAGTGGAAGCAACACCATTTTTAGACATGGAATTTCATCCCGAAATTCATCCTGGGGTCCGTTTTTGCATTTGGTTGAAAAAAAAAATTTAGCTTCAAAAAACATTTTTTTCCTAGGCAGCATTTTCCTGACCGCGGAGTCACGCGTTTTCTTCCCCATCCACCAAAATGGCTTGATTTTTAAAAAGTGGAAGCAACACCATTTTTAGACATGGAATTTCATCCCAAAATTAATCCTGGGGTCCGTTTTTGCATTTGGTTTAAAAAAGCAAATTTGGTTTAAAAAAACATTTTGGTTCCTGAGCAGCATTTTTACTGACCGCGGAGTCACGCGTTTTCTTCCCCAGGCACCAAAAAGGCTCGATTTTTAAAAAGTGGAAGCAACACAATTTTTAGACATGGAATTTCATCCCAAAACTCATCCTGGTGTCCGTTTTTGCATTTGATTTAAAAAAAAAATTGACCTCAAAAAAATGTTTTGGTTCCTAGGCAGCATTTTTCTGACCGCGGAGTCACGCGTTTTCTTCCCCAGGCACCAAAATGGCTTGATTTTTAAAAAGTGGAAGCAACACCATTTTTAGACATGGAATTTCACCCCAAAATTAATCCTGGGGTCCGTTTTTGCATTTGGTTTAAAAAAACAAATTTGGTTTAAAAAAACATTTTGGTTCCTGAGCAGCATTTTTACTGACCGCGGAGTCACGCGTTTTCTTCCCCAGGCACCAAAAAGGCTCGATTTTTAAAAAGTGGAAGCAACACCATTTTTAGACATGGAATTTCATCCCGAAACTCATCCATGTGTCCGTATTTGTATTTCGTTTAAAAAAAAAATAACTTCAAAAAAACATTTTGGTTCCTGGGCAGCATTTTCCTGACCACGGAGTCACGCGTTTTCTTCCCCAGGCACCAAAAAGGCTTGATATTTAAAAAGTGGAAGCAACACCATTTTTAGACATCGAATTTCATCCCGAAACTCATCCTGGTGTCCGTTGTTCCATTTGGTTTAAAAAAAAAATTGACTTCAAAAAACCATTTTGGTTCCTGGGCAGCATTTTCCTGACCGTGGAGTCACGCGTTTTCTTCCCCAGGCACCAAAAAGGCTTGATTTTTTAAAAGTGGAAGCAACACCATTTTTAGACATGGAATTTCATCCCGAAATTCATCCTCGGGTCCGTTTTTGCATTTGGTTTAAAAAAAAAATTTAGCTTCAAAAAACATTTTTTTCCTAGGCAGCATTTTCCTGACCGCGGAGTCACGCGTTTTCTTCCCCAGGCAGCAAAAAGGCTTGATTTTTAAAAAGTGGAAGCAACACCATTTTTAGACATGGAATTTCATCCTGAAACTCATCCTGTTCTCCGTTTTTGCATTTGGTTTAAAAAAACAAATTTGGTTTAAAAAAACATTTTGGTTCCTGAGCAGCATTTTTACTGACCGCGGAGTCACGCGTTTTCTTCCCCAGGCACCAAAAAGGCTTGATTTTTAAAAAGTGGAAGCAACACCATTTTTAGACATGGAATTTCATCCTGAAACTCATCCTGGTGTCCGTTTTTGCATTTGATTTAAAAAAAAATTGACTTCAAAAAAACGTTTTGGTTCCTAGGAAGCATTTTCCTGACCGTGGAGTCACGCGTTTTCTTCCCCAGGCACCAAAAAGGCTCGATTTTTAAAAAGTGGAAGCAACACCATTTTTAGACATGGAATTTCATCCTGAAACTCATCCTGTTGTCCGTTTTTGCATTTGGTTTAAAAAAACAAATTTGGCTTCAAAAAAACATTTTGGTTCCTGAGCAGCATTTTTCCTGACCGAGGACTCATGCGTTTTCTTCCCTAGGCACCAAAAAGGCTCGATATTTAAAAAGTGGAAGCAACACCATTTTTAGACATGGAATTTCATCCCAAAATTCATCCTGGTGTCCATATTTGTATTTGGTTTAAAAAAAAAATTGACTTAAAAATTTTTTTGGGAACCTGGGCAGCGTTTCCTGACCGCGGAGTCACGCGTTTTCTTCCCCAGTCACCAAAATGGCTTGATTTTTAAAAAGTGGAAGCAACACCATTTTTAGACATGGAATTTCATCCCAAAATTAATCCTGGGGTCCGTTTTTGCATTTGGTTTAAAAAAGCAAATTTGGTTTAAAAAAACATTTTGGTTCCTGAGCAGCATTTTTACTGACCGCGGAGTCACGCGTTTTCTTCCCCAGGCACCAAAAAGGCTCGATTTTTAAAAAGTGGAAGCAACACAATTTTTAGACATGGAATTTCATCCCAAAACTCATCCTGGTGTCCGTTTTTGCATTTGATTTAAAAAAAAAATTGACCTCAAAAAAATGTTTTGGTTCCTAGGCAGCATTTTTCTGACCGCGGAGTCACGCGTTTTCTTCCCCAGGCACCAAAATGGCTTGATTTTTAAAAAGTGGAAGCAACACCATTTTTAGACATGGAATTTCACCCCAAAATTAATCCTGGGGTCCGTTTTTGCATTTGGTTTAAAAAAACAAATTTGGTTTAAAAAAACATTTTGGTTCCTGAGCAGCATTTTTACTGACCGCGGAGTCACGCGTTTTCTTCCCCAGGCACCAAAAAGGCTCGATTTTTAAAAAGTGGAAGCAACACCATTTTTAGACATGGAATTTCATCCCGAAACTCATCCATGTGTCCGTATTTGTATTTCGTTTAAAAAAAAAATAACTTCAAAAAAACATTTTGGTTCCTGGGCAGCATTTTCCTGACCACGGAGTCACGCGTTTTCTTCCCCAGGCACCAAAAAGGCTTGATATTTAAAAAGTGGAAGCAACACCATTTTTAGACATCGAATTTCATCCCGAAACTCATCCTGGTGTCCGTTGTTCCATTTGGTTTAAAAAAAAAATTGACTTCAAAAAACCATTTTGGTTCCTGGGCAGCATTTTCCTGACCGTGGAGTCACGCGTTTTCTTCCCCAGGCACCAAAAAGGCTTGATTTTTTAAAAGTGGAAGCAACACCATTTTTAGACATGGAATTTCATCCCGAAATTCATCCTGGGGTCCGTTTTTGCATTTGGTTTAAAAAAAAAATTTAGCTTCAAAAAACATTTTTTTCCTAGGCAGCATTTTCCTGACCGCGGAGTCACGCGTTTTCTTCCCCAGGCAGCAAAAAGGCTTGATTTTTAAAAAGTGGAAGCAACACCATTTTTAGACATGGAATTTCATCCCAAAATTCATTCTGGGGTCCGCTTTTTGCATTTGTTTTAAAAAAACAAATTTGATTTAAAAAAGCATTTTGGTTCCTGAGCAGCATTTTTCCTGACTGCGGAGTCCCGCGTTTTCTTCCCCAGGCACCAAAAAGGCTCGATTTTTAAAAAGTGGAAGCAACACCATTTTTAGACATGGAATTTCATGCTGAAACTCATCCTGTTCTCCGTTTTTGCATTTGGTTTAAAAAAACAAATTTGGTTTAAAAAAAGATTTTGGTTCCTGAGCAGCATTTTTACTGACCGCGGAGTCACGCGTTTTCTTCCCCAGCCACCAAAATGGCTCGATTTTTAAAAAGTGGAAGCAACACCATTTTTAGACATGGAATTTCATCCTGAAACTCATCCTGGTGTCCGTTTTTGCATTTGATTTAAAAAAAAATTGACTTCAAAAAAACGTTTTGGTTCCTAGGAAGCATTTTCCTGACCGCGGAGTCACGCGTTTTCTTCCCCAGGCACCAAAAAGGCTTGATATTTAAAAAGTGGAAGCAACACCATTTTTAGACATCGAATTTCATCCCGAAACTCATCCTGGTGTCCGTTGTTCCATTTGGTTTAAAAAAAAAATTGACTTCAAAAAACCATTTTGGTTCCTGGGCAGCATTTTCCTGACCGTGGAGTCACGCGTTTTCTTCCCCAGGCACCAAAAAGGCTTGATTTTTTAAAAGTGGAAGCAACACCATTTTTAGACATGGAATTTCATCCCGAAATTCATCCTGGGGGTCCGTTTTTGCATTTGGTTGAAAAAAAAAATTTAGCTTCAAAAAACATTTTTTTCCTAGGCAGCATTTTCCTGACCGCGGAGTCACGCGTTTTCTTCCCCAGGCAGCAAAAAGGCTTGATTTTTAAAAAGTGGAAGCAACACCATTTTTAGACATGGAATTTCATCCTGAAACTCATCCTGTTCTCCGTTTTTGCATTTGGTTTAAAAAAACAAATTTGGTTTAAAAAAACATTTTGGTTCCTGAGCAGCATTTTTACTGACCGCGGAGTCACGCGTTTTCTTCCCCAGGCACCAAAAAGGCTTGATTTTTAAAAAGTGGAAGCAACACCATTTTTAGACATGGAATTTCATCCTGAAACTCATCCTGGTGTCCGTTTTTGCATTTGATTTAAAAAAAAATTGACTTCAAAAAAACGTTTTGGTTCCTAGGAAGCATTTTCCTGACCGCGGAGTCATGCGTTTTCTGCCCCAGGCAGCAAAAAGGCTTGATTTTAAAAATTGGAAGCCACACCATTTTTAGACATGGAATTTCATCCCAAAACTCATCCTGGTGTCCGTTTTTGCATTTGGTTTAAAAAAACAAATTTGGCTTCAAAAAAACATTTTGGTTCCTGAGCAGCATTTTTCCTGACCGAGGAGTCACGCGTTTTCTTCCCTAGGCACCAAAAAGGCTCGATTTTTAAAAAGTGGAAGCAACACCATTTTTAGACATGGAATTTCATCCTGAAACTCATCCTGTTGTCCGTTTTTGCATTTGGTTTAAAAAAACAAATTTGGTTTAAAAAAACATTTTGGTTCCTGAGCAGGATTTTTCCTGACCGAGGACTCATGCGTTTTCTTCCCTAGGCACCAAAAAGGCTCGATATTTAAAAAGTGGAAGCAACACCATTTTTAGACATGGAATTTCATCCCAAAATTAATCCTGGGGTCCGTTTTTGCATTTGGTTTAAAAAAATAAATTTGGTTTAAAAAAACATTTTGGTTCCTGAGCAGCATTTTTACTGACCGCGGAGTCACGCGTTTTCTTCCCCAGGCACCAAAAAGGCTCGATTTTTAAAAAGTGGAAGCAACACAATTTTTAGACATGGAATTTCATCCCAAAACTCATCCTGGTGTCCGTTTTTGCATTTGATTTAAAAAAAAAAATTGACTTAAAAAATTTTTTTGGATCCTGGGCAGCGTTTTCCTGACCGCGGAGTCACGCGTTTTCTTCCCCAGCCACCAAAATGGCTTCATTTTTAAAAAGTGGAAGCAACACCATTTTTAGACATGGAATTTCACCCCAAAATTAATCCTGGGGTCCGTTTTTGCATTTGGTTTAAAAAAACAAATTTGGTTTAAAAAAACATTTTGGTTCCTGAGCAGCAATTTTACTGACCGCGGAGTCACGCGTTTTCTTCCCCAGGCACCAAAAAGGCTCGATTTTTAAAAAGTGGAAGCAACACCATTTTTAGACATGGGATTTGATCCCAAAATTCATCCTGGGGTCCGTTTTTGCATTTGGTTGAAAAAAACAAATTTGGCTTCAAAAAACATTTTGGATCCTGGGCAGCATTTTCCTGACCACGGAGTCACCCGTTTTCTTCCCCAGGCACCAAAAAGGCTCGATTTTTAAAAAGTGGAAGCAAGACCATTTTTAGACATGGAATTTCATCCCAAAATTCATCCTGGTGTCCGTTTTTGCATTTGATTTAAAAAAAAAAATTGACTTCAAAAAAACGTTTTGGTTCCTAGGCAGCATTTTCCTGACCGCGGAGTCACGCGTTTTCTTCCCCAGGCACCAAAAAGGCTTGATTTTTAAAAAGTGGAAGCCACACCATTTTTAGACATGGAATTTCATCCCAAAATTCATCCTGGTGTCCGTATTTGTATTTGGTTTAAAAAAAAATTGACTTAAAAAATTTTTTTGGATCCTGGGCAGCGTTTTCCTGACCGTGGAGTCACGCGTTTTCTTCCCCAGGCACCAAAATGGCTTGATTTTTAAAAAGTGGAAGCAACACCATTTTTAGACATGGAATTTCATCCCAAAATTAATCCTGGGGTCCGTTTTTGCATTTGGTTTAAAAAAACAAATTTGGTTTAAAAAAACATTTTGGTTACTGAGCAGCATCTTTACTGACCGCGGAGTCACGCGTTTTCTTCCCCAGGCACCAAAAAGGCTCGATTTTTAAAAAGTGGAAGCAAGACCATTTTTAGACATGGAATTTCATCCCAAAACTCATCCTGGTGTCCGTTTTTGCATTTGATTTAAAAAAAAAATTGACTTCAAAAAAACGTTTTGGTTCCTAGGCAGCATTTTTCTGACCGCGGAGTCACGCGTTTTCTTCCCCAGGCACCAAAAAGGCTTGATTTTTAAAAAGTGGAAGCCACACCATTTTTAGACATGGAATTTCATCCCAAAACTCATCCTGGTGTCCGTTTTTGCATTTGGTTTAAAAAAATAAATTTCGCTTCAAAAAAACATTTTGGTTCCTGAGCAGCATTTTTCCTGACCGAGGACTCACGCGTTTTCTTCCCTAGGCACCAAAAAGGCTCAATATTTAAAAAGTGGAAGCAACACCATTTTTAGACATGGAATTTCATCCCGAAACTCATCCTGATGTCCGTTTTTGCATTTGATTTAAAAAAAAAAATTGACTTCAAAAAAACGTTTTGGTTCCTAGGCAGCATTTTCCTGACCGCGGAGTCACGCGTTTTCTTCCCCAGCCACCAAAATGGCTTGATTTTTAAAAAGTGGAAGCAACACCATTTTTAGACATGGAATTTCATCCCAAAATTAATCCTGGGGTCCGTTTTTGCATTTGGTTTAAAAAAACAAATTTGGTTTAAAAAAACATTTTGGTTCCTGAGCAGCATTTTTACTGACCGCGGAGTCACGCGTTTTCTTCCCCAGGCACCAAAAAGGCTCGATTTTAAAAAGTGGAAGCAACACCATTTTTAGACATGGAATTTGATCCCAAAATTCATCCTGGGGTCCGTTTTTGCATTTGGTTGAAAAAAACAAATTTGGCTTCAAAAAACATTTTGGATCCTGGGCAGCATTTTCCTGACCGCGGAGTCACGCGTTTTCTTCCCCAGGCACCAAAAAGGCTCGATTTTTAAAAAGTGGAAGCAACACCATTTTTAGACATGGAATTTCATCCCAAAATTCATCCTGGTGTCCGTATTTGCATTTGATTTAAAAAAAAAATTGACTTCAAAAAAAACGTTTTGGTTCCTGGCAGCATTTTTCTGACCGCGGAGTCACGCGTTTTCTTCCCCAGGCACCAAAAAGGCTCGATTTTTAAAAAGTGGAAGCAACACCATTTTTAGACATGGAATTTCATCCCAAAATTCATCCTGGTGTCCGTATTTGCATTTGATTTAAAAAAAAAATTGACTTCAAAAAAAACGTTTTGGTTCCTGGCAGCATTTTTCTGACCGCGGAGTCACGCGTTTTCTTCCCCAGGCACCAAAAAGGCTCGATTTTTAAAAAGTGGAAGCAACACCATTTTTAGACATGGAATTTGATCCCAAAATTCATCCTGGGGTCCGTTTTTGCATTTGGTTTAAAAAAACAAATTTGGCTTCAAAAAACATTTTGGTTCCTGGGCAGCATTTTCCTGACCGCGGAGTCACGCGTTTTCTTCCCCAGGCACCAAAAAGGCTCGATTTTTAAAAAGTGGAAGCAAGACCATTTTTAGACATGGAATTTCATCCCGAAACTCATCCTGGTGTCCGTTTTTGCATTTGATTTAAAAAAAAAATTGACTTCAAAAAAACGTTTTGGTTCCTAGGCAGCATTTTCCTGACCGCGGAGTCACGCGTTTTCTTCCCCAGGCACCAAAAAGGCTTGATTTTTAAAAAGTGGAAGCAACACCATTTTTAGACATGGAATTTCATCCCAAAATTAATCCTGGGGTCCGTTTTTGCATTTGGTTTAAAAAAACAAATTTGATTTAAAAAAACATTTTGGTTCCTGAGCAGCATTTTTACTGACCGCGGAGTCACGCGTTTTCTTCCCCAGGCACCAAAAAGGCTCGATTTTTAAAAAGTGGAAGCAACACCATTTTTAGACATGGAATTTGATCCCAAAATTCATCCTGGGGTCCGTTTTTGCATTTGGTTGAAAAAAACAAATTTGGCTTCAAAAAACATTTTGGATCCTGGGCAGCATTTTCCTGACTGCGGAGTCACGCGTTTTCTTCCCCAGGCACCAAAAAGGCTCGATTTTTAAAAAGTGGAAGCAACACCATTTTTAGACATGGAATTTCATCCCGAAACTCATCCTTTTGTCCGTTTTTGCATTTGGTTGAAAAAACAAATTTGTCTTCAAAAAAAGATTTTGGATCCTGGGCAGCATTTTCCTGACCGCGGAGTCACGCGTTTTCTTCCCCAGCCACCAAAATGGCTTGATTTTTAAAAAGTGGAAGCAACACCATTTTTAGACATGGAATTTCATCCCAAAATTCATCCTGGGGTCCGCTTTTTGCATTTGTTTTAAAAAAACAAATTTGGTTTAAAAAAGCATTTTGGTTCCTGAGCAGCATTTTTCCTGACTGCGGAGTCACGCGTTTTCTTCCCCAGGCACCAAAAAGGCTCGATTTTTAAAAAGTGGAAGCAACACCATTTTTAGACATGGAATTTCATCCCAAAATTAATCCTGGGGTCCGTTTTTGCATTTGGTTTAAAAAAACAAATTTGGTTTAAAAAAACGTTTTGGTTCCTAGGCAGCATTTTTCTGACCGCGGAGTCACGCGTTTTCTTCCCCAGGCACCAAAAAGGCTTGATTTTTAAAAAGTGGAAGCCACACCATTTTTAGACATGGAATTTCATCCCAAAACTCATCCTGGTGTCCGTTTTTGCATTTGGTTTAAAAAAATAAATTTGGCTTCAAAAAAACGTTTTGGTTCCTGAGCAGCATTTTTCCTGACCGAGGACTCACGCGTTTTCTTCCCCAGGCACCAAAAAGGCTCGATTTTTAAAAAGTGGAAGCAACACCATTTTTAGACATGGAATTTGATCCCAAAATTCATCCTGGGGTCCGTTTTTGCATTTGGTTGAAAAAAACAAATTTGGCTTCAAAAAACATTTTGGATCCTGGGCAGCATTTTCCTGACCGCGGAGTCACGCGTTTTCTTCCCCAGGCACCAAAAAGGCTCGATTTTTAAAAAGTGGAAGCAACACCATTTTTAGACATGGAATTTCATCCCAAAATTCATCCTGGTGTCCGTATTTGCATTTGATTTAAAAAAAAAATTGACTTCAAAAAAACGTTTTGGTTCCTAGGCAGCATTTTCCTGAGCGCGGAGTCACGCGTTTTCTTCCCCAGGCACCAAAAAGGCTTGATTTTTAAAAAGTGGAAGCAACACCATTTTTAGACATGGAATTTCATCCCAAAATTAATCCTGGGGTCCGTTTTTGCATTTGGTTTAAAAAAACAAATTTGATTTAAAAAAACATTTTGGTTCCTGAGCAGCATTTTTACTGACCGCGGAGTCACGCGTTTTCTTCCCCAGGCACCAAAAAGGCTCGATTTTTAAAAAGTGGAAGCAACACCATTTTTAGACATGGAATTTGATCCCAAAATTCATCCTGGGGTCCGTTTTTGCATTTGGTTGAAAAAAACAAATTTGGCTTCAAAAAACATTTTGGATCCTGGGCAGCATTTTCCTGACCGCGGAGTCACGCGTTTTCTTCCCCAGGCACCAAAAAGGCTCGATTTTTAAAAAGTGGAAGCAACACCATTTTTAGACATGGAATTTCATCCCGAAACTCATCCTTTTGTCCGTTTTTGCATTTGGTTGAAAAAACAAATTTGTTTTCAAAAAAAGATTTTGGATCCTGGGCAGCATTATCCTGACCGCGGAGTCACGCGTTTTCTTCCCCAGCCACCAAAATGGCTTGATTTTTGAAAAGTGGAAGCAACACCATTTTTAGACATGGAATTTCATCCCAAAATTAATCCTGGGGTCCGTTTTTGCATTTGGTTTAAAAAAACAAATTTGGTTTAAAAAAACATTTTGGTTCCTGAGCAGCATTTTTACTGACCGCGGAGTCACGCGTTTTCTTCCCCAGGCACCAAAAAGGCTCGATTTTTAAAAAGTGGAAGCAACACCATTTTTAGACATGGAATTTGATCCCAAAATTCATCCTGGGGTCCGTTTTTGCATTTGGTTGAAAAAAACAAATTTGGCTTCAAAAAACATTTTGGATCCTGGGCAGCATTTTCCTGACCGCGGAGTCACGCGTTTTCTTCCCCAGGCACCAAAAAGGCTCGATTTTTAAAAAGTGGAAGCAAGACCATTTTTAGACATGGAATTTCATCCCGAAACTCATCCTGATGTCCGTTTTTGCATTTGATTTAAAAAAAAAATTGACTTCAAAAAAACGTTTTGGTTCCTAGGCAGCATTTTCCTGACCGCGGAGTCACGCGTTTTCTTCCCCAGCCACCAAAATGGCTTGATTTTTAAAAAGTGGAAGCAACACCATTTTTAGACATGGAATTTCATCCCAAAATTCATCCTGGGGTCCGCTTTTTGCATTTGTTTTAAAAAAACAAATTTGGTTTAAAAAAGCATTTTGGTTCCTGAGCAGCATTTTTCCTGACCGCGGAGTCACGCGTTTTCTTCCCCAGGCACCAAAAAGGCTCGATTTTTAAAAAGTGGAAGCAACACCATTTTTAGACATGGAATTTCATCCTGAAACTCATCCTGTTCTCCGTTTCTGCATTTGGTTTAAAAAAACAAATTTGGTTTAAAAAAACATTTTGGTTCCTGAGCAGCATTTTTACTGACCGCGGAGTCACGCGTTTTCTTCCCCAGGCACCAAAAAGGCTCGATTTTTAAAAAGTGGAAGCAACACCATTTTTAGACATGGAATTTCATCCTGAAACTCATCCTGGTGTCCGTTTTTGCATTTGGTTTAAAAAAACAAATTTGGTTTAAAAAAACATTTTGGTTCCTGAGCAGCATTTTTACTGACCGCGGAGTCACGCGTTTTCTTCCCCAGGCACCAAAAAGGCTTGATTTTTAAAAAGTGGAAGCAACACCATTTTTAGACATGGAATTTCATCCCAAAATTCATCCTAGGGTCCGCTTTTTGCATTTGTTTTTAAAAAAACAAATTTGGTTTAAAAAAGCATTTTGGTTCCTGAGCAGCATTTTTCCTGACCGCGGAGTCACGCGTTTTCTTCCCCAGGCACCAAAAAGGCTCGATTTTTAAAAAGTGGAAGCAACACCATTTTTAGACATGGAATTTCATCCCAAAATTCATCCTGGTGTCCATATTTGTATTTGGTTTAAAAAAAAAATTGACTTAAAAAAATTTTTTGGATCCTGGGCAGCGTTTCCTGACCGCGGAGTCACGCGTTTTCTTCCCCAGCCACCAAAATGGCTTGATTTTTAAAAAGTGGAAGCAACACCATTTTTAGACATGGAATTTCATCCCAAAATTAATCCTGGGGTCCGTTTTTGCATTTGGTTTAAAAAAACAAATTTGGTTTAAAAAAACATTTTGGTTCCTGAGCAGCATTTTTACTGACCGCGGAGTCACGCGTTTTCTTCCCCAGGCACCAAAAAGGCTCGATTTTTAAAAAGTGGAAGCAACACAATTTTTAGACATGGAATTTCATCCCAAAACTCATCCTGGTGTCCGTTTTTGCATTTGATTTAAAAAAAAAATTGACTTAAAAAATTTTTTTGGATCCTGGGCAGCGTTTTCCTGACCGCGGAGTCACGCGTTTTCTTCCCCAGCCACCAAAATGGCTTGATTTTTAAAAAGTGGAAGCAACACCATTTTTAGACATGGAATTTCACCCCAAAATTAATACTGGGGTCCGTTTTTGCATTTGGTTTAAAAAAACAAATTTGGTTTAAAAAAACATTTTGGATCCTGGGCAGGATTTTCCTGACCACGGAGTCACCCGTTTTCTTCCGCAGGCACCAAAAAGGCTCGATTTTTAAAAAGTGGAAGCAAGACCATTTTTAGACATGGAATTTCATCCCAAAATACATCCTGGTGTCCGTTTTTGCATTTGATTTAAAAAAAAAATTGATTTCAAAAAAACGTTTTGGTTCCTAGGCAGCATTTTCCTGACCGCGGAGTCACGCGTTTTCTTCCCCAGGCACCAAAAAGGCTTGATTTTTAAAAAGTGGAAGCCACACCATTTTTAGACATGGAATTTCATCCCAAAATTCATCCTGGTGTCCGTATTTGTATTTGGTTTAAAAAAAAAATTGACTTAAAAAATTTTTTTGGATCCTGGGCAGCGTTTTCCTGACCGCGGAGTCACGCGTTTTCTTCCCCAGGCACCAAAATGGCTTGATTTTTAAAAAGTGGAAGCAACACCATTTTTAGACATGGAATTTCATCCCAAAATTAATCCTGGGGTCCGTTTTTGCATTTGGTTTAAAAAAACAAATTTGGTTTAAAAAAACATTTTGGTTCCTGAGCAGCATTTTTACTGACCGCGGAGTCACGCGTTTTCTTCCCCAGGCACCAAAAAGGCTCGATTTTTAAAAAGTGGAAGCAAGACCATTTTTAGACATGGAATTTCATCCCAAAATTCATCCTGGGGTCCGTTTTTGCATTTGGTTGAAAAAAACAAATTTGGCTTCAAAAAACATTTTGGATCCTGGGCAGCATTTTCCTGACCGCGGAGTCACGCGTTTTCTTCCCCAGGCACCAAAAAGGCTCGATTTTTAAAAAGTGGAAGCAAGACCATTTTTAGACATGGAATTTCATCCCGAAACTCATCCTGATGTCCGTTTTTGCATTTGATTTAAAAAAAAAATTGACTTCAAAAAAACGTTTTGGTTCCTAGGCAGCATTTTCCTGACCGCGGAGTCACGCGTTTTCTTCCCCAGCCACCAAAATGGCTTGATTTTTAAAAAGTGGAAGCAACACCATTTTTAGACATGGAATTTCATTCCAAAATTCATCCTGGGGTCCGCTTTTTGCATTTGTTTTAAAAAAACAAATTTGGTTTAAAAAAGCATTTTGGTTCCTGAGCAGCATTTTTCCTGACTGCGGAGTCACGCGTTTTCTTCCCCAGGCACCAAAAAGGCTCGATTTTTAAAAAGTGGAAGCAACACCATTTTTAGACATGGAATTTCATCCTGAAACTCATCCTGTTCTCCGTTTTTGCATTTGGTTTAAAAAAACAAATTTGGTTTAAAAAAACATTTTGGTTCCTGAGCAGCATTTTTACTGACCGCGGAGTCACGCGTTTTCTTCCCCAGGCACCAAAAAGGCTCGATTTTTAAAAAGTGGAAGCAACACCATTTTTAGACATGGAATTTCATCCTGAAACTCATCCTGGTGTCCGTTTTTGCATTTGATTTAAAAAAAAATTGACTTCAAAAAAACGTTTTGGTTCCTAGGAAGCATTTTCCTGACCGCGGAGTCACGCGTTTTCTTCCCCAGGCAGCAAAAAGGCTTGATTTTAAAAAGTGGAAGCCACACCATTTTTAGACATGGAATTTCATCCCAAAATTCATCCTAGGGTCCGCTTTTTGCATTTGTTTTTAAAAAAACAAATTTGGTTTAAAAAAGCATTTTGGTTCCTGAGCAGCATTTTTCCTGACCGCGGAGTCACGCGTTTTCTTCCCCAGGCACCAAAAAGGCTCGATTTTTAAAAAGTGGAAGCAACACCATTTTTAGACATGGAATTTCATCCCAAAATTCATCCTGGTGTCCATATTTGTATTTGGTTTAAAAAAAAAAATTGACTTAAAAAAATTTTTTGGATCCTGGGCAGCGTTTCCTGACCGCGGAGTCACGCGTTTTCTTCCCCAGCCACCAAAATGGCTTGATTTTTAAAAAGTGGAAGCAACACCATTTTTAGACATGGAATTTCATCCCAAAATTAATCCTGGGGTCCGTTTTTGCATTTGGTTTAAAAAAACAAATTTGGTTTAAAAAAACATTTTGGTTCCTGAGCAGCATTTTTACTGACCGCGGAGTCACGCGTTTTCTTCCCCAGGCACCAAAAAGGCTCGATTTTTAAAAAGTGGAAGCAACACAATTTTTAGACATGGAATTTCATCCCAAAACTCATCCTGGTGTCCGTTTTTGCATTTGATTTAAAAAAAAAATTGACTTAAAAAATTTTTTTGGATCCTGGGCAGCGTTTTCCTGACCGCGGAGTCACGCGTTTTCTTCCCCAGCCACCAAAATGGCTTGATTTTTAAAAAGTGGAAGCAACACCATTTTTAGACATGGAATTTCACCCCAAAATTAATCCTGGGGTCCGTTTTTGCATTTGGTTTAAAAAAACAAATTTGGTTTAAAAAAACATTTTGGATCCTGGGCAGGATTTTCCTGACCACGGAGTCACCCGTTTTCTTCCGCAGGCACCAAAAAGGCTCGATTTTTAAAAAGTGGAAGCAAGACCATTTTTAGACATGGAATTTCATCCCAAAATACATCCTGGTGTCCGTTTTTGCATTTGATTTAAAAAAAAAATTGACTTCAAAAAAACGTTTTGGTTCCTAGGCAGCATTTTCCTGACCGCGGAGTCACGCGTTTTCTTCCCCAGGCACCAAAAAGGCTTGATTTTTAAAAAGTGGAAGCCACACCATTTTTAGACATGGAATTTCATCCCAAAATTCATCCTGGTGTCCGTATTTGTATTTGGTTTAAAAAAAAAATTGACTTAAAAAATTTTTTTGGATCCTGGGCAGCGTTTTCCTGACCGCGGAGTCACGCGTTTTCTTCCCCAGGCACCAAAATGGCTTGATTTTTAAAAAGTGGAAGCAACACCATTTTTAGACATGGAATTTCATCCCAAAATTAATCCTGGGGTCCGTTTTTGCATTTGGTTTAAAAAAACAAATTTGGTTTAAAAAAACATTTTGGTTCCTGAGCAGCATTTTTACTGACCGCGGAGTCACGCGTTTTCTTCCCCAGGCACCAAAAAGGCTCGATTTTTAAAAAGTGGAAGCAAGACCATTTTTAGACATGGAATTTCATCCCAAAATTCATCCTGGGGTCCGTTTTTGCATTTGGTTGAAAAAAACAAATTTGGCTTCAAAAAACATTTTGGATCCTGGGCAGCATTTTCCTGACCGCGGAGTCACGCGTTTTCTTCCCCAGGCACCAAAAAGGCTCGATTTTTAAAAAGTGGAAGCAAGACCATTTTTAGACATGGAATTTCATCCCGAAACTCATCCTGATGTCCGTTTTTGCATTTGATTTAAAAAAAAAATTGACTTCAAAAAAACGTTTTGGTTCCTAGGCAGCATTTTCCTGACCGCGGAGTCACGCGTTTTCTTCCCCAGCCACCAAAATGGCTTGATTTTTAAAAAGTGGAAGCAACACCATTTTTAGACATGGAATTTCATCCCAAAATTCATCCTGGGGTCCGCTTTTTGCATTTGTTTTAAAAAAACAAATTTGGTTTAAAAAAGCATTTTGGTTCCTGAGCAGCATTTTTCCTGACTGCGGAGTCACGCGTTTTCTTCCCCAGGCACCAAAAAGGCTCGATTTTTAAAAAGTGGAAGCAACACCATTTTTAGACATGGAATTTCATCCTGAAACTCATCCTGTTCTCCGTTTTTGCATTTGGTTTAAAAAAACAAATTTGGTTTAAAAAAACATTTTGGTTCCTGAGCAGCATTTTTACTGACCGCGGAGTCACGCGTTTTCTTCCCCAGGCACCAAAAAGGCTCGATTTTTAAAAAGTGGAAGCAACACCATTTTTAGACATGGAATTTCATCCTGAAACTCATCCTGGTGTCCGTTTTTGCATTTGATTTAAAAAAAAATTGACTTCAAAAAAACGTTTTGGTTCCTAGGAAGCATTTTCCTGACCGCGGAGTCACGCGTTTTCTTCCCCAGGCAGCAAAAAGGCTTGATTTTAAAAAGTGGAAGCCACACCATTTTTAGACATGGAATTTCATCCCAAAACTCATCCTGGTGTCCGTTTTTGCATTTGGTTTAAAAAAACAAATTTGGCTTCAAAAAAACATTTTGGTTCCTGAGCAGCATTTTTCCTGACCGAGGAGTCACGCGTTTTCTTCCCTAAGCACCAAAAAGGCTCGATTTTTAAAAAGTGGAAGCAACACCATTTTTAGACATGGAATTTCATCCCAAAATTCATCCTAGGGTCCGCTTTTTGCATTTGTTTTTAAAAAAACAAATTTGGTTTAAAAAAGCATTTTGGTTCCTGAGCAGCATTTTTCCTGACCGCGGAGTCACGCGTTTTCTTCCCCAGGCACCAAAAAGGCTCGATTTTTAAAAAGTGGAAGCAACACCATTTTTAGACATGGAATTTCATCCCAAAATTCATCCTGGTGTCCATATTTGTATTTGGTTTAAAAAAAAAATTGACTTAAAAAAATTTTTTGGATCCTGGGCAGCGTTTCCTGACCGCGGAGTCACGCGTTTTCTTCCCCAGCCACCAAAATGGCTTGATTTTTAAAAAGTGGAAGCAACACCATTTTTAGACATGGAATTTCATCCCAAAATTAATCCTGGGGTCCGTTTTTGCATTTGGTTTAAAAAAACAAATTTGGTTTAAAAAAACATTTTGGTTCCTGAGCAGCATTTTTACTGACCGCGGAGTCACGCGTTTTCTTCCCCAGGCACCAAAAAGGCTTGATTTTTAAAAAGTGGAAGCAACACCATTTTTAGACATGGAATTTCATCCCAAAATTCATCCTAGGGTCCGCTTTTTGCATTTGTTTTTAAAAAAACAAATTTGGTTTAAAAAAGCATTTTGGTTCCTGAGCAGCATTTTTCCTGACCGCGGAGTCACGCGTTTTCTTCCCCAGGCACCAAAAAGGCTCGATTTTTAAAAAGTGGAAGCAACACCATTTTTAGACATGGAATTTCATCCCAAAATTCATCCTGGTGTCCATATTTGTATTTGGTTTAAAAAAAAAATTGACTTAAAAAAATTTTTTGGATCCTGGGCAGCGTTTCCTGACCGCGGAGTCACGCGTTTTCTTCCCCAGCCACCAAAATGGCTTGATTTTTAAAAAGTGGAAGCAACACCATTTTTAGACATGGAATTTCATCCCAAAATTAATCCTGGGGTCCGTTTTTGCATTTGGTTTAAAAAAACAAATTTGGTTTAAAAAAACATTTTGGTTCCTGAGCAGCATTTTTACTGACCGCGGAGTCACGCGTTTTCTTCCCCAGGCACCAAAAAGGCTCGATTTTTAAAAAGTGGAAGCAACACAATTTTTAGACATGGAATTTCATCCCAAAACTCATCCTGGTGTCCGTTTTTGCATTTGATTTAAAAAAAAAATTGACTTAAAAATTTTTTTTGGATCCTGGGCAGCGTTTTCCTGACCGCGGAGTCACGCGTTTTCTTCCCCAGCCACCAAAATGGCTTGATTTTTAAAAAGTGGAAGCAACACCATTTTTAGACATGGAATTTCACCCCAAAATTAATCCTGGGGTCCGTTTTTGCATTTGGTTTAAAAAAACAAATTTGGTTTAAAAAAACATTTTGGATCCTGGGCAGGATTTTCCTGACCACGGAGTCACCCGTTTTCTTCCGCAGGCACCAAAAAGGCTCGATTTTTAAAAAGTGGAAGCAAGACCATTTTTAGACATGGAATTTCATCCCAAAATACATCCTGGTGTCCGTTTTTGCATTTGATTTAAAAAAAAAATTGACTTCAAAAAAACGTTTTGGTTCCTAGGCAGCATTTTCCTGACCGCGGAGTCACGCGTTTTCTTCCCCAGGCACCAAAAAGGCTTGATTTTTAAAAAGTGGAAGCCACACCATTTTTAGACATGGAATTTCATCCCAAAATTCATCCTGGTGTCCGTATTTGTATTTGGTTTAAAAAAAAAATTGACTTAAAAAATTTTTTTGGATCCTGGGCAGCGTTTTCCTGACCGCGGAGTCACGCGTTTTCTTCCCCAGGCACCAAAATGGCTTGATTTTTAAAAAGTGGAAGCAACACCATTTTTAGACATGGAATTTCATCCCAAAATTAATCCTGGGGTCCGTTTTTGCATTTGGTTGAAAAAAACAAATTTGGCTTCAAAAAACATTTTGGATCCTGGGCAGCATTTTCCTGACCGCGGAATCACGCGTTTTCTTCCCCAGGCACCAAAAAGGCTCGATTTTTAAAAAGTGGAAGCAAGACCATTTTTAGACATGGAATTTCATCCCGAAACTCATCCTGATGTCCGTTTTTGCATTTGGTTTAAAAAAACAAATTTGGTTTAAAAAAACATTTTGGTTCCTGAGCAGCATTTTTACTGACCGCGGAGTCACGCGTTTTCTTCCCCAGGCACCAAAAAGGCTCGATTTTTAAAAAGTGGAAGCAACACCATTTTTAGACATGGAATTTGATCCCAAAATTCATCCTGGGGTCCGTTTTTGCATTTGGTTGAAAAAAACAAATTTGGCTTCAAAAAACATTTTGGATCCTGGGCAGCATTTTCCTGACCGCGGAGTCACGCGTTTTCTTCCCCAGGCACCAAAAAGGCTCGATTTTTAAAAAGTGGAAGCAACACCATTTTTAGACATGGAATTTCATCCCGAAACTCATCCTGTTGTCCGTTTTTGCATTTGGTTGAAAAAAAAATTGGGCTTCAAAAAACATTTTTTTCCTAGGCAGCATTTTCCTGACCGCGGAGTCACGCATTTTCTTCCCCAGGCACCAAAAAGGCTTGATTTTAAAAAAGTGGAAGCCACACCATTTTTAGACATGGAATTTCATCCCAAAACTCATCCTGGTGTCCGTTTTTGCATTTGGTTTAAAAAAACAAATTTGGCTTCAAAAAAACATTTTGGTTCCTGAGCAGCATTTTTCCTGACCGAGGACTCACGCGTTTTCTTCCCCAGGCACCAAAAAGGCTCGATATTTAAAAAGTGGAAGCAACACCATTTTTAGACATGGAATTTCATCCCAAAATTCATCCTGGTGTCCGTATTTGTATTTGGTTTAAAAAAAAATTGACTTAAAAAACTTTTTTGGATCCTGGGCAGCGTTTTCCTGATCGCGGAGTCACGCGTTTTCTTCCCCAGCCACCAAAATGGCTTGATTTTTAAAAAGTGGAAGCAACACCATTTTTAGACATGGAATTTCATCCCAAAACTCATCCTGGTGTCTGTTTTTGCATTTGATTTAAAAAAAAAATTGACTTCAAAAAAACGTTTTGGTTCCTAGGCAGCATTTTCCTGACCGCGGAGTCACGCGTTTCTTCCCCAGGCACCAAAAAGGCTTGATTTTTAAAAAGTGGAAGTAACACCATTTTTAGACATGGAATTTCATCCCAAAATTAATCCTGGGTTCCGTTTTTGCATTTGGTTTAAAAAAACAAATTTGATTTAAAAAAACATTTTGGTTCCTGAGCAGCGTTTTTACTGACCGCGGAGTCACGTGTTTTCTTCCCCAGGCACCAAAAAGGCTCGATTTTTAAAAAGTGGAAGCAACACCATTTTTAGACATGGAATTTGATCCCAAAATTCATCCTGGGGTCCGTTTTTGCATTTGGTTGAAAAAAACAAATTTGGCTTCAAAAAACATTTTGGATCCTGGGCAGCATTTTCCTGACCGCGGAGTCACGCGTTTTCTTCCCCAGGCACCAAAAAGGCTCGATTTTTAAAAAGTGGAAGCAAGACCATTTTTAGACATGGAATTTCATCCCGAAACTCATCCTTTTGTCCGTTTTTGCATTTGGTTGAAAAAACAAATTTGGCTTCAAAAAAAGATTTTGGATCCTGGGCAGCATTTTCCTGACCGCGGAGTCACGCGTTTTCTTCCCCAGGCACCAAAAAGGCTTGATTTTTAAAAAGTGGAAGCAACACCATTTTTAGACATGGAATTTCATCCCAAAATTCATCCTGGTGTCCGTATTTGTATTTGGTTTAAAAAAAAAATTGACTTAAAAAACTTTTTTGGATCCTGGGCAGCGTTTTCCTGACCGCGGAGTCACGCGTTTTCTTCCCCAGCCACCAAAATGGCTTGATTTTTAAAAAGTGGAAGCAACACCATTTTTAGACATGGAATTTCATCCCAAAACTCATCCTGGTGTCTGTTTTTGCATTTGATTTAAAAAAAAAATTGACTTCAAAAAAAAACGTTTTGCTTCCTAGGCACCATTTTTCTGACCACGGAGTCACGCGTTTTCTTCCCCAGGCACCAAAAAGGCTCGATTTTTAAAAAGTGGAAGCAACACCATTTTTAGACATGGAATTTGATCCCAAAATTCATCCTGGGGTCCGTTTTTGCATTTGGTTGAAAAAAACAAATTTGGCTTCAAAAAACATTTTGGATCCTGGGCAGCATTTTCCTGACCGCGGAGTCACGCGTTTTCTTCCCCAGGCACCAAAAAGGCTCGATTTTTAAAAAGTGGAAGCAAGACCATTTTTAGACATGGAATTTCATCCCGAAACTCATCCTGGTGTCCGTTTTTGCATTTGATTTAAAAAAAAAATTGACTTCAAAAAAACGTTTTGGTTCCTAGGCAGCATTTTCCTGACCGCGGAGTCACGCGTTTCTTCCCCAGGCACCAAAAAGGCTTGATTTTTAAAAAGTGGAAGTAACACCATTTTTAGACATGGAATTTCATCCCAAAATTAATCCTGGGGTCCGTTTTTGCATTTGATTTAAAAAAAAAATTGACTTCAAAAAAAACGTTTTGGTTCCTAGGCAGCATTTTTCTGACCACGGAGTCACGCGTTTTCTTCCCCAGGCACCAAAAACGCTCGATTTTTAAAAAGTGGAAGCAACACCATTTTTAGACATGGAATTTGATCCCAAAATTCATCCTGGGGTCCGTTTTTGCATTTGGTTGAAAAAAACAAATTTGGCTTCAAAAAACATTTTGGATCCTGGGCAGCATTTTCCTGACCGCGGTGTCACGCGTTTTCTTCCCCAGGCACCAAAAAGGCTCGATTTTTAAAAAGTGGAAGCAACACCATTTTTAGACATGGAATTTCATCCCAAAATTAATCCTGGGGTCCGTTTTTCCATTTGGTTTAAAAAAACAAATTTGATTTAAAAAAACATTTTGGTCCCTGAGCAGCATTTTTACTGACCGCGGAGTCACGCGTTTTCTTCCCCAGGCACCAAAAAGGCTCGATTTTTAAAAAGTGGAAGCAACACCATTTTTAGACATGGAATTTGATCCCAAAATTCATCCTGGGGTCCGTTTTTGCATTTGGTTGAAAAAAACAAATTTGGCTTCAAAAAACATTTTGGATCCTGGGCAGCATTTTCCTGACCGCGGAGTCACGCGTTTTCTTCCCCAGGCACCAAAAAGGCTCGACTTTTAAAAAGTGGAAGCAACACCATTTTTAGACATGGAATTTCATCCCGAAACTCATCCTTTTGTCCGTTTTTGCATTTGGTTGAAAAAACAAATTTGGCTTCAAAAAAAGATTTTGGATCCTGGGCAGCATTTTCCTGACCGCGGAGTCACGCGTTTTCTTCCCCAGGCACCAAAAAGGCTTGATTTTTAAAAAGTGGAAGCAACACCATTTTTAGACATGGAATTTCATCCCAAAATTAATCCTGGGGTCCTTTTTTGCATTTGGTGGAAAAAAAAATTTCGCTTCAAAAAACATTTTGTTTCCTGAGCAGCATTTTTCCTGACCGAGGACTCACGCGTTTTCTTCCCTAGGCACCAAAAAGGCTCAATATTTAAAAAGTGGAAGCAACACCATTTTTAGACATGGAATTTCATCCCAAAATTCATCCTGGTGTCCGTATTTGTATTTGGTTTAAAAAAAAAATTGACTTAAAAATTTTTTTTGGATCCTGGGCAGCGTTTTCCTGACCGCGGAGTCACGCGTTTTCTTCCCCAGCCACCAAAATGGCTTGATTTTTAAAAAGTGGAAGCAACACCATTTTTAGACATGGAATTTCATCCCAAAATTAATCCTGGGGTCCGTTTTTGCATTTGGTTTAAAAAAACAAATTTGGTTTAAAAAAACATTTTGGATCCTGGGCAGCATTTTCCTGACCGCGGAGTCACGCGTTTTCTTCCCCAGGCACCAAAAAGGCTCGATTTTTAAAAAGTGGAAGCAACACCATTTTTAGACATGGAATTTCATCCCGAAACTCATCCTTTTGTCCGTTTTTGCATTTGGTTGAAAAAACAAATTTGGCTTCAAAAAAAGATTTTGGATCCTGGGCAGCATTTTCCTGACCGCGGAGTCACGCGTTTTCTTCCCCAGGCACCAAAAAGGCTTGATTTTTAAAAAGTGGAAGCAACACCATTTTTAGACATGGAATTTCATCCCAAAATTCATCCTGGTGTCCGTATTTGTATTTGGTTTAAAAAAAAAATTGACTTAAAAAACTTTTTTGGATCCTGGGCAGCATTTTCCTGACCGCGGAGTCACGCGTTTTCTTCCCCAGGCACCAAAAAGGCTCCATTTTTAAAAAGTGGAAGCAAGACCATTTTTAGACATGGAATTTCATCCCGAAACTCATCCTGGTGTCCGTTTTTGCATTTGATTTAAAAAAAAAATTGACTTCAAAAAAACGTTTTGGTTCCTAGGCAGCATTTTCCTGACCGCGGAGTCACGCGTTTCTTCCCCAGGCACCAAAAAGGCTTGATTTTTAAAAAGTGGAAGTAACACCATTTTTAGACATGGAATTTCATCCCAAAATTAATCCTGGGGTCCGTTTTTGCATTTGGTTTAAAAAAACAAATTTGATTTAAAAAAACATTTTGGTTCCTGAGCAGCATTTTTACTGACCGCGGAGTCACGTGTTTTCTTCCCCAGGCACCAAAAAGGCTCGATTTTTAAAAAGTGGAAGCAACACCATTTTTAGACATGGAATTTGATCCCAAAATTCATCCTGGGGTCCGTTTTTGCATTTGGTTGAAAAAAACAAATTTGGCTTCAAAAAACATTTTGGATCCTGGGCAGCATTTTCCTGACCGCGGAGTCACGCGTTTTCTTCCCCAGGCACCAAAAAGGCTCGATTTTTAAAAAGTGGAAGCAAGACCATTTTTAGACATGGAATTTCATCCCGAAACTCATCCTTTTGTCCGTTTTTGCATTTGGTTGAAAAAACAAATTTGGCTTCAAAAAAAGATTTTGGATCCTGGGCAGCATTTTCCTGAGCGCGGAGTCACGCGTTTTCTTCCCCAGGCACCAAAAAGGCTTGATTTTTAAAAAGTGGAAGCAACACCATTTTTAGACATGGAATTTCATCCCAAAATTCATCCTGGTGTCCGTATTTGTATTTGGTTTAAAAAAAAAATTTACTTAAAAAACTTTTTTGGATCCTGGGCAGCGTTTTCCTGACCGCGGAGTCACGCGTTTTCTTCCCCAGCCACCAAAATGGCTCGATTTTTAAAAAGTGGAAGCAACACCATTTTTAGACATGGAATTTCATCCCAAAACTCATCCTGGTGTCCGTATTTGTATTTGGTTTAAAAAAAAAATTGACTTAAAAATTTTTTTTGGATCCTGGGCAGCGTTTTCCTGACCGCGGAGTCACGCGTTTTCTTCCCCAGCCACCAAAATGGCTTGATTTTTAAAAAGTGGAAGCAACACCATTTTTAGACATGGAATTTCATCCCAAAATTAATCCTGGGGTCCGTTTTTGCATTTGGTTTAAAAAAACAAATTTGGTTTAAAAAAACATTTTGGATCCTGGGCAGCATTTTCCTGACCGCGGAGTCACGCGTTTTCTTCCCCAGGCACCAAAAAGGCTCGATTTTTAAAAAGTGGAAGCAACACCATTTTTAGACATGGAATTTCATCCCGAAACTCATCCTTTTGTCCGTTTTTGCATTTGGTTGAAAAAACAAATTTGGCTTCAAAAAAAGATTTTGGATCCTGGGCAGCATTTTCCTGACCGCGGAGTCACGCGTTTTCTTCCCCAGGCACCAAAAAGGCTTGATTTTTAAAAAGTGGAAGCAACACCATTTTTAGACATGGAATTTCATCCCAAAATTCATCCTGGTGTCCGTATTTGTATTTGGTTTAAAAAAAAAATTGACTTAAAAAACTTTTTTGGATCCTGGGCAGCGTTTTCCTGACCGCGGAGTCACGCGTTTTCTTCCCCAGCCACCAAAATGGCTTGATTTTTAAAAAGTGGAAGCAACACCATTTTTAGACATGGAATTTCATCCCAAAACTCATCCTGGTGTCTGTTTTTGCATTTGATTTAAAAAAAAAAATTGACTTCAAAAAAAACGTTTTGGTTCCTAGGCAGCATTTTTCTGACCACGGAGTCACGCGTTTTCTTCCCCAGGCACCAAAAAGGCTCAATTTTTAAAAAGTGGAAGCAACACCATTTTTAGACATGGAATTTGATCCCAAAATTCATCCTGGGGTCCGTTTTTGCATTTGGTTGAAAAAAACAAATTTGGCTTCAAAAAACATTTTGGATCCTGGGCAGCATTTTCCTGACCGCGGAGTCACGCGTTTTCTTCCCCAGGCACCAAAAAGGCTCGATTTTTAAAAAGTGGAAGCAACACCATTTTTAGACATGGAATTTCATCCCAAAATTCATCCTGGTGTCCGTATTTGTATTTGGTTTAAAAAAAAAATTGACTTAAAAAACTTTTTTGGATCCTGGGCAGCGTTTTCCTGACCGCGGAGTCACGCGTTTTCTTCCCCAGCCACCAAAATGGCTTGATTTTTAAAAAGTGGAAGCAACACCATTTTTAGACATGGAATTTCATCCCAAAACTCATCCTGGTGTCTGTTTTTGCATTTGATTTAAAAAAAAAATTGACTTCAAAAAAAACGTTTTGGTTCCTAGGCAGCATTTTTATGACCACGAAGTCACGCGTTTTCTTCCCCAGGCACCAAAAAGGCTCGATTTTTGAAAAGTGGAAGCAACACCATTTTTAGACATGGAATTTCATCCCAAAACTCATCCTGGTGTCCGTTTTTGCATTTGGTTTAAAAAAACAAATTTGGCTTCAAAAAAACATTTTGGTTCCTGAGCAGCATTTTTCCTGACCGAGGACTCACGCGTTTTCTTCCCTAGGCACCAAAAAGGCTCAATATTTAAAAAGTGGAAGCAACACCATTTTTAGACATGGAATTTGATCCCAAAATTCATCCTGGGGTCCATTTTTGCATTTGGTTGAAAAAAACACATTTGGCTTCAAAAAACATTTTGGATCCTGGGCAGCATTTTCCTGACCGCGGAGTCACGCGTTTTCTTCCCCAGGCACCAAAAAGGCTCGATTTTTAAAAAGTGGAAGCAAGACCATTTTTAGACATGGAATTTCATCCCGAAACTCATCCTTTTGTCCGTTTTTGCATTTGGTTGAAAAAACAAATTTGGCTTCAAAAAAAGATTTTGGATCCTGGGCAGCATTTTCCTGAGCGCGGAGTCACGCGTTTTCTTCCCCAGGCACCAAAAAGGCTTGATTTTTAAAAAGTGGAAGCAACACCATTTTTAGACATGGAATTTCATCCCAAAATTCATCCTGGTGTCCGTATTTGTATTTGGTTTAAAAAAAAAATTGACTTAAAAAACTTTTTTGGATCCTGGGCAGCGTTTTCCTGACCGCGGAGTCACGCGTTTTCTTCCCCAGCCACCAAAATGGCTTGATTTTTAAAAAGTGGAAGCAACACCATTTTTAGACATGGAATTTCATCCCAAAACTCATCCTGGTGTCTGTTTTTGCATTTGATTTAAAAAAAAAATTGACTTCAAAAAAAACGTTTTGGTTCCTAGGCAGCATTTTTCTGACCACGGAGTCACGCCTTTTCTTCCCCAGGCACCAAAAAGGCTCGATTTTTAAAAAGTGGAAGCAACACCATTTTTAGACATGGAATTTGATCCCAAAATTCATCCTGGGGTCCGTTTTTGCATTTGGTTGAAAAAAACAAATTTGGCTTCAAAAAACATTTTGGATCCTGGGCAGCATTTTCCTGACCGCGGTGTCACGCATTTTCTTCCCCAGGCACCAAAAAGGCTCGATTTTTAAAAAGTGGAAGCAACACCATTTTTAGACATGGAATTTGATCCCAAAATTCATCCTGGGGTCCGTTTTTGCATTTGGTTGAAAAAAACAAATTTGGCTTCAAAAAACATTTTGGATCCTGGGCAGCATTTTCCTGACCGCGGAGTCACGCGTTTTCTTCCCCAGGCACCAAAAAGGCTCGATTTTTAAAAAGTGGAAGCAACACCATTTTTAGACATGGAATTTCATCCCGAAACTCATCCTTTTGTCCGTTTTTGCATTTGGTTGAAAAAACAAATTTGGCTTCAAAAAAAGATTTTGGATCCTGGGCAGCATTTTCCTGACCGCGGAGTCACGCGTTTTCTTCCCCAGGCACCAAAAAGGCTTGATTTTTAAAAAGTGGAAGCAACACCATTTTTAGACATGGAATTTCATCCCAAAATTCATCCTGGAGTCCTTTTTTGCATTTGGTGGAAAAAAAAATTTCGCTTCAAAAAACATTTTGTTTCCTGAGCAGCATTTTTCCTGACCGAGGACTCACGCGTTTTCTTCCCTAGGCACCAAAAAGGCTCAATATTTAAAAAGTGGAAGCAACACCATTTTTAGACATGGAATTTCATCCCAAAATTCATCCTGGTGTCCGTATTTGTATTTGGTTTAAAAAAAAAATTGACTTAAAAATTTTTTTTGGATCCTGGGCAGCGTTTTCCTGACCGCGGAGTCACGCGTTTTCTTCCCCAGCCACCAAAATGGCTTGATTTTTAAAAAGTGGAAGCAACACCATTTTTAGACATGGAATTTCATCCCAAAATTAATCCTGGGGTCCGTTTTTGCATTTGGTTTAAAAAAACAAATTTGGTTTAAAAAAACATTTTGGATCCTGGGCAGCATTTTCCTGACCGCGGAGTCACGCGTTTTCTTCCCCAGGCACCAAAAAGGCTCGATTTTTAAAAAGTGGAAGCAACACCATTTTTAGACATGGAATTTCATCCCGAAACTCATCCTTTTGTCCGTTTTTGCATTTGGTTGAAAAAACAAATTTGGCTTCAAAAAAAGATTTTGGATCCTGGGCAGCATTTTCCTGACCACGGAGTCACGCGTTTTCTTCCCCAGGCACCAAAAAGGCTCGATTTTTAAAAAGTGGAAGCAAGACCATTTTTAGACATGGAATTTCATCCCGAAACTCATCCTGGTGTCCGTTTTTGCATTTGATTTAAAAAAAAAATTGACTTCAAAAAAACGTTTTGGTTCCTAGGCAGCATTTTCCTGACCGCGGAGTCACGCGTTTTCTTCCCCAGGCACCAAAAAGGCTTGATTTTTAAAAAGTGGAAGCAACACCATTTTTAGACATGGAATTTCATCCCAAAATTAATCCTGGGGTCCGTTTTTGCATTTGGTTTAAAAAAACAAATTTGATTTAAAAAAACATTTTGGTTCCTGAGCAGCATTTTTACTGACCGCGGAGTCACGCGTTTTCTTCCCCAGGCACCAAAAAGGCTCGATTTTTAAAAAGTGGAAGCAACACCATTTTTAGACATGGAATTTGATCCCAAAATTCATCCTGGGGTCCGTTTTGGCATTTGGTTGAAAAAAACAAATTTGGCTTCAAAAAACATTTTGGATCCTGGGCAGCATTTTCCTGACCGCGGAGTCACGCGTTTTCTTCCCCAGGCACCAAAAAGGCTCGATTTTTAAAAAGTGGAAGCAAGACCATTTTTAGACATGGAATTTCATCCCGAAACTCATCCTGGTGTCCATTTTTGCATTTGATTTAAAAAAAAAATTGACTTCAAAAAAACGTTTTGGTTCCTAGGCAGCATTTTCCTGACCGCGGAGTCACGCGTTTTCTTCCCCAGGCACCAAAAAGGCTTGATTTTTAAAAAGTGGAAGCAACACCATTTTTAGACATGGAATTTCATCCCAAAATTAATCCTGGGGTCCGTTTTTGCATTTGGTTTAAAAAAACAAATTTGATTTAAAAAAACATTTTGGTTCCTGAGCAGCATTTTTACTGACTGCGGAGTCACGCGTTTTCTTCCCCAGGCACCAAAAAGGCTCGATTTTTAAAAAGTGGAAGCAACAACATTTTTAGACATGGAATTTGATCCCAAAATTCATCCTGGGGTCCGTTTTTGCATTTGGTTGAAAAAAACAAATTTGGCTTCAAAAAACATTTTGGATCCTGGGCAGCATTTTCCTGACCGCGGAGTCACGCGTTTTCTTCCCCAGGCACCAAAAAGGCTTGATTTTTAAAAAGTGGAAGCAACACCATTTTTAGACATGGAATTTCATCCCAAAATTCATCCTGGGGTCCGTTTATGCATTTGGTTGAAAAAAACAAATTTGGCTTCAAAAAACATTTTGGATCCTGGGCAGCATTTTCCTGACCGCGGAGTCACGCGTTTTCTTCCCCAGGCACCAAAAAGGCTCGATTTTTAAAAAGTGGAAGCAAGACCATTTTTAGACATGGAATTTCATCCCGAAACTCATCCTGGTGTCCGTTTTTGCATTTGATTTAAAAAAAAAATTGACTTCAAAAAAACGTTTTGGTTCCTAGGCAGCATTTTCCTGACCGCGGAGTCACGCGTTTTCTTCCCCAGGCACCAAAAAGGCTTGATTTTTAAAAAGTGGAAGCAACACCATTTTTAGACATGGAATTTCATCCCAAAATTAATCCTGGGGTCCGTTTTTGCATTTGGTTGAAAAAAACAAATTTGGCTTCAAAAAACATTTTGGATCCTGGGCAGCATTTTCCTGACCGCGGAGTCACGCGTTTTCTTCCCCAGGCACCAAAAAGGCTCGATTTTTAAAAAGTGGAAGCAACACCATTTTTAGACATGGAATTTCATCCCGAAACTCATCCTTTTGTCCATTTTTGCATTTGGTTGAAAAAACAAATTTGTCTTCAAAAAAAGATTTTGGATCCTGGGCAGCATTTTCCTGACCACGGAGTCACGCGTTTTCTTCCCCAGGCACCAAAAAGGCTTGATTTTTAAAAAGTGGAAGCAACACCATTTTTAGACATGGAATTTGATCCCAAAATTCATCCTGGGGTCCGTTTTTGCATTTGGTTGAAAAAAACAAATTTGGCTTCAAAAAACATTTTGGATCCTGGGCAGCATTTTCCTGACCACGGAGTCACGCGTTTTCTTCCCCAGGCACCAAAAAGGCTCGATTTTTAAAAAGTGGAAGCAACACCATTTTTAGACATGGAATTTAATCCCAAAATTCATCCTGGTGTCCGTATTTGTATTTGGTTTAAAAAAAAAATTGACTTAAAAAACTTTTTTGGATCCTGGGCAGCGTTTTCCTGACCGCGGAGTCACGCGTTTTCTTCCCCAGCCACCAAAATGGCTTGATTTTTAAAAAGTGGAAGCAACACCATTTTTAGACATGGAATTTCATCCCAAAACTCATCCTGGTGTCTGTTTTTGCATTTGATTTAAAAAAAAAATTAACTTCAAAAAAAACTTTTTGGTTCCTAGGCAGCATTTTTCTGACCGCGGAGTCACGCGTTTTCTTCCCCAGGCACCAAAAAGGCTCGATTTTTAAAAAGTGGAAGCAACACCATTTTTAGACATGGAATTTCATCCCAAAATTCATCCTGGGGTCCGTTTTTGCATTTGGTTGAAAAAAACAAATTTGGCTTCAAAAAACATTTTGGATCCTGGGCAGCATTTTCCTGACCGCGGAGTCACGCGTTTTCTTCCCCAGGCACCAAAAAGGCTTGATTTTTAAAAAGTGGAAGCAACACCATTTTTAGACATGGAATTTCATCCCAAAATTCATCCTGGGGTCCGTTTATGCATTTGGTTGAAAAAAACAAATTTGGCTTCAAAAAACATTTTGGATCCTGGGCAGCATTTTCCTGACCGCGGAGTCACGCGTTTTCTTCCCCAGGCACCAAAAAGGCTTGATTTTTAAAAAGTGGAAGCAACACCATTTTTAGACATGGAATTTCATCCCAAAATTCATCCTGGGGTCCGTTTATGCATTTGGTTGAAAAAAACAAATTTGGCTTCAAAAAACATTTTGGATCCTGGGCAGCATTTTCCTGACCGCGGAGTCACGCGTTTTCTTCCCCAGGCACCAAAAAGGCTCGATTTTTAAAAAGTGGAAGCAAGACCATTTTTAGACATGGAATTTCATCCCGAAACTCATCCTGGTGTCCGTTTTTGCATTTGATTTAAAAAAAAAATTGACTTCAAAAAAACGTTTTGGTTCCTAGGCAGCATTTTCCTGACCGCGGAGTCACGCGTTTTCTTCCCCAGGCACCAAAAAGGCTTGATTTTTAAAAAGTGGAAGCAACACCATTTTTAGACATGGAATTTCATCCCAAAATTAATCCTGGGGTCCGTTTTTGCATTTGGTTGAAAAAAACAAATTTGGCTTCAAAAAACATTTTGGATCCTGGGCAGCATTTTCCTGACCGCGGAGTCACGCGTTTTCTTCCCCAGGCACCAAAAAGGCTCGATTTTTAAAAAGTGGAAGCAACACCATTTTTAGACATGGAATTTCATCCCGAAACTCATCCTTTTGTCCATTTTTGCATTTGGTTGAAAAAACAAATTTGTCTTCAAAAAAAGATTTTGGATCCTGGGCAGCATTTTCCTGACCACGGAGTCACGCGTTTTCTTCCCCAGGCACCAAAAAGGCTTGATTTTTAAAAAGTGGAAGCAACACCATTTTTAGACATGGAATTTGATCCCAAAATTCATCCTGGGGTCCGTTTTTGCATTTGGTTGAAAAAAACAAATTTGGCTTCAAAAAACATTTTGGATCCTGGGCAGCATTTTCCTGACCACGGAGTCACGCGTTTTCTTCCCCAGGCACCAAAAAGGCTCGATTTTTAAAAAGTGGAAGCAACACCATTTTTAGACATGGAATTTAATCCCAAAATTCATCCTGGTGTCCGTATTTGTATTTGGTTTAAAAAAAAAATTGACTTAAAAAACTTTTTTGGATCCTGGGCAGCGTTTTCCTGACCGCGGAGTCACGCGTTTTCTTCCCCAGCCACCAAAATGGCTTGATTTTTAAAAAGTGGAAGCAACACCATTTTTAGACATGGAATTTCATCCCAAAACTCATCCTGGTGTCTGTTTTTGCATTTGATTTAAAAAAAAAATTAACTTCAAAAAAAACTTTTTGGTTCCTAGGCAGCATTTTTCTGACCGCGGAGTCACGCGTTTTCTTCCCCAGGCACCAAAAAGGCTCGATTTTTAAAAAGTGGAAGCAACACCATTTTTAGACATGGAATTTCATCCCAAAATTCATCCTGGGGTCCGTTTTTGCATTTGGTTGAAAAAAACAAATTTGGCTTCAAAAAACATTTTGGATCCTGGGCAGCATTTTCCTGACCGCGGAGTCACGCGTTTTCTTCCCCAGGCACCAAAAAGGCTCGATTTTTAAAAAGTGGAAGGAAGACCATTTTTAGACATGGAATTTCATCCCGAAACTCATCCTGGTGTCCGTTTTTGCATTTGATTTAAAAAAAAAATTGACTTCAAAAAAACGTTTTGGTTCCTAGGCAGCATTTTCCTGACCGCGGAGTCACGCGTTTTCTTCCCCAGGCACCAAAAAGGCTTGATTTTTAAAAAGTGGAAGCAACACCATTTTTAGAGATGGAATTTCATACCAAAATTAATCCTGGGGTCCGTTTTTGCATTTGGTTTAAAAAAACAAATTTGATTTAAAAAAACATTTTGGTTCCTGAGCAGCATTTTTACTGACCGCGGAGTCACGCGTTTTCTTCCCCAGGCACCAAAAAGGCTCGATTTTTAAAAAGTGGAAGCAACACCATTTTTAGACATGGAATTTCATCCCAAAATTCATCCTGGGATCCGTTTTTGCATTTGGTTGAAAAAAACAAATTTGGCTTCAAAAAACATTTTGGATCCTGGGCAGCATTTTCCTGACCGCGGAGTCACGCGTTTTCTTCCCCAGGCACCAAAAAGGCTCGATTTTTAAAAAGTGGAAGCAACACCATTTTTAGACATGGAATTTCATCCCGAAACTCATCCTTTTGTCCGTTTTTGCATTTGGTTGAAAAAACAAATTTGTCTTCAAAAAAAGATTTTGGATCCTGAGCAGCATTTTTCCTGACCGAGGACTCACGCGTTTTCTTCCCTAGGCACCAAAAAGGCTCAATATTTAAAAAGTGGAAGCAACACCATTTTTAGACATGGAATTTCATCCCAAAATTAATCCTGGGGTCCGTTTTTGCATTTGGTTTAAAAAAACAAATTTGGTTTAAAAAAACATTTTGGTTCCTGAGCAGTATTTTTACTGACCGCGGAGTCCCGCGTTTTCTTCCCCAGGCACCAAAAAGGCTCGATTTTTAAAAAGTGGAAGCAAGACCATTTTTAGACATGGAATTTCATCCCAAAACTCATCCTGGTGTCCGTTTTTGCATTTGATTTAAAAAAAAAATTGACTTCAAAAAAACGTTTTGGTTCCTAGGCAGCATTTTTCTGACCGCGGAGTCACGCGTTTTCTTCCCCAGGCACCAAAAAGGCTTGATTTTTAAAAAGTGGAAGCCACACCATTTTTAGACATGGAATTTCATCCCAAAACTCATCCTGGTGTCCGTTTTTGCATTTGGTTTAAAAAAACAAATTTGGCTTCAAAAAAACATTTTGGTTCCTGAGCAGCATTTTTCCTGACCGAGGACTCACGCGTTTTCTTCCCTAGGCACCAAAAAGGCTCAATATTTAAAAAGTGGAAGCAACACCATTTTTAGACATGGAATTTCATCCCAAAATTCATCCTGGTGTCCGTATTTGTATTTGGTTTAAAAAAAAAATTGACTTAAAAATTTTTTTTGGATCCTGGGCAGCATTTTCCTGACCGCGGAGTCACGCGTTTTCTTCCCCAGGCACCAAAAAGGCTCGATTTTTAAAAAGTGGAAGCAACACCATTTTTAGACATGGAATTTCATCCCGAAACTCATCCTTTTGTCCGTTTTTGCATTTGGTTGAAAAAACAAATTTGTCTTCAAAAAAAGATTTTGGATCCTGGGCAGCATTTTCCTGACCACGGAGTCACGCGTTTTCTTCCCCAGGCACCAAAAAGGCTTGATTTTTAAAAAGTGGAAGCAACACCATTTTTAGACATGGAATTTGATCCCAAAATTCATCCTGGGGTCCGTTTTTGCATTTGGTTGAAAAAAACAAATTTGGCTTCAAAAAACATTTTGGATCCTGGGCAGCATTTTCCTGACCACGGAGTCACGCGTTTTCTTCCCCAGGCACCAAAAAGGCTTGATTTTTAAAAAGTGGAAGCAACACCATTTTTAGAGATGGAATTTCATACCAAAATTAATCCTGGGGTCCGTTTTTGCATTTGGTTTAAAAAAACAAATTTGATTTAAAAAAACATTTTGGTTCCTGAGCAGCATTTTTACTGACCGCGGAGTCACGCGTTTTCTTCCCCAGCCACCAAAATGGCTTGATTTTTAAAAAGTGGAAGCAACACCATTTTTAGACATGGAATTTCATCCCAAAACTCATCCTGGTGTCTGTTTTTGCATTTGATTTAAAAAAAAAATTAACTTCAAAAAAACCTTTTTGGTTCCTAGGCAGCATTTTTCTGACCGCGGAGTCACGCGTTTTCTTCCCCAGGCACCAAAAAGGCTCGATTTTTAAAAAGTGGAAGCAACACCATTTTTAGACATGGAATTTCATCCCAAAATTCATCCTGGGGTCCGTTTTTGCATTTGGTTGAAAAAAACAAATTTGGCTTCAAAAAACATTTTGGATCCTGGGCAGCATTTTCCTGACCGCGGAGTCACGCGTTTTCTTCCCCAGGCACCAAAAAGGCTCGATTTTTAAAAAGTGGAAGGAAGACCATTTTTAGACATGGAATTTCATCCCGAAACTCATCCTGGTGTCCGTTTTTGCATTTGATTTAAAAAAAAAATTGACTTCAAAAAAACGTTTTGGTTCCTAGGCAGCATTTTCCTGACCGCGGAGTCACGCGTTTTCTTCCCCAGGCACCAAAAAGGCTTGATTTTTAAAAAGTGGAAGCAACACCATTTTTAGAGATGGAATTTCATACCAAAATTAATCCTGGGGTCCGTTTTTGCATTTGGTTTAAAAAAACAAATTTGATTTAAAAAAACATTTTGGTTCCTGAGCAGCATTTTTACTGACCGCGGAGTCACGCGTTTTCTTCCCCAGCCACCAAAATGGCTTGATTTTTAAAAAGTGGAAGCAACACCATTTTTAGACATGGAATTTCATCCCAAAACTCATCCTGGTGTCTGTTTTTGCATTTGATTTAAAAAAAAAATTAACTTCAAAAAAAACTTTTTGGTTCCTAGGCAGCATTTTTCTGACCGCGGAGTCACGCGTTTTCTTCCCCAGGCACCAAAAAGGCTCGATTTTTAAAAAGTGGAAGCAACACCATTTTTAGACATGGAATTTCATCCCAAAATTCATCCTGGGGTCCGTTTTTGCATTTGGTTGAAAAAAACAAATTTGGCTTCAAAAAACATTTTGGATCCTGGGCAGCATTTTCCTGACCGCGGAGTCACGCGTTTTCTTCCCCAGGCACCAAAAAGGCTCGATTTTTAAAAAGTGGAAGGAAGACCATTTTTAGACATGGAATTTCATCCCGAAACTCATCCTGGTGTCCGTTTTTGCATTTGATTTAAAAAAAAAATTGACTTCAAAAAAACGTTTTGGTTCCTAGGCAGCATTTTCCTGACCGCGGAGTCACGCGTTTTCTTCCCCAGGCACCAAAAAGGCTTGATTTTTAAAAAGTGGAAGCAACACCATTTTTAGAGATGGAATTTCATACCAAAATTAATCCTGGGGTCCGTTTTTGCATTTGGTTTAAAAAAAAAATTAACTTCAAAAAAAACTTTTTGGTTCCTAGGCAGCATTTTTCTGACCGCGGAGTCACGCGTTTTCTTCCCCAGGCACCAAAAAGGCTCGATTTTTAAAAAGTGGAAGCAACACCATTTTTAGACATGGAATTTCATCCCAAAATTCATCCTGGGGTCCGTTTTTGCATTTGGTTGAAAAAAACAAATTTGGCTTCAAAAAACATTTTGGATCCTGGGCAGCATTTTCCTGACCGCGGAGTCACGCGTTTTCTTCCCCAGGCACCAAAAAGGCTCGATTTTTAAAAAGTGGAAGGAAGACCATTTTTAGACATGGAATTTCATCCCGAAACTCATCCTGGTGTCCGTTTTTGCATTTGATTTAAAAAAAAAATTGACTTCAAAAAAACGTTTTGGTTCCTAGGCAGCATTTTCCTGACCGCGGAGTCACGCGTTTTCTTCCCCAGGCACCAAAAAGGCTTGATTTTTAAAAAGTGGAAGCAACACCATTTTTAGAGATGGAATTTCATACCAAAATTAATCCTGGGGTCCGTTTTTGCATTTGGTTTAAAAAAACAAATTTGATTTAAAAAAACATTTTGGTTCCTGAGCAGCATTTTTACTGACCGCGGAGTCACGCGTTTTCTTCCCCAGGCACCAAAAAGGCTCGATTTTTAAAAAGTGGAAGCAACACCATTTTTAGACATGGAATTTCATCCCAAAATTCATCCTGGGATCCGTTTTTGCATTTGGTTGAAAAAAACAAATTTGGCTTCAAAAAACATTTTGGATCCTGGGCAGCATTTTCCTGACCGCGGAGTCACGCGTTTTCTTCCCCAGGCACCAAAAAGGCTCGATTTTTAAAAAGTGGAAGCAAGACCATTTTTAGACATGGAATTTCATCCCAAAACTCATCCTGGTGTCCGTTTTTGCATTTGATTTAAAAAAAAAATTGACTTCAAAAAAACGTTTTGGTTCCTAGGCAGCATTTTTCTGACCGCGGAGTCACGCGTTTTCTTCCCCAGGCACCAAAAAGGCTTGATTTTTAAAAAGTGGAAGCCACACCATTTTTAGACATGGAATTTCATCCCAAAACTCATCCTGGTGTCCGTTTTTGCATTTGGTTTAAAAAAACAAATTTGGCTTCAAAAAAACATTTTGGTTCCTGAGCAGCATTTTTCCTGACCGAGGACTCACGCGTTTTCTTCCCTAGGCACCAAAAAGGCTCAATATTTAAAAAGTGGAAGCAACACCATTTTTAGACATGGAATTTCATCCCAAAATTCATCCTGGTGTCCGTATTTGTATTTGGTTTAAAAAAAAAATTGACTTAAAAATTTTTTTTGGATCCTGGGCAGCGTTTTCCTGACCGCGGAGTCACGCGTTTTCTTCCCCAGCCACCAAAATGGCTTGATTTTTAAAAAGTGGAAGCAACACCATTTTTAGACATGGAATTTCATCCCAAAATTAATCCTGGGGTCCGTTTTTGCATTTGGTTTAAAAAAACAAATTTGGTTTAAAAAAACATTTTGGTTCCTGAGCAGCATTTTTACTGACCGCGGAGTCACGCGTTTTCTTCCCCAGGCACCAAAAAGGCTCGATTTTTAAAAAGTGGATGCAACACCATTTTTAGACATGGAATTTGATCCCAAAATTCATCCTGGGGTCCGTTTTTGCATTTGGTTGAAAAAAACAAATTTGGCTTCAAAAAACATTTTGGATCCTGGGCAGCATTTTCCTGACCGCGGAGTCACGCGTTTTCTTCTTCAGGCACCAAAAAGGCTCGATTTTTAAAAAGTGGAAGCAAGACCATTTTTAGACATGGAATTTCATCCCGAAACTCATCCTGGTGTCCGTTTTTGCATTTGATTTAAAAAAAAAATTGACTTCAAAAAAACGTTTTGGTTCCTAGGCAGCATTTTCCTGACCGTGGAGTCACGCGTTTTCTTCCCCAGGCACCAAAAAGGCTTGATTTTTAAAAAGTGGAAGCAACACCATTTTTAGACATGGAATTTCATCCCAAAATTAATCCTGGGGTCCGTTTTTGCATTTGGTTTAAAAAAACAAATTTGATTTAAAAAAACATTTTGGTTCCTGAGCAGCATTTTTACTGACCGCGGAGTCACGCGTTTTCTTCCCCAGGCACCAAAAAGGCTCGATTTTTAAAAAGTGGAAGCAACACCATTTTTAGACATGGAATTTGATCCCAAAATTCATCCTGGGGTCCGTTTTTGCATTTGGTTGAAAAAAACAAATTTGGCTTCAAAAAACATTTTGGATCCTGGGCAGCATTTTCCTGACCGCGGAGTCAGGCGTTTTCTTCCCCAGGCACCAAAAAGGCTCGATTTTTAAAAAGTGGAAGCAACACCATTTTTAGACATGGAATTTCATCCCGAAACTCATCCTTTTGTCCGTTTTTGCATTTGGTTGAAAAAACAAATTTGTCTTCAAAAAAAGATTTTGGATCCTGGGCAGCATTTTCCTGACCGCGGAGTCACGCGTTTTCTTCCCCAGGCACCAAAAAGGCTTGATTTTTAAAAAGTGGAAGCAACACCATTTTTAGACATGGAATTTCATCCCAAAATTCATCCTGGAGTCCTTTTTTGCATTTGGTGGAAAAAAAAATTTGGCTTCAAAAAACATTTTGTTTCCTGAGCAGCATTTTTCCTGACCGAGGACTCACGCGTTTTCTTCCCTAGGCACCAAAAAGGCTCAATATTTAAAAAGTGGAAGCAACACCATTTTTAGACATGGAATTTCATCCCAAAATTCATCCTGGTGTCCGTATTTGTATTTGGTTTAAAAAAAAAATTGACTTAAAAATTTTTTTTGGATCCTGGGCAGCGTTTTCCTGACCGCGGAGTCACGCGTTTTCTTCCCCAGCCACCAAAATGGCTTGATTTTTAAAAAGTGGAAGCAACACCATTTTTAGACATGGAATTTCATCCCAAAATTAATCCTGGGGTCCGTTTTTGCATTTGGTTTAAAAAAACAAATTTGGTTTAAAAAAACATTTTGGTTCCTGAGCAGCATTTTTACTGACCGCGGAGTCACGCGTTTTCTTCCCCAGGCACCAAAAAGGCTCGATTTTTAAAAAGTGGATGCAACACCATTTTTAGACATGGAATTTGATCCCAAAATTCATCCTGGGGTCCGTTTTTGCATTTGGTTGAAAAAAACAAATTTGGCTTCAAAAAACATTTTGGATCCTGGGCAACATTTTCCTGACCGCCGAGTCACGCGTTTTCTTCTTCAGGCACCAAAAAGGCTCGATTTTTAAAAAGTGGAAGCAAGACCATTTTTAGACATGGAATTTCATCCCGAAACTCATCCTGGTGTCCGTTTTTGCATTTGATTTAAAAAAAAAATTGACTTCAAAAAAACGTTTTGGTTCCTAGGCAGCATTTTCCTGACCGCGGAGTCACGCGTTTTCTTCCCCAGGCACCAAAAAGGCTTGATTTTTAAAAAGTGGAAGCAACACCATTTTTAGACATGGAATTTCATCCCAAAATTAATCCTGGGGTCCGTTTTTGCATTTGGTTTAAAAAAACAAATTTGATTTAAAAAAACATTTTGGTTCCTGAGCAGCATTTTTACTGACCGCGGAGTCACGCGTTTTCTTCCCCAGGCACCAAAAAGGCTCGATTTTTAAAAAGTGGAAGCAACACCATTTTAGACATGGAATTTGATCCCAAAATTCATCCTGGTGTCCGTTTTTGCATTTGGTTGAAAAAAACAAATTTGGCTTCAAAAAACATTTTGGATCCTGGGCAGCATTTTCCTGACCGCGGAGTCAGGCGTTTTCTTCCCCAGGCACCAAAAAGGCTCGATTTTTAAAAAGTGGAAGCAACACCATTTTTAGACATGGAATTTCATCCCGAAACTCATCCTTTTGTCCGTTTTTGCATTTGGTTGAAAAAACAAATTTGTCTTCAAAAAAAGATTTTGGATCCTGGGCAGCATTTTCCTGACCGCGGAGTCACGCGTTTTCTTCCCCAGGCACCAAAAAGGCTTGATTTTTAAAAAGTGGAAGCAACACCATTTTTAGACATGGAATTTCATCCCAAAATTCATCCTGGAGTCCTTTTTTGCATTTGGTGGAAAAAAAAATTTGGCTTCAAAAAACATTTTGTTTCCTGAGCAGCATTTTTCCTGACCGAGGACTCACGCGTTTTCTTCCCTAGGCACCAAAAGGCTCAATATTTAAAAAGTGGAAGCAACACCATTTTTAGACATGGAATTTCATCCCAAAATTCATCCTGGTGTCCGTATTTGTATTTGGTTTAAAAAAAAAATTGACTTAAAAATTTTTTTTGGATCCTGGGCAGCGTTTTCCTGACCGCGGAGTCACGCGTTTTCTTCCCCAGCCACCAAAATGGCTTGATTTTTAAAAAGTGGTAGCAACACCATTTTTAGACATGGAATTTCATCCCAAAATTAATCCTGGGGTCCGTTTTTGCATTTGGTTTAAAAAAACAAATTTGGTTTAAAAAAACATTTTTGTTCCTGAGCAGCATTTTTACTGACCGCGGAGTCACGCGTTTTCTTCCCCAGGCACCAAAAAGGCTCAATTTTTAAAAAGTGGAAGCAACACCATTTTTAGACATGGAATTTGATCCCAAAATTCATCCTGGGGTCCGTTTTTACATTTGGTTGAAAAAAACAAATTTGGCTTCAAAAAACATTTTGGATCTTGGGCAGCATTTTCCTGACCACGGAGTCACGCGTTTTCTTCCCCAGCCACCAAAATGGCTTGATTTTTAAAAAGTGGAAGCAACACCATTTTTAGACATGGAATTTCATCCCAAAACTCATCCTGGTGTCTGTTTTTGCATTTGATTTAAAAAAAAAATTGACTTCAAAAAAAACGTTTTGGTTCCTAGGCAGCATATTTCTGACCACGGAGTCACGCGTTTTCTTCCCCAGGCACCAAAAAGGCTCGATTTTTAAAAAGTGGAAGCAACACCATTTTTAGACATGGAATTTGATCCCAAAATTCATCCTGGGGTCCCTTTTTGCATTTGGTTGAAAAAAACAAATTTGGCTTCAAAAAACATTTTGGATCCTGGGCAGCATTTTCCTGACCGCGGAGTCACGCGTTTTCTTCCCCAGGCACCAAAAAGGCTCGATTTTTAAAAAGTGGAAGCAAGACCATTTTTAGACATGGAATTTCATCCCGAAACTCATCCTGGTGTCCGTTTTTGCATTTGATTTAAAAAAAAAATTGACTTCAAAAAAACGTTTTGGTTCCTAGGCAGCATTTTCCTGACCGCGGAGTCACGCGTTTTCTTCCCCAGGCACCAAAAAGGCTCGATTTTTAAAAAGTGGAAGCAACACCATTTTTAGACATGGAATTTCATCCCAAAATTAATCCTGGGGTCCGTTTTTGCATTTGGTTTAAAAAAACAAATTTGATTTAAAAAAACATTTTGGTTCCTGAGCAGCATTTTTACTGACCGCGGAGTCACGCGTTTTCTTCCCCAGGCACCAAAAAGGCTCGATTTTTAAAAAGTGGAAGCAACACCATTTTTAGACATGGAATTTGATCCCAAAATTCATCCTGGGGTCCGTTTTTGCATTTGGTTGAAAAAAACAAATTTGGCTTCAAAAAACATTTTGGATCCTGGGCAGCATTTTCCTGACCGCGGAGTCACGCGTTTTCTTCCCCAGGCACCAAAAAGGCTCGATTTTTAAAAAGTGGAAGCAACACCATTTTTAGACATGGAATTTCATCCCGAAACTCATCCTTTTGTCCATTTTTGCATTTGGTTGAAAAAACAAATTTGTCTTCAAAAAAAGATTTTGGATCCTGGGCAGCATTTTCCTGACCGCGGAGTCACGCGTTTTCTTCCCCAGGCACCAAAAAGGCTTGATTTTTAAAAAGTGGAAGCAACACCATTTTTAGACATGGAATTTCATCCCAAAATTCATCCTGGAGTCCTTTTTTGCATTTGGTTGAAAAAAACAAATTTGGCTTCAAAAAACATTTTGGATCCTGGGCAGCATTTTCCTGACCGCGGAGTCACGCGTTTTCTTCCCCAGGCACCAAAAAGGCTCGATTTTTAAAAAGTGGAAGCAAGACCATTTTTAGACATGGAATTTCATCCCGAAACTCAACCTGATGTCCGTTTTTGCATTTGATTTAAAAAAAAAAATTGACTTCAAAAAAACGTTTTGTTTCCTAGGCAGCATTTTCCTGACCGCGGAGTCACGCGTTTTCTTCCCCAGCCACCAAAATGGCTTGATTTTTAAAAAGTGGAAGCAACACCATTTTTAGACATGGAATTTCATCCCAAAATTAATCCTGGGGTCCGTTTTTGCATTTGGTTTAAAAAAACAAATTTGGTTTAAAAAAACATTTTGGTTCCTGAGCAGCATTTTTACTGACCGCGGAGTCACGCGTTTTCTTCCCCAGGCACCAAAAAGGCTCGATTTTTAAAAAGTGGAAGCAACACCATTTTTAGACATGGAATTTCATCCCAAAATTCATCCTGGGGTCCGTTTTTGCATTTGGTTGAAAAAAACAAATTTGGCTTCAAAAAACATTTTGGATCCTGGGCAGCATTTTCCTGACCGCGGAGTCACGCGTTTTCTTCCCCAGGCACCAAAAAGGCTCGATTTTTAAAAAGTGGAAGCAAGACCATTTTTAGACATGGAATTTCATCCCGAAACTCAACCTGATGTCCGTTTTTGCATTTGATTTAAAAAAAAAAATTGACTTCAAAAAAACGTTTTGTTTCCTAGGCAGCATTTTCCTGACCGCGGAGTCACGCGTTTTCTTCCCCAGCCACCAAAATGGCTTGATTTTTAAAAAGTGGAAGCAACACCATTTTTAGACATGGAATTTCATCCCAAAATTAATCCTGGGGTCCGTTTTTGCATTTGGTTTAAAAAAACAAATTTGGTTTAAAAAAACATTTTGGTTCCTGAGCAGCATTTTTACTGACCGCGGAGTCACGCGTTTTCTTCCCCAGGCACCAAAAAGGCTCGATTTTTAAAAAGTGGAAGCAACACCATTTTTAGACATGGAATTTGATCCCAAAATTCATCCTGGGGTCCGTTTTTGCATTTGGTTGAAAAAAACAAATTTGGCTTCAAAAAACATTTTGGATCCTGGGCAGCATTTTCCTGACCGAGGACTCACGCGTTTTCTTCCCTAGGCACCAAAAAGGCTCAATATTTAAAAAGTGGAAGCAACACCATTTTTAGACATGGAATTTCATCCCAAAATTCATCCTGGTGTCCGTATTTGTATTTGGTTTAAAAAAACAAATTTGGTTTAAAAAAACATTTTGGTTCCTGAGCAGCATTTTTACTGACCGCGGAGTCATGCGTTTTCTTCCCCAGGCACCAAAAAGGCTCGATTTTTAAAAAGTGGAAGCAACACCATTTTTAGACATGGAATTTGATCCCAAAATTCATCCTGGGGTCCGTTTTTGCATTTGGTTGAAAAAAACAAATTTGGCTTCAAAAAACATTTTGGATCCTGGGCAGCATTTTCCTGACCGCGGAGTCACGCGTTTTCTTCCCCAGGCACCAAAAAGGCTTGATTTTTAAAAAGTGGAAGCAACACCATTTTTAGACATGGAATTTGATCCCAAAATTCATCCTGGGGTCCGTTTTTGCATTTGGTTGAAAAAAACAAATTTGGCTTCAAAAAACATTTTGGATCCTGGGCAGCATTTTCCTGACCGCGGAGTCACGCGTTTTCTTCCCCAGGCACCAAAAAGGCTCGATTTTTAAAAAGTGGAAGCAACACCATTTTTAGACATGGAATTTCATCCCAAAATTCATCCTGGAGTCCTTTTTTGCATTTGGTGGAAAAAAAAATTTGGCTTCAAAAAACATTTTGTTTCCTGAGCAGCATTTTTCCTGACCGAGGACTCACGCGTTTTCTTCCCTAGGCACCAAAAAGGCTCAATATTTAAAAAGTGGAAGCAACACCATTTTTAGACATGGAATTTCATCCCAAAATTCATCCTGGTGTCCGTATTTGTATTTGGTTTAAAAAAAAAATTGACTTAAAAATTTTTTTTGGATCCTGGGCAGCGTTTTCCTGACCGCGGAGTCACGCGTTTTCTTCCCCAGCCACCAAAATGGCTTGATTTTTAAAAAGTGGAAGCAACACCATTTTTAGACATGGAATTTCATCCCAAAATTAATCCTGGGGTCCGTTTTTGCATTTGGTTTAAAAAAACAAATTTGGTTTAAAAAAACATTTTGGTTCCTGAGCAGCATTTTTACTGACCGCGGAGTCATGCGTTTTCTTCCCCAGGCACCAAAAAGGCTCGATTTTTAAAAAGTGGAAGCAAGACCATTTTTAGACATGGAATTTCATCCCGAAACTCAACCTGATGTCCGTTTTTGCATTTGATTTAAAAAAAAAATTGACTTCAAAAAAACGTTTTGTTTCCTAGGCAGCATTTTCCTGACCGCGGAGTCACGCGTTTTCTTCCCCAGCCACCAAAATGGCTTGATTTTTAAAAAGTGGAAGCAACACCATTTTTAGACATGGAATTTCATCCCAAAATTAATCCTGGGGTCCGTTTTTGCATTTGGTTTAAAAAAACAAATTTGGTTTAAAAAAACATTTTGGTTCCTGAGCAGCATTTTTACTGACCGCGGAGTCACGCGTTTTCTTCCCCAGGCACCAAAAAGGCTCGATTTTTAAAAAGTGGAAGCAACACCATTTTTAGACATGGAATTTGATCCCAAAATTCATCCTGGGGTCCGTTTTTGCATTTGGTTGAAAAAAACAAATTTGGCTTCAAAAAACATTTTGGATCCTGGGCAGCATTTTCCTGACCGAGGACTCACGCGTTTTCTTCCCTAGGCACCAAAAAGGCTCAATATTTAAAAAGTGGAAGCAACACCATTTTTAGACATGGAATTTCATCCCAAAATTCATCCTGGTGTCCGTATTTGTATTTGGTTTAAAAAAACAAATTTGGTTTAAAAAAACATTTTGGTTCCTGAGCAGCATTTTTACTGACCGCGGAGTCATGCGTTTTCTTCCCGAGGCACCAAAAAGGCTCGATTTTTAAAAAGTGGAAGCAACACCATTTTTAGACATGGAATTTGATCCCAAAATTCATCCTGGGGTCCGTTTTTGCATTTGGTTGAAAAAAACAAATTTGGCTTCAAAAAACATTTTGGATCCTGGGCAGCATTTTCCTGACCGCGGAGTCACGCGTTTTCTTCCCCAGGCACCAAAAAGGCTCGATTTTTAAAAAGTGGAAGCAAGACCATTTTTAGACATGGAATTTCATCCCGAAACTCAACCTGATGTCCGTTTTTGCATTTGATTTAAAAAAAAAAATTGACTTCAAAAAAACGTTTTGTTTCCTAGGCAGCATTTTCCTGACCGCGGAGTCACGCGTTTTCTTCCCCAGCCACCAAAATGGCTTGATTTTTAAAAAGTGGAAGCAACACCATTTTTAGACATGGAATTTGATCCCAAAATTAATCCTGGGGTCCGTTTTTGCATTTGGTTTAAAAAAACAAATTTGGTTTAAAAAAACATTTTGGTTCCTGAGCAGCATTTTTACTGACCGCGGAGTCACGCGTTTTCTTCCCCAGGCACCAAAAAGGCTCGATTTTTAAAAAGTGGAAGCAACACCATTTTTAGACATGGAATTTGATCCCAAAATTCATCCTGGGGTCCGTTTTTGCATTTGGTTGAAAAAAACAAATTTGGCTTCAAAAAACATTTTGGATCCTGGGCAGCATTTTCCTGACCGAGGACTCACGCGTTTTCTTCCCTAGGCACCAAAAAGGCTCAATATTTAAAAAGTGGAAGCAACACCATTTTTAGACATGGAATTTCATCCCAAAATTCATCCTGGTGTCCGTATTTGTATTTGGTTTAAAAAAACAAATTTGGTTTAAAAAACATTTTGGTTCCTGAGCAGCATTTTTACTGACCGCGGAGTCATGCGTTTTCTTCCCCAGGCACCAAAAAGGCTCGATTTTTAAAAAGTGGAAGCAACACCATTTTTAGACATGGAATTTGATCCCAAAATTCATCCTGGGGTCCGTTTTTGCATTTGGTTGAAAAAAACAAATTTGGCTTCAAAAAACATTTTGGATCCTGGGCAGCATTTTCCTGACCGCGGAGTCACGCGTTTTCTTCCCCAGGCACCAAAAAGGCTCGATTTTTAAAAAGTTGAAGCAAGACCATTTTTAGACATGGAATTTCATCCCGAAACTCATCCTGATGTCCGTTTTTGCATTTGATTTAAAAAAAAAATTGACTTCAAAAAAACGTTTTGGTTCCTAGGCAGCATTTTCCTGACCGCGGAGTCACGCGTTTTCTTCCCCAGCCACCAAAATGGCTTGATTTTTAAAAAGTGGAAGCAACACCATTTTTAGACATGGAATTTCATCCCAAAATTAATCCTGGGGTCCGTTTTTGCATTTGGTTTAAAAAAACAAATTTGGTTTAAAAAAACATTTTGGTTCCTGAGCAGCATTTTTACTGACCGCGGAGTCACGCGTTTTCTTCCCCAGGCACCAAAAAGGCTTGATTTTTAAAAAGTGGAAGCAACACCATTTTTAGACATGGAATTTCATCCCAAAACTCATCCTGGTGTCTGTTTTTGCATTTGGTGGGAAAAAAAATTTGGCTTCAAAAAACATTTTGTTTCCTGAGCAGCATTTTTCCTGACCGAGGACTCACGCGTTTTCTTCCCTAGGCACCAAAAAGGCTCAATATTTAAAAAGTGGAAGCAACACCATTTTTAGACATGGAATTTCATCCCAAAATTCATCCTGGTGTCCGTATTTGTATTTGGTTTAAAAAAAAAATTGACTTAAAAATTTTTTTTGGATCCTGGGCAGCGTTTTCCTGACCGTGGAGTCACGCGTTTTCTTCCCCAGCCACCAAAATGGCTTGATTTTTAAAAAGTGGTAGCAACACCATTTTTAGACATGGAATTTGATCCCAAAATTCATCCTGGGGTCCGTTTTTGCATTTGGTTGAAAAAAACAAATTTGGCTTCAAAAAACATTTTGGATCTTGGGCAGCATTTTCCTGACCACGGAGTCACGCGTTTTCTTCCCCAGGCACCAAAAAGGCTCGATTTTTAAAAAGTGGAAGCAACACCATTTTTAGACATGGAATTTCATCCCAAAATTCATCCTGGTGTCCGTATTTGTATTTGGTTTAAAAAAAAAATTGACTTAAAAAACTTTTTTGGATCCTGGGCAGCGTTTTCCTGACCGCGGAGTCACGCGTTTTCTTCCCCAGCCACCAAAATGGCTTGATTTTTAAAAAGTGGAAGCAACACCATTTTTAGACATGGAATTTCATCCCAAAATTAATCCTGGGGTCCGTTTTTGCATTTGGTTTAAAAAAACAAATTTGGTTTAAAAAAACATTTTGGTTCCTGAGCAGCATTTTTACTGACCGCGGAGTCATGCCTTTTCTTCCCCAGGCACCAAAAAGGCTCGATTTTTAAAAAGTGGAAGCAACACCATTTTTAGACATGGAATTTGATCCCAAAATTCATCCTGGGGTCAGTTTTTGCATTTGGTTGTAAAAAACAAATTTGGCTTCAAAAAACATTTTGGATCCTGGGCAGCATTTTCCTGACCGCGGAGTCACGCGTTTTCTTCCCCAGGCACCAAAAAGGCTCGATTTTTAAAAAGTGGAAGCAAGTCCATTTTTAGACATGGAATTTCATCCCGAAACTCATCCTGATGTCCGTTTTTGCATTTGATTTAAAAAAAAAATTGACTTCAAAAAAACGTTTTGGTTCCTAGGCAGCATTTTCCTGACCGCGCAGTCACGCGTTTTCTTCCCCAGCCACCAAAATGGCTTGATTTTTAAAAAGTGGAAGCAACACCATTTTTAGACATGGAATTTCATCCCAAAATTAATCCTGGGGTCCGTTTTTGCATTTGGTTTAAAAAAACAAATTTGGTTTAAAAAAACATTTTGGTTCCTGAGCAGCATTTTTACTGACCGCGGAGTCACGCGTTTTCTTCCCCAGACACCAAAAAGGCTCGATTTTTAAAAAGTGGAAGCAATACCATTTTTAGACATGGAATTTCATCCCAAAATTCATCCTGGGGTCCGTTTTTGCATTTGGTTGAAAAAAACAAATTTGGCTTCAAAAAACATTTTGGATCCTGGGCAGCATTTTCCTGACCGCGGAGTCACGCGTTTTCTTCCCCAGGCACCAAAAAGGCTCGATTTTTAAAAAGTGGAAGCAAGACCATTTTTAGACATGGAATTTCATCCCGAAACTCGTCCTGATGTCCGTTTTTGCATTTGATATAAAAAAAAATTGACTTCAAAAAAACGTTTTGTTTCCTAGGCAGCATTTTCCTGACCGCGGAGTCACGCGTTTTCTTCCCCAGCCACCAAAATGGCTTGATTTTTAAAAAGTGGAAGCAACACCATTTTTAGACATGGAATTTCATCCCAAAATTAATCCTGGGGTCCGTTTTTGCATTTGGTTTAAAAAAACAAATTTGGTTTAAAAAAACATTTTGGTTCCTGAGCAGCATTTTTACTGACCGCGGAGTCACGCGTTTTCTTCCCCAGGCACCAAAAAGGCTTGATTTTTAAAAAGTGGAAGCAACACCATTTTTAGACATGGAATTTCATCCCGAAACTCATCCTGTTGTCCGTTTTTGCATTTGGTTGAAAAAAAAATTGGGCTTCAAAAAACATTATTTTCCTAGGCAGCATTTTCCTGACCGCGGAGTCACGCATTTTCTTCCCCAGGCACCAAAAAGGCTTGATTTTAAAAAAGTGGAAGCCACACCATTTTTAGACATGGAATTTCATCCCAAAACTCATCCTGGTGTCCGTTTTTGCATTTGGTTGAAAAAAACAAATTTGGCTTCAAAAAACATTTTGGATCCTGGGCAGCATTTTCCTGACCGCGGAGTCACGCGTTTTCTTCCCCAGGCACCAAAAAGGCTCGATTTTTAAAAAGTGGAAGCAAGACCATTTTTAGACATGGAATTTCATCCCGAAACTCATCCTGGTGTCCGTTTTTGCATTTGATTTAAAAAAAAAATTGACTTCAAAAAAACGTTTTGGTTCCTAGGCAGCATTTTCCTGACCGCGGAGTCAAGCGTTTTCTTCCCCAGGCACCAAAAAGGCTTGATTTTTAAAAAGTGGAAGCAACACCATTTTTAGACATGGAATTTCATTCCGAAACTCATCCTGGTGTCCGTTTTTGCATTTGGATTAAAAAAACAAATTTGGTTTAAAAAAACATTTTGGTTCCTGAGCAGCATTTTTACTGACCGCGGAGTCACGCGTTTTCTTCCCCAGCCACCAAAATGGCTTGATTTTTAAAAAGTGGAAGCAACACCATTTTTAGACATGGAATTTGATCCCAAAATTCATCCTGGGGTCCGTTTTTGCATTTGGTTGAAAAAAACAAATTTGGCTTCCAAAAACATTTTGGTTCCTGAGCAGCATTTTTCCTGACCGCGGAGTCACGCGTTTTCTTCCACAGGCACCAAAAAGGCTCGATTTTTAAAAAGTGGAAGCAACACCATTTTTAGACATGGAATTTCATCCCGAAATTCATGCTGGGGTCCGTTTTTGGATTTGGTGGGAAAAAAAAATTTGGCTTCAAAAAACATTTTGGTTCCTGAGCAGCATTTTTCCTTACCACGGAGTCACGCGTTTTCTTCCCCAGGCACCAAAAAGGCTCGATTTTTAAAAAGTGGAAGCAACACCATTTTTAGACATGGAATTTCATTCCGAAACTCATCCTGGTGTCCGTTTTTGCATTTGGTTTAAAAAAACAAATTTGGTTTAAAAAAACATTTTGGTTCCTGAGCAGCATTTTTACTGACCGCGGAGTCACGCGTTTTCTTCCCCAGGCACCAAAATGGCTTGATTTGTAAAAAGTGGAAGCAACACCATTTTTAGACATGGAATTTCATCCCAAAATTCATCCTCGGAACCGTTTTTGCATTTGGTTTAAAAAAACAAATTTGGTTTAAAAAAACATTTTGGTTCCTGAGCAGCATTTTTCCTGACCGCGGAGTCACGCGTTTTCTTCCCCAGGCACCAAAAAGGCTCGATTTTTAAAAAGTGGAAGCAAGACCATTTTTAGACATGGAATTTCATCCCGAAACTCAACCTGATGTCCGTTTTTGCATTTGATTTAAAAAAAAAAATTGACTTCAAAAAAACGTTTTGTTTCCTAGGCAGCATTTTCCTGACCGCGGAGTCACGCGTTTTCTTCCCCAGCCACCAAAATGGCTTGATTTTTAAAAAGTGGAAGCAACACCATTTTTAGACATGGAATTTGATCCCAAAATTAATCCTGGGGTCCGTTTTTGCATTTGGTTTAAAAAAACAAATTTGGTTTAAAAAAACATTTTGGTTCCTGAGCAGCATTTTTACTGACCGCGGAGTCACGCGTTTTCTTCCCCAGGCACCAAAAAGGCTCGATTTTTAAAAAGTGGAAGCAACACCATTTTTAGACATGGAATTTGATCCCAAAATTCATCCTGGGGTCCGTTTTTGCATTTGGTTGAAAAAAACAAATTTGGCTTCAAAAAACATTTTGGATCCTGGGCAGCATTTTCCTGACCGAGGACTCACGCGTTTTCTTCCCTAGGCACCAAAAAGGCTCAATATTTAAAAAGTGGAAGCAACACCATTTTTAGACATGGAATTTCATCCCAAAATTCATCCTGGTGTCCGTATTTGTATTTGGTTTAAAAAAACAAATTTGGTTTAAAAAACATTTTGGTTCCTGAGCAGCATTTTTACTGACCGCGGAGTCATGCGTTTTCTTCCCCAGGCACCAAACAGGCTCGATTTTTAAAAAGTGGAAGCAACACCATTTTTAGACATGGAATTTGATCCCAAAATTCATCCTGGGGTCCGTTTTTGCATTTGGTTGAAAAAAACAAATTTGGCTTCAAAAAACATTTTGGATCCTGGGCAGCATTTTCCTGACCGCGGAGTCACGCGTTTTCTTCCCCAGGCACCAAAAAGGCTCGATTTTTAAAAAGTTGAAGCAAGACCATTTTTAGACATGGAATTTCATCCCGAAACTCATCCTGATGTCCGTTTTTGCATTTGATTTAAAAAAAAAATTGACTTCAAAAAAACGTTTTGGTTCCTAGGCAGCATTTTCCTGACCGCGGAGTCACGCGTTTTCTTCCCCAGCCACCAAAATGGCTTGATTTTTAAAAAGTGAAAGCAACACCATTTTTAGACATGGAATTTCATCCCAAAATTAATCCTGGGGTCCGTTTTTGCATTTGGTTTAAAAAAACAAATTTGGTTTAAAAAAACATTTTGGTTCCTGAGCAGCATTTTTACTGACCGCGGAGTCACGCGTTTTCTTCCCCAGGCACCAAAAAGGCTTGATTTTTAAAAAGTGGAAGCAACACCATTTTTAGACATGGAATTTCATCCCAAAACTCATCCTGGTGTCTGTTTTTGCATTTGGTGGGAAAAAAAATTTGGCTTCAAAAAACATTTTGGTTCCTGAGCAGCATTTTTACTGACCGCGGAGTCACGCGTTTTCTTCCCCAGGCACCAAAAAGGCTCAATATTTAAAAAGTGGAAGCAACACCATTTTTAGACATGGAATTTCATCCCAAAATTCATCCTGGTGTCCGTATTTGTATTTGGTTTAAAAAAAAAATTGACTTAAAAATTTTTTTTGGATCCTGGGCAGCGTTTTCCTGACCGTGGAGTCACGCGTTTTCTTCCCCAGCCACCAAAATGGCTTGATTTTTAAAAAGTGGTAGCAACACCATTTTTAGACATGGAATTTGATCCCAAAATTCATCCTGGGGTCCGTTTTTGCATTTGGTTGAAAAAAACAAATTTGGCTTCAAAAAACATTTTGGATCTTGGGCAGCATTTTCCTGACCACGGAGTCACGCGTTTTCTTCCCCAGGCACCAAAAAGGCTCGATTTTTAAAAAGTGGAAGCAACACCATTTTTAGACATGGAATTTCATCCCAAAATTCATCCTGGTGTCCGTATTTGTATTTGGTTTAAAAAAAAAAATTGACTTAAAAAACTTTTTTGGATCCTGGTCAGCGTTTTCCTGACCGCGGAGTCACGCGTTTTCTTCCCCAGCCACCAAAATGGCTTGATTTTTAAAAAGTGGAAGCAACACCATTTTTAGACATGGAATTTCATCCCAAAATTAATCCTGGGGTCCGTTTTTGCATTTGGTTTAAAAAAACAAATTTGGTTTAAAAAAACATTTTGGTTCCTGAGCAGCATTTTTACTGACCGCGGAGTCATGCGTTTTCTTCCCCAGGCACCAAAAAGGCTCGATTTTTAAAAAGTGGAAGCAACACCATTTTTAGACATGGAATTTGATCCCAAAATTCATCCTGGGGTCAGTTTTTGCATTTGGTTGTAAAAAACAAATTTGGCTTCAAAAAACATTTTGGATCCTGGGCAGCATTTTCCTGACCGCGGAGTCACGCGTTTTCTTCCCCAGGCACCAAAAAGGCTCGATTTTTAAAAAGTGGAAGCAAGACCATTTTTAGACATGGAATTTCATCCCGAAACTCATCCTGATGTCCGTTTTTGCATTTGATTTAAAAAAAAAATTGACTTCAAAAAAACGTTTTGGTTCCTAGGCAGCATTTTCCTGACCGCGCAGTCACGCGTTTTCTTCCCCAGCCACCAAAATGGCTTGATTTTTAAAAAGTGGAAGCAACACCATTTTTAGACATGGAATTTCATCCCAAAATTAATCCTGGGGTCCGTTTTTGCATTTGGTTTAAAAAAACAAATTTGGTTTAAAAAAACATTTTGGTTCCTGAGCAGCATTTTTACTGACCGCGGAGTCACGCGTTTTCTTCCCCAGACACCAAAAAGGCTCGATTTTTAAAAAGTGGAAGCAATACCATTTTTAGACATGGAATTTCATCCCAAAATTCATCCTGGGGTCCGTTTTTGCATTTGGTTGAAAAAAACAAATTTGGCTTCAAAAAACATTTTGGATCCTGGGCAGCATTTTCCTGACCGCGGAGTCACGCGTTTTCTTCCCCAGGCACCAAAAAGGCTCGATTTTTAAAAAGTGGAAGCAAGACCATTTTTAGACATGGAATTTCATCCCGAAACTCGTCCTGATGTCCGTTTTTGCATTTGATATAAAAAAAAAATTGACTTCAAAAAAACGTTTTGTTTCCTAGGCAGCATTTTCCTGACCGCGGAGTCACGCGTTTTCTTCCCCAGCCACCAAAATGGCTTTATTTTTAAAAAGTGGAAGCAACACCATTTTTAGACATGGAATTTCATCCCAAAATTAATCCTGGGGTCCGTTTTTGCATTTGGTTTAAAAAAACAAGTTTGGTTTAAAAAAACATTTTGGTTCCTGAGCAGCATTTTTACTGACCGCGGAGTCACGCGTTTTCTTCCCCAGGCACCAAAAAGGCTTGATTTTTAAAAAGTGGAAGCAACACCATTTTTAGACATGGAATTTCATCCCGAAACTCATCCTGTTGTCCGTTTTTGCATTTGGTTGAAAAAAAAATTGGGCTTCAAAAAACATTATTTTCCTAGGCAGCATTTTCCTGACCGCGGAGTCACGCATTTTCTTCCCCAGGCACCAAAAAGGCTTGATTTTAAAAAAGTGGAAGCAATACCATTTTTAGACATGGAATTTCATCCCAAAATTCATCCTGGTGTCCGTTTTTGCATTTGGTTGAAAAAAACAAATTTGGCTTCAAAAAACATTTTGGATCCTGGGCAGCATTTTCCTGACCGCGGAGTCACGCGTTTTCTTCCCCAGGCACCAAAAAGGCTCGATTTTTAAAAAGTGGAAGCAAGACCATTTTTAGACATGGAATTTCATCCCGAAACTCATCCTGGTGTCCGTTTTTGCATTTGATTTAAAAAAAAAATTGACTTCAAAAAAACGTTTTGGTTCCTAGGCAGCATTTTCCTGACCGCGGAGTCAAGCGTTTTCTTCCCCAGGCACCAAAAAGGCTTGATTTTTAAAAAGTGGAAGCAACACCATTTTTAGACATGGAATTTCATTCCGAAACTCATCCTGGTGTCCGTTTTTGCATTTGGATTAAAAAAACAAATTTGGTTTAAAAAAACATTTTGGTTCCTGAGCAGCATTTTTACTGACCGCGGAGTCACGCGTTTTCTTCCCCAGCCACCAAAATGGCTTGATTTTTAAAAAGTGGAAGCAACACCATTTTTAGACATGGAATTTGATCCCAAAATTCATCCTGGGGTCCGTTTTTGCATTTGGTTGAAAAAAACAAATTTGGCTTCCAAAAACATTTTGGTTCCTGAGCAGCATTTTTCCTGACCGCGGAGTCACGCGTTTTCTTCCACAGGCACCAAAAAGGCTCGATTTTTAAAAAGTGGAAGCAACACCATTTTTAGACATGGAATTTCATCCCGAAATTCATGCTGGGGTCCGTTTTTGGATTTGGTGGGAAAAAAAAATTTGGCTTCAAAAAACATTTTGGTTCCTGAGCAGCATTTTTCCTTACCACGGAGTCACGCGTTTTCTTCCCCAGGCACCAAAAAGGCTCGATTTTTAAAAAGTGGAAGCAACACCATTTTTAGACATGGAATTTCATTCCGAAACTCATCCTGGTGTCCGTTTTTGCATTTGGTTTAAAAAAACAAATTTGGTTTAAAAAAACATTTTGGTTCCTGAGCAGCATTTTTACTGACCGCGGAGTCACGCGTTTTCTTCCCCAGGCACCAAAATGGCTTGATTTGTAAAAAGTGGAAGCAACACCATTTTTAGACATGGAATTTCATCCCAAAATTCATCCTCGGAACCGTTTTTGCATTTGGTTTAAAAAAACAAATTTGGTTTAAAAAAACATTTTGGTTCCTGAGCAGCATTTTTCCTGACCGCGGAGTCACGCGTTTTCTTCCCCAGGCACCAAATAGGCTCGATTTTTAAAAAGTGGAAGCAACACCATTTTTAGACATGGAATTTCATCCCGAAACTCATCCTTTTGTCTGTTTTTGCATTTGGTTGAAAAAACAAATTTGTCTTCAAAAAAAGATTTTGGATCCTGGGCAGCATTTTCCTTACCGCGGAGTCACGCGTTTTCTTCCCCAGGCACCAAAAATGCTTGATTTTTAAAAAGTGGAAGCAACACCATTTTTAGACATGGAATTTCATCCCAAAATTCATCCTGGAGTCCGTTTTTGCATTTGGTGGAAAAAAAAAATTTGGCTTCAAAAAACATTTTGGTTCCTGAGCAGCATTTTTCCTGACCGCAGAGTCACGTCTTTTCTTCCCCAGGCACCAAAAAGGCTCGATTTTTAAGAAGTGGAAGCAACACCATTTTTAGACATGGAATTTCATCCCGAAATTCATGCTGGGGTCCGTTTTTGGATTTGGTGGGAAAAAAAAATTTGGCTTCAAAAAACATTTTGGTTCCTGAGCAGCATTTTTCCTGACCGCGGAGTCACGCGTTTTCTTCCCCAGGCACCAAAAAGGCTCGATTTTTAAAAAGTGGAAGCAAGACCATTTTTAGACATGGAATTTCATCCCGAAACTCATCCTGTTGTCCGTTTTTGCATTCGGTTGAAAAAACAAATTTGTCTTCAAAAAAAGATTTTAGATCCTGGGCAGCATTTTCCTGACCGCGGAGTCACGCGTTTTCTTCCCCAGGCACCAAAAAGGCTTGATTTTTAAAAAGTGGAAGCAACACCATTTTTAGACATGGAATTTCATCCCAAAATTCATCCTGGAGTCCGTTTTTGCATTTGGTGGAAAAAAAAAATTTGGCTTCAAAAAACATTTTGGTTCCTGAGCAGCATTTTTCCTGACCGCGGAGTCACGTGTTTTCTTCCCCAGGCACCAAAAAGGCTCGATTTTTAAGAAGTGGAAGCAACACCATTTTTAGACATGGAATTTCATCCCGAAATTCATGCTGGGGTCCGTTTTTGGATTTGGTGGGAAAAAAAAAATTGGCTTCAAAAAACATTTTGGTTCCTGAGCAGCATTTTTCCTGACCGCGGAGTCACGCGTTTTCTTCCACAGGCACCAAAAAGGCTCGATTTTTAAAAAGTGGAAGCAAGACCATTTTTAGACATGGAATTTCATCCCAAAATTCATCCTGGGATCCATTTTTGCATTTGGTTTAAAAAAAGAAATTTGGTTTAAAAAACATTTTGGTTCCTGAGCAGCATTTTTCCTGACCGCGGAGTCACGCGTTTTCTTCCCCAGGCAACAAAAAGGCTCGATTTTTAAAAAGTGGAAGCAACACAATTTTTAGACATAGAATTTCATCCCAAAATTCATCCTGGTGTCCGTATTTGTATTTGGTTTTAAAAAAAATTGACTTCAAAAAAATTTTTTGGATCCTGGGCAGCATTTTCTTGACCGCAGAGTCACGCGTTTTCTTCCCCAGCCACCAAAATGGCTTGATTTTTAAAAAGTGGAAGCAACACCATTTTTAGACATGGAATTTCATCCCAAAATTAATCCTGGTGTCCGTTTTTGCATTTGGTTGAAAAAAACAAATTTGGCTTCCAAAAACATTTTGGTTCCTGAGCAGCATTTTTACTGACCGCGGAGTCACGCGTTTTCTACCCCAGGCATCAAAAAGGCTCGATTTTTAAGAAGTGGAAGCAACACCATTTTTAGACATGGAATTTCATCCCGAAATTCATGCTGGGGTACGTTTTTGGATTTGGTTGAAAAAAAAAATTGGCTTCAAAAAACGTTTTTTTCCTAGGCAGCATTTTCCTGACCGCAGAGTCACGCGTTTTCTTCCACAAGCACCAAAAAGGCTTGATTTTTAAAAAGTGGAAGCAACACCATTTTTAGACATGGAATTTCATCCCGAAATTCATGCTGGGGTCCGTTTTTGGATTTTGTGGGAAAAAAAAATTTGGCTTCAAAAAACAATTTGGTTCCTGAGCAGCATTTTTCCTGACCGCGGAGTCACGCGTTTTCTTCCACAGACACCAAAAAGGCTCGATTTTTAAAAAGTGGAAGCAACACCATTTTTAGACATGGAATTTCATCCCGAAATTCATGCTGGGGTCCGTTTTTGGATTTGGTGGGGAAAAAAAATTTGGCTTCAAAAAACATTTTGGTTCCTGAGCAGCATTTTTCCTGACCGCGGAGTCACGCGTTTTCTTCCCCAGGCACCAAAATGGCTCGATTTTTAAAAAGTGGAAGCAACACCATTTTTAGACATGGAATTTCATTCCGAAACTCATCCTGGTGTCCATTTTTGCATTTGGTTTAAAAAAACAAATTTGGTTTAAAAAAACATTTTGGTTCCAGAGCAGCATTTTTACTGACCGCGGAGTCACGCGTTTTCTTCCCCAGCCACCAAAATGGCTTGATTTTTAAAAAGTGGAAGCAACACCATTTTTAGACATGGAATTTCATCCCAAAATTCATCCTGGTGTCCGTTTTTGCATTTGGTTGAAAAAAACAAATTTGGCTTCCAAAAACATTTTGGTTGCTGAGCAGCATTTTTACTGACCGCGGAGTCATGCGTTTTCTTCCCCAGGCGTCAAAAAGGCTCGTTTTTTAAGAAGTGGAAGCAACACCATTTTTAGACAGGGAATTTCATCCCGAAATTCATGCTGGGGTCCGTTTTTGGATTTGGTGGGAAAAAAAAATTTGGCTTCAAAAAACATTTTGGTTCCTGAGCAGCATTTTTCCTGACCGCGGAGTCACGCGTTTTCTTCCACAGGCACCAAAAAGGCGCGATTTTTAAAAAGTGGAAGCAACACCATTTTTAGACATGGAATTTCATCCCGAAATTCATGCTGGGGTCCGTTTTTGGATTTGGTGGGAAAAAAAAATTTGGCTTCAAAAAACATTTTGGTTCCTGAGCAGCATTTTTCCTTACCGCGGAGTCACGCGTTTTCTTCCCCAGGCACCAAAAAGGCTCGATTTTTAAAAAGTGGAAGCAACACCATTTTTAGACATGGAATTTCATTCTGAAACTCATCCTGGTGTCCGTTTTTGCATTTGGTTTAAAAAAACAAATTTGGTTTAAAAAAACATTTTGGTTCCTGAGCAGCATTTTTCCTGACCGCGGAGTCACGCGTTTTCTTCCCCAGGCACCAAATAGGCTCGATTTTTAAAAAGTGGAAGCAACACCATTTTTAGACATGGAATTTGATCCCAAAATTCATCCTGGGGTCCGTTTTTGCATTTGGTTGAAAAAAACAAATTTGGCTTCAAAAAACATTTTGGATTCTTGGCAGCATTTTCCTGACCGCGGAGTCACGCGTTTTCTGCCCCAGGCACCAAAATGGCTTGATTTTTAAAAAGTGGAAGCAACACCATTTTTAGACATGGAATTTCATCCCAAAATTCATCCTGGGGTCCGTATTTGTATTTGGTTTTAAAAATAATTGACTTCAAAAAAATTTTTTGGATCCTGGGCAGCATTTTCCTGACCGCGGAGTCACGCGTTTTCTTCCCCAGGCACCAGAAAGGCTTGATTTTGAAAAACTGGAAGCAACACCATTTTTAGACATGGAATTTCATCCCAAAATTCATCCTGGGGTCTGTTTTTGCATTTGGTTGAAAAAAAAAATTTGGCTTCAAAAAACATTTTTTTCCTAGGCAGCATGTTCCTGGCCGCGGAGTCACGTGTTTTCTTCCCCAGGCACCAAAAAGGCTCGATTTTTAAAAAGTGGAAGCAACACCATTTTTAGACATGGAATTTCATCCCGAAATTCATGCTGGGGTCCGTTTTTGGATTTGGTTGAAAAAAAAAATTGGCTTCAAAAAACGTTTTTTTCCTAGGCAGCATTTTCCTGACCGCAGAGTCACGCGTTTTCTTCCACAAGCACCAAAAAGGCTTGATTTTTAAAAAGTGGAAGCAACACCATTTTTAGATATGGAATTTCATCCCGAAATTCATGCTGGGGTCCGTTTTTGGATTTGGTGGGAAAAAAAAATTTGGCTTCAAAAAACATTTTGGTTCCTGAGCAGCATTTTTCCTGACCGCGGAGTCACTCGTTTTCTTCCACAGGCACCAAAAAGGCTCGATTTTTAAAAAGTGGAAGCAGCACCATTTTTAGACATGGAATTTCATCCCGAATTTCATGCTGGGGTCCGTTTTGGGATTTGGTTGAAAAAAAAATTTGGCTTCAAAAAACATTTTGGTTCCTGAGCAGCATTTTTCCTGACCGCGGAGTCACGCGTTTTCTTCCCCAGGCACCAAAAAGGCTCGATTTTTAAAAAGTGGAAGCAACACCATTTTTAGATATGGAATTTCATCCCGAAATTAATGCTGGGGTCCGTTTTTGGATTTGGTGGGAAAAAAAAATTTGGCTTCAAAAAACATTTTGGTTCCTGAGCAGCATTTTTCCTTACCGCGGAGTCACGCGTTTTCTTCCCCAGGCACCAAAAAGGCTCGATTTTTAAAAAGTGGAAGCAACACCATTTTTAGACATGGAATTTCATTCCGAAACTCATCCTGGTGTCCGTTTTTGTATTTGGTTTAAAAAAACAAATTTGGTTTAAAAAAACATTTTGGTTCCTGAGCAGCATTTTTACTGACCGCGGAGTCACGCGTTTTCTTCCCCAGGCACCAAAATGGCTTGATTTGTAAAAAGTGGAAGCAACACCATTTTTAGACATGGAATTTCATCCCAAAATTCATCCTCGGAACCGTTTTTGCATTTGGTTTAAAAAAACAAATTTGGTTTTAAAAAAACATTTTGGTTCCTGAGCAGCATTTTTCCTGACCGCGGAGTCACGCGTTTTCTTCCCCAGGCACCAAATAGGCTCGATTTTTAAAAAGTGGAAGCAACACCATTTTTAGACATGGAATTTGATCCCAAAATTCATCCTGGGGTCCGTTTTTGCATTTGGTTGAAAAAAACAAATTTGGCTTCAAAAAACATTTTGGATTCTTGGCAGCATTTTCCTGACCGCGGAGTCACGCGTTTTCTTCCCCAGGCACCAAAATGGCTTGATTTTTAAAAAGTGGAAGCAACACCATTTTTAGACATGGAATTTCATCCCAAAATTCATCCTGGTGTCCGTATTTGTATTTGGTTTTAAAAAAAATTGACTTCAAAAAATTTTTTTGGATCCTGGGCAGCATTTTCCTGACCGCGGAGTCACGCGTTTTCTTCCCCAGGCACCAAAAAGGCTTGATTTTGAAAAAGTGGAAGCAACACCATTTTTAGACATGGAATTTCATCCCAAAATTCATCCTGGGATCTGTTTTTGCATTTGGTTGAAAAAAAAAATTTGGCTTCAAAAAACATTTTTTTCCTAGGCAGCATGTTCCTGGCCGCGGAGTCACGTGTTTTCTTCCCCAGGCACCAAAAAGGCTCGATTTTTAAAAAGTGGAAGCAACACCATTTTTAGACATGGAATTTCATCCCGAAATTCATGCTGGGGTCCGTTTTTGGATTTGGTTGAAAAAAAAAATTGGCTTCAAAAAACGTTTTTTTCCTAGGCAGCATTTTCCTGACCGCAGAGTCACGCGTTTTCTTCCACAAGCACCAAAAAGGCTTGATTTTTAAAAAGTGGAAGCAACACCATTTTTAGATATGGAATTTCATCCCGAAATTCATGCTGGGGTCCGTTTTTGGATTTGGTGGGAAAAAAAAATTTGGCTTCAAAAAACATTTTGGTTCCTGAGCAGCATTTTTCCTGACCGCGGAGTCACGCGTTTTCTTCCACAGGCACCAAAAAGGCTCGATTTTTAAAAAGTGGAAGCAACACCATTTTTAGACATGGAATTTCATTCCGAAACTCATCCTGGTGTCCGTTTTTGCATTTGGTTTAAAAAAACAAATTTGGTTTAAAAAAACATTTTGGTTCCAGAGCAGCATTTTTACTGACCGTGGAGTCACGCGTTTTCTTCCCCAGCCACCAAAATGGCTTGATTTTTAAAAAGTGGAAGCAACACCATTTTTAGACATGGAATTTCATCCCAAAATTCATCCTGGTGTCCGTTTTTGCATTTGGTTGAAAAAAAAATTTGGCTTCAAAAAACATTTTGGTTCCTGAGCAGCATTTTTCCTGACCGCGGAGTCACGCGTTTTCTTCCCCAGGCACCAAAAAGGCTCGATTTTTAAGAAGTGGAAGCAACACCATTTTTAGACATGGAATTTCATCCCGAAATTAATGCTGGGGTCCGTTTTTGGATTTGGTGGGAAAAAAAAATTTGGCTTCAAAAAACATTTTGGTTCCTGAGCAGCATTTTTCCTTACCGCGGAGTCACGCGTTTTCTTCCCCAGGCACCAAAAAGGCTCGATTTTTAAAAAGTGGAAGCAACACCATTTTTAGACATGGAATTTCATTCCGAAACTCATCCTGGTGTCCGTTTTTGCATTTGGTTTAAAAAAACAAATTTGGTTTAAAAAAACATTTTGGTTCCTGAGCAGCATTTTTACTGACCGCGGAGTCACGCGTTTTCTTCCCCAGGCACCAAAATGGCTTGATTTGTAAAAAGTGGAAGCAACACCATTTTTAGACATGGAATTTCATCCCAAAATTCATCCTCGGAACCGTTTTTGCATTTGGTTTAAAAAAACAAATTTGGTTTAAAAAAACATTTTGGTGCCTGAGCAGCATTTTTCCTGACCGCGGAGTCACGCGTTTTCTTCCCCAGGCACCAAATAGGCTCGATTTTTAAAAAGTGGAAGCAACACCATTTTTAGACATGGAATTTCATCCCAAAATTCATCCTGGTGTCCGTTTTTGCATTTGGTTGAAAAAAAAATTTGGCTTCAAAAAACATTTTGGTTCCTGAGCAGCATTTTTCCTGACCGCGGAGTCACGCGTTTTCTTCCCCAGGCACCAAAAAGGCTCGATTTTTAAGAAGTGGAAGCAACACCATTTTTAGACATGGAATTTCATCCCGAAATTAATGCTGGGGTCCGTTTTTGGATTTGGTGGGAAAAAAAAATTTGGCTTCAAAAAACATTTTGGTTCCTGAGCAGCATTTTTCCTTACCGCGGAGTCACGCGTTTTCTTCCCCAGGCACCAAAAAGGCTCGATTTTTAAAAAGTGGAAGCAACACCATTTTTAGACATGGAATTTCATTCCGAAACTCATCCTGGTGTCCGTTTTTGCATTTGGTTTAAAAAAACAAATTTGGTTTAAAAAAACATTTTGGTTCCTGAGCAGCATTTTTACTGACCGCGGAGTCACGCGTTTTCTTCCCCAGGCACCAAAATGGCTTGATTTGTAAAAAGTGGAAGCAACACCATTTTTAGACATGGAATTTCATCCCAAAATTCATCCTCGGAACCGTTTTTGCATTTGGTTTAAAAAAACAAATTTGGTTTAAAAAAACATTTTGGTGCCTGAGCAGCATTTTTCCTGACCGCGGAGTCACGCGTTTTCTTCCCCAGGCACCAAATAGGCTCGATTTTTAAAAAGTGGAAGCAACACCATTTTTAGACATGGAATTTGATCCCAAAATTCATCCTGGGGTCCGTTTTTGCATTTGGTTGAAAAAAACAAATTTGGCTTCAAAAAACATTTTGGATTCTTGGCAGCATTTTCCTGACCGCGGAGTCACGCGTTTTCTTCCCCAGGCACCAAAATGGCTTGATTTTTAAAAAGTGGAAGCAACACCATTTTTAGGCATGGAATTTCATCCCAAAATTCATCCTGGTGTCCGTATTTGTATTTGGTTTTAAAAAAAATTGACTTCAAAAAAATTTTTTGGATCCTGGGCAGCATTTTCCTGACCGCGGAGTCACGCGTTTTCTTCCCCAGGCACCAAAAAGGCTTGATTTTGAAAAAGTGGAAGCAACACCATTTTTAGACATGGAATTTCATCCCAAAATTCATCCTGGGATCTGTTTTTGCATTTGGTTGAAAAAAAAAATTTGGCTTCAAAAAACATTTTTTTCCTAGGCAGCATGTTCCTGGCCGCGGAGTCACCTGTTTTCTTCCCCAGGCACCAAAAAGGCTCGATTTTTAAAAAGTGGAAGCAACACCATTTTTAGACATGGAATTTCATCCCGAAATTCATGCTGGGGTCCGTTTTTGGATTTGGTTGAAAAAAAAAATTGGCTTCAAAAAAGTTTTTTTCCTAGGCAGCATTTTCCTGACCGCAGAGTCACGCGTTTTCTTCCCCAGGCACCAAAAAGGCTCGATTTTTAAAAAGTGGAAGCAACACCATTTTTAGACATGGAATTTCATTCCGAAACTCATCCTGGTGTCCGTTTTTGCATTTGGTTTAAAAAAACAAATTTGGTTTAAAAAAACATTTTGGTTCCAGAGCAGCATTTTTACTGACCGCGGAGTCACGCGTTTTCTTCCCCAGCCACCAAAATGGCTTGATTTTTAAAAAGTGGAAGCAACACCATTTTTAGACATGGAATTTCATCCCAAAATTCATCCTGGTGTCCGTTTTTGCATTTGGTTGAAAAAAAAATTTGGCTTCAAAAAACATTTTGGTTCCTGAGCAGCATTTTTCCTGACCGCGGAGTCACGCGTTTTCTTCCCCAGGCACCAAAAAGGCTCGATTTTTAAGAAGTGGAAGCAACACCATTTTTAGACATGGAATTTCATCCCGAAATTAATGCTGGGGTCCGTTTTTGGATTTGGTGGGAAAAAAAAATTTGGCTTCAAAAAACATTTTGGTTCCTGAGCAGCATTTTTCCTTACCGCGGAGTCACGCGTTTTCTTCCCCAGGCACCAAAAAGGCTCGATTTTTAAAAAGTGGAAGCAACACCATTTTTAGACATGGAATTTCATTCCGAAACTCATCCTGGTGTCCGTTTTTGCATTTGGTTTAAAAAAACAAATTTGGTTTAAAAAAACATTTTGGTTCCTGAGCAGCATTTTTACTGACCGCGGAGCCACGCGTTTTCTTCCCCAGGCACCAAAATGGCTTGATTTGTAAAAAGTGGAAGCAACACCATTTTTAGACATGGAATTTCATCCCAAAATTCATCCTCGGAACCGTTTTTGCATTTGGTTTAAAAAAACAAATTTGGTTTAAAAAAACATTTTGCTGCCTGAGCAGCATTTTTCCTGACCGCGGAGTCACGCGTTTTCTTCCCCAGGCACCAAATAGGCTCGATTTTTAAAAAGTGGAAGCAACACCATTTTTAGACATGGAATTTGATCCCAAAATTCATCCTGGGGTCCGTTTTTGCATTTGGTTGAAAAAAACAAATTTGGCTTCAAAAAACATTTTGGATTCTTGGCAGCATTTTCCTGACCGCGGAGTCACGCGTTTTCTTCCCCAGGCACCAAAATGGCTTGATTTTGAAAAAGTGGAAGCAACACCATTTTTAGACATGGAATTTCATCCCAAAATTCATCCTGGGATCTGTTTTTGCATTTGGTTGAAAAAAAAAATTTGGCTTCAAAAAACATTTTTTTCCTAGGCAGCATGTTCCTGGCCGCGGAGTCACGTGTTTTCTTCCCCAGGCACCAAAAAGGCTCGATTTTTAAAAAGTGGAAGCAACACCATTTTTAGACATGGAATTTCATCCCGAAATTCATGCTGGGGTCCGTTTTTGGATTTGGTTGAAAAAAAAAATTGGCTTCAAAAAAGTTTTTTTCCTAGGCAGCATTTTCCTGACCGCAGAGTCACGCGTTTTCTTCCACAAGCACCAAAAAGGCTTGATTTTTAAAAAGTGGAAGCAACACCATTTTTAGATATGGAATTTCATCCCGAAATTCATGCTGGGGTCCGTTTTTGGATTTGGTGGGAAAAAAAAATTTGGCTTCAAAAAACATTTTGGTTCCTGAGCAGCATTTTTCCTGACCGCGGAGTCACGCGTTTTCTTCCACAGGCACCAAAAAGGCTCGATTTTTAAAAAGTGGAAGCAACACCATTTTTAGACATGGAATTTCATCCCGAATTTCATGCTGGGGTCCGTTTTGGGATTTGGTTGAAAAAAAAATTTGGCTTCAAAAAACATTTTGGTTCCTGAGCAGCATTTTTCCTGACCGCGGAGTCACGCGTTTTCTTCCACAAGCACCAAAAAGTCTTGATTTTTAAAAAGTGGAAGCAACACCATTTTTAGATATGGAATTTCATCCCGAAATTCATGCTGGGGTCCGTTTTTGGATTTGGTGGGAAAAAAAATTTGGCTTCAAAAAACATTCTGGTTCCTGAGCAGCATTTTTCCTGACCGCGGAGTCACGCGTTTTCTTCCACAGGCACCAAAAAGGCTCGATTTTTAAAAAGTGGAAGCAACACCATTTTTAGACATGGAATTTCATCCCGAATTTCATGCTGGGGTCCGTTTTGGGATTTGGTTGAAAAAAAAATTTGGCTTCAAAAAACATTTTGGTTCCTGAGCAGCATTTTTCCTGACCGCGGAGTCACGCGTTTTCTTCCCCAGGCACCAAAAAGGCTCGATTTTTAAAAAGTGGAAGCAACACCATTTTTAGACATGGAATTTCATTCCGAAACTCATCCTGGTGTCCGTTTTTGCATTTGGTTTAAAAAAACAAATTTGGTTTAAAAAACATTTTGGTTCCTGAGCAGCATTTTTCCTGACCGCGCAGTCACGTGTTTTCTTCCCCAGGCACCAAAATGGCTTGATTTTTAAAAAGTGGAAGCAACACCATTTTTAGACATGGAATTTCATCCCAAAATTCATCCTGGGGTCCGTTTTTGCATTTGGTTGAAAAAAAACAAATTTGGCTTCAAAAAACATTTTGGATCCTGGGCAGCATTTTCCTGACCGCGGAGTCACGCGTTTTCTTCCCCAGGCACCAAAAAGGCTCGATTTTTAAAAAGTGGAAGCAACATCATTTTTAGACATGGAATTTCATCCCAAAATTCATCCTGGTGTCCGTATTTGTATTTGGTTTTAAAAAAAATTGACTTCAAAAAAATTTTTTGGATCCTGGACAGCATTTTCTTGACCGCAGAGTCACGCGTTTTCTTCCTCAGCCACCAAAATGGCTTGATTTTTAAAAAGTGGAAGCAACACCATTTTTAGACATGGAATTTCATCCCGAAATTCATGCTGGGGTCCGTTTTGGGATTTGGTTGAAAAAAAAATTGGGCTTCAAAAAACATTTTTTTCCTAGGCAGCATTTTCCTGACCGCGGAGTCACGCGGTTTCTTCCCCAGGCACCAAAAAGGCTCGATTTTTAAAAAGTGGAAGCAACACCATTTTTAGACATGGAATTTCATCCCGAAACTCATCCTGTTGTCCGTTTTTGCATTTGGTTGAAAAAAACAAATTTGGCTTCAAAAAACATTTTTTTCCTAGGCAGCATGTTCCTGACCGCGGAGTCACGCGTTTTCTTCCCCAGGCACCAAATAGGCTCGATTTTTAAAAAGTGGAAGCAACACCATTTTTAGACATGGAATTTGATCCCAAAATTCATCCTGGGGTCCGTTTTTGCATTTGGTTGAAAAAAACAAATTTGGCTTCAAAAAACATTTTGGATTCTTGGCAGCATTTTCCTGACCGCGGAGTCACGCGTTTTCTTCCCCAGGCACCAAAATGGCTTGATTTTTAAAAAGTGGAAGCAACACCATTTTTAGGCATGGAATTTCATCCCAAAATTCATCCTGGTGTCCGTATTTGTATTTGGTTTTAAGAAAAATTGACTTCAAAAAAATTTTTTGGATCCTGGGCAGCATTTTCCTGACCGCGGAGTCACGCGTTTTCTTCCCCAGGCACCAAAAAGGCTTGATTTTGAAAAAGTGGAAGCAACACCATTTTTAGACATGGAATTTCATCCCAAAATTCATCCTGGGATCTGTTTTTGCATTTGGTTGAAAAAAAAAATTTGGCTTCAAAAAACATTTTTTTCCTAGGCAGCATGTTCCTGGCCGCGGAGTCACGTGTTTTCTTCCCCAGGCACCAAAAAGGCTCGATTTTTAAAAAGTGGAAGCAACACCATTTTTAGACATGGAATTTCATCCCGAAATTCATGCTGGGGTCCGTTTTTGGATTTGGTTGAAAAAAAAAATTGGCTTCAAAAAAGTTTTTTTCCTAGGCAGCATTTTCCTGACCGCAGAGTCACGCGTTTTCTTCCCCAGGCACCAAAAAGGCTCGATTTTTAAAAAGTGGAAGCAACACCATTTTTAGACATGGAATTTCATTCCGAAACTCATCCTGGTGTCCGTTTTTGCATTTGGTTTAAAAAAACAAATTTGGTTTAAAAAAACATTTTGGTTCCAGAGCAGCATTTTTACTGACCGCGGAGTCACGGGTTTTCTTCCCCAGCCACCAAAATGGCTTGATTTTTAAAAAGTGGAAGCAACACCATTTTTAGACATGGAATTTCATCCCAAAATTCATCCTGGTGTCCGTTTTTGCATTTGGTTGAAAAAAAAATTTGGCTTCAAAAAACATTTTGGTTCCTGAGCAGCATTTTTCCTGACCGCGGAGTCACGCGTTTTCTTCCCCAGGCACCAAAAAGGCTCGATTTTTAAGAAGTGGAAGCAACACCATTTTTAGACATGGAATTTCATCCCGAAATTAATGCTGGGGTCCGTTTTTGGATTTGGTGGGAAAAAAAAATTTGGCTTCAAAAAACATTTTGGTTCCTGAGCAGCATTTTTCCTTACCGCGGAGTCACGCGTTTTCTTCCCCAGGCACCAAAAAGGCTCGATTTTTAAAAAGTGGAAGCAACACCATTTTTAGACATGGAATTTCATTCCGAAACTCATCCTGGTGTCCGTTTTTGCATTTGGTTTAAAAAAACAAATTTGGTTTAAAAAAACATTTTGGTTCCTGAGCAGCATTTTTACTGACCGCGGAGTCACGCGTTTTCTTCCCCAGGCACCAAAATGGCTTGATTTGTAAAAAGTGGAAGCAACACCATTTTTAGACATGGAATTTCATCCCAAAATTCATCCTCGGAACCGTTTTTGCATTTGGTTTAAAAAAACAAATTTGGTTTAAAAAAACATTTTGGTGCCTGAGCAGCATTTTTCCTGACCGCGGAGTCACGCGTTTTCTTCCCCAGGCACCAAATAGGCTCGATTTTTAAAAAGTGGAAGCAACACCATTTTTAGACATGGAATTTGATCCCAAAATTCATCCTGGGGTCCGTTTTTGCATTTGGTTGAAAAAAACAAATTTGGCTTCAAAAAACATTTTGGATTCTTGGCAGCATTTTCCTGACCGCGGAGTCACGCGTTTTCTTCCCCAGGCACCAAAATGGCTTGATTTTGAAAAAGTGGAAGCAACACCATTTTTAGGCATGGAATTTCATCCCAAAATTCATCCTGGTGTCCGTATTTGTATTTGGTTTTAAAAAAAATTGACTTCAAAAAAATTTTTTAGATCCTGGGCAGCATTTTCCTGACCGCGGAGTCACGCGTTTTCTTCCCCAGGCACCAAAAAGGCTTGATTTTGAAAAAGTGGAAGCAACACCATTTTTAGACATGGAATTTCATCCCAAAATTCATCCTGGGATCTGTTTTTGCATTTGGTTGAAAAAAAAAATTTGGCTTCAAAAAACATTTTTTTCCTAGGCAGCATGTTCCTGGCCGCGGAGTCACGTGTTTTCTTCCCCAGGCACCAAAAAGGCTCGATTTTTAAAAAGTGGAAGCAACACCATTTTTAGACATGGAATTTCATCCCGAAATTCATGCTGGGGTCCGTTTTTGGATTTGGTTGAAAAAAAAAATTGGCTTCAAAAAAGTTTTTTTCCTAGGCAGCATTTTCCTGACCGCAGAGTCACGCGTTTTCTTCCACAAGCACCAAAAAGGCTTGATTTTTAAAAAGTGGAAGCAACACCATTTTTAGATATGGAATTTCATCCCGAAATTCATGCTGGGGTCCGTTTTTGGATTTGGTGGGAAAAAAAAATTTGGCTTCAAAAAACATTTTGGTTCCTGAGCAGCATTTTTCCTGACCGCGGAGTCACGCGTTTTCTTCCACAGGCACCAAAAAGGCTCGATTTTTAAAAAGTGGAAGCAACACCATTTTTAGACATGGAATTTCATCCCGAATTTCATGCTGGGGTCCGTTTTGGGATTTGGTTGAAAAAAAAATTTGGCTTCAAAAAACATTTTGGTTCCTGAGCAGCATTTTTCCTGACCGCGGAGTCACGCGTTTTCTTCCCCAGGCACCAAAAAGGCTCAATTTTAAAAAAGTGGAAGCAACACCATTTTTAGACATGGAATTTCATTCCGAAACTCATTCTGGTGTCCGTTTTTGCATTTGGTTTAAAAAAACAAATTTGGTTTAAAAAAACATTTTGGTTCCTGAGCAGCATTTTTCCTGACCGCGGAGTCACGCGTTTTCTTCCACAAGCACCAAAAAGTCTTGATTTTTAAAAAGTGGAAGCAACACCATTTTTAGACATGGAATTTCATCCCAAAATTCATCCTGGGATCCGTTTTTGCATTTGGTTTAAAAAAACAAATTTGGTTTAAAAAAACATTTTGGTTCCTGAGCAGCATTTTTACTGACCGCGGAGTCACGCGTTTTCTTCCACAAGCACCAAAAAGTCTTGATTTTTAAAAAGTGGAAGCAACACCATTTTTAGATATGGAATTTCATCCCGAAATTCATGCTGGGGTCCGTTTTTGGATTTGGTGGGAAAAAAAATTTGGCTTCAAAAAACATTCTGGTTCCTGAGCAGCATTTTTCCTGACCGCGGAGTCACGCGTTTTCTTCCACAGGCACCAAAAAGGCTCGATTTTTAAAAAGTGGAAGCAACACCATTTTTAGACATGGAATTTCATCCCGAATTTCATGCTGGGGTCCGTTTTGGGATTTGGTTGAAAAAAAAATTTGGCTTCAAAAAACATTTTGGTTCCTGAGCAGCATTTGTCCTGACCGCGGAGTCACGCGTTTTCTTCCCCAGGCACCAAAAAGGCTCGATTTTTAAAAAGTGGAAGCAACACCATTTTTAGACATGGAATTTCATTCCGAAACTCATCCTGGTGTCCGTTTTTGCATTTGGTTTAAAAAAACAAATTTGGTTTAAAAAACATTTTGGTTCCTGAGCAGCATTTTTCCTGACCGCGCAGTCACGCGTTTTCTTCCCCAGGCACCAAAATGGCTTGATTTTTAAAAAGTGGAAGCAACACCATTTTTAGACATGGAATTTCATCCCAAAATTCATCCTGGGGTCCGTTTTTGCATTTGGTTGAAAAAAAACAAATTTGGCTTCAAAAAACATTTTGGATCCTGGGCAGCATTTTCCTGACCGCGGAGTCACGCGTTTTCTTCCCCAGGCACCAAAAAGGCTCGATTTTTAAAAAGTGGAAGCAACATCATTTTTAGACATGGAATTTCATCCCAAAATTCATCCTGGTGTCCGTATTTGTATTTGGTTTTAAAAAAAATTGACTTCAAAAAAATTTTTTGGATCCTGGACAGCATTTTCTTGACCGCAGAGTCACGCGTTTTCTTCCCCAGCCACCAAAATGGCTTGATTTTTAAAAAGTGGAAGCAACACCATTTTTAGACATGGAATTTCATCCCGAAATTCATGCTGGGGTCCGTTTTGGGATTTGGTTGAAAAAAAAATTGGGCTTCAAAAAACATTTTTTTCCTAGGCAGCATTTTCCTGACCGCGGAGTCACGCGGTTTCTTCCCCAGGCACCAAAAAGGCTCGATTTTTAAAAAGTGGAAGCAACACCATTTTTAGACATGGAATTTCATCCCGAAACTCATCCTGTTGTCCGTTTTTGCATTTGGTTGAAAAAAACAAATTTGGCTTCAAAAAACATTTTTTTCCTAGGCAGCATGTTCCTGGCCGCGGAGTCACGCGTTTTCTTCCCCAGGCACCAAAAAGGCTCGATTTTTAAAAAGTGGAAGCAACACCATTTTTAGACATGGAATTTCATCCCGAAATTCATGCTGGGGTCCGTTTTTGGATTTGGTTGAAAAAAAAAATTGGCTTCAAAAAACGTTTTTTTCCTAGGCAGCATTTTCCTGACCGCAGAGTCACGCCTTTTCTTCCACAAGCACCAAAAAGGCTTGATTTTTAAAAAGTGGAAGCAACACCATTTTTAGATATGGAATTTCATCCCGAAATTCATGCTGGGGTCCGTTTTTGGATTTGGTGGGAAAAAAAAATTTGGCTTCAAAAAACATTTTGGTTCCTGAGCAGCATTTTTCCTGACCGCGTTGTCACGCGTTTTCTTCCACAGGCACCAAAAAGGCTCGATTTTTAAAAAGTGGAAGCAACACCATTTTTAGACATGGAATTTCATCCCGAATTTCATGCTGGGGTCCGTTTTGGGATTTGGTTGAAAATAAAATTTGGCTTCAAAAAACATTTTGGTTCCTGAGCAGCATTTTTCCTGACCGCGGAGTCACGCGTTTTCTTCCCCAGGCACCAAAAAGGCTCGATTTTTAAAAAGTGGAAGCAACACCATTTTTAGACATGGAATTTCATCCCAAAATTCATCCTGGGATCCGTTTTTCCATTTGGTTTAAAAAAACAAATTTGGTTTAAAAAAACATTTTGGTTCCTGAGCAGCATTTTTACTCACCGCGGAGTCACGCGTTTTCTTCCCCAGGCACCAAAAAGGCTCGATTTTTAAAAAGTGGAAGCAACACCATTTTTAGACATGGAATTTCATCCCAAAATTCATCCTGGGGTCCGTTTTTGCATTTGGTTGAAAAAAACAAATTTGGCTTCAAAAAACATTTTGGATCCTGGGCAGCATTTTCCTGACCGCGGAGTCACGCGTTTTCTTCCCCAGGCACCAAAAAGGCTCGATTTTTAAAAAGTGGAAGCAACACCATTTTTAGCCATGGAATTTCATCCCAAAATTCATCCTGGTGTCCGTATTTGTATTTGGTTTTTAAAAAAATTGACTTCAAAAAAATTTTTTGGATCCTGGACAGCATTTTCTTGACCGCAGAGTCACGCGTTTTCTTCCCCAGCCACCAAAATGGCTTGATTTTTAAAAAGTGGAAGCAACACCATTTTTAGACATGGAATTTCATCCCGAAATTCATGCTGGGGTCCGTTTTGGGATTTGGTTGAAAAAAAAATTGGGCTTCAAAAAACATTTTTTTCGTAGGCAGCATTTTTCTGACCGCGGAGTCACGCGTTTTCTTCCCCAGGCACCAAAAAGGCTTGATTTTTAAAAAGTGGAAGCAACACCATTTTTAGACATGGAATTTCATCCCGAAACTCATCTTGTTGTCCGTTTTTGCATTTGGTTGAAAAAAACAAATTTGGCTTCAAAAAACATTTTGGATCCTGGGCAACATTTTGCTGACCGCGTAGTCACGCGTTTTCTACCCCAGGCACCAAAAAGGCTTGATTTTGAAAAAGTGGAAGCAACACCATTTTTAGACATGGAATTTCATCCCAAAATTCATCCTGGGGTCCGTTTTTGCATTTGGCTGAAAAAAAAAATTTGGCTTCAAAAAACATTTTTTTCCTAGGCAGCATGTTCCTAGCCGCGGAGTCACGCGTTTTCTTCCCCAGGCACCAAAAAGGCTCGATTTTTAAAAAGTGGAAGCAACACCATTTTTAGACATGGAATTTCATCCCAAAATTCATCCTGGGGTCCATTTTTGCATTTGGTTGAAAAAAAAATTTGGCTTCAAAAAACATTTTTTTCCTAGGCAGCATGTTCCTGGCCGCAGAGTCACGCGTTTTCTTCCCCAGGCACCAAAAAGGCTCGATTTTTAAAAAGTTGAAGCAACACCATTTTTAGACATGGAATTTCATCCCAAAATTCATCCTGGTGTCCGTATTTGTATTTGGTTTTAAAAAAAATTGACTTCAAAAAATTTTTTTTGATCCTGGGCAGCATTTTCCTGACCACGGAGTCACGCGTTTTCTTCCCCAGGCACCAAAAAGGCTTGATTTTTAAAAAGTGGAAGCAACACCATTTTTAGACATGGAATTTCATCCCAAAATTCATCCTGGAGTCCGTTTTTGCATTTGGTTGAAAAAAACAAATTTGGCTTCCAAAAACATTTTGGTTCCTGAGCAGCATTTTTACTGACCGCGGAGTCACGCGTTTTCTTCCCCAGGCATCAAAAAGGCTCGATTTTTAAGAAGTGGAAGCAACACCATTTTTAGACATGGAATTTCATCCCGAAATTCATGCTGGGGTCCGTTTTTGGATTTGGTTGAAAAAAAAAATTGGCTTCAAAAAACGTTTTTTTCCTAGGCAGCATTTTCCTGACCGCAGAGTCACGCGTTTTCTTCCACAAGCACCAAAAAGGCTTGATTTTTAAAAAGTGGAAGCAACACCATTTTTAGACATGGAATTTGATCCCAAAATTCATCTTGGGGTCCGTTTTTGCATTTGATTGAAAAAAACAAATTTGGCTTCAAAAAACATTTTGGTTCCTGAGCAGCATTTTTACTGACCGCGGAGTCACGCGTTTTCTTCCCCAGGCACCAAAAAGGCTCAATTTTTAAAAAGTGGAAGCAACACCATTTTTAGACATGGAATTTGATCCCAAAATTCATCCTGGGGTCCGTTTTTGCATTTGGTTGAAAAAAAAAATTGGCTTCAAAAAACATTTTTTTCCTAGGCAGCATGTTCCTGGCCGCGGAGTCACGCGTTTTCTTCCCCAGGCACCAAAAAGGCTCGATTTTTAAAAAGTGGAAGCAACACCATTTTTAGACATGGAATTTCATCCCAAAATTCATCCTGGGGTCCATTTTTGCATTTGGTTGAAAAAAAAATTTGGCTTCAAAAAACATTTTTTTCCTAGGCAGCATGTTCCTGGCCGCAGAGTCACGCGTTTTCTTCCCCAGGCACCAAAAAGGCTCGATTTTTAAAAAGTGGAAGCAACACCATTTTTAGACATGGAATTTCATCCCAAAATTCATCCTGGAGTCCGTTTTTGTATTTGGTTGAAAAAAACAAATTTGGCTTCCAAAAACATTTTGGTTCCTGAGCAGCATTTTTACTGACCGCGGAGTCACGCGTTTTCTTCCCCAGGCATCAAAAAGGCTCGATTTTTAAGAAGTGGAAGCAACACCATTTTTAGACATGGAATTTCATCCCGAAATTCATGCTGGGGTCCGTTTTTGGATTTGGTTGAAAAAAAAAATTGGCTTCAAAAAACGTTTTTTTCCTAGGCAGCATTTTCCTGACCGCAGAGTCACGCGTTTTCTTCCACAAGCACCAAAAAGGCTTGATTTTTAAAAAGTGGAAGCAACACCATTTTTAGACATGGAATTTCATCCCGAAATTCATGCTGGGATCCGTTTTTGGATTTGGTGGGAAAAAAAAAATTTGGCTTCCAAAAACATTTTGGTTCCTGAGCACCATATTTCCTGACCGCGGAGTCACGCGTTTTCTTCCACAGGCACCAAAAAGGCTCAATTTTTAAAAAGTGGAAGCAACACCATTTTTAGACATGGAATTTGATCCCAAAATTCATCCTGGGGTCCGTTTTTGCATTTGGTTGAAAAAAAAAATTGGCTTCAAAAAACATTTTTTTCCTAGGCAGCATGTTCCTGGCCGCGGAGTCACGCGTTTTCTTCCCCAGGCACCAAAAAGGCTCGATTTTTAAAAAGTGGAAGCAACACCATTTTTAGACATGGAATTTCATCCCAAAATTCATCCTGGGGTCCATTTTTGCATTTGGTTGAAAAAAAAATTTGGCTTCAAAAAACATTTTTTTCCTAGGCAGCATGTTCCTGGCCGCAGAGTCACGCGTTTTCTTCCCCAGGCACCAAAAAGGCTCGATTTTTAAAAAGTGGAAGCAACACCATTTTTAGACATGGAATTTCATCCCAAAATTCATCCTGGAGTCCGTTTTTGTATTTGGTTGAAAAAAACAAATTTGGCTTCCAAAAACATTTTGGTTCCTGAGCAGCATTTTTACTGACCGCGGAGTCACGCGTTTTCTTCCCCAGGCATCAAAAAGGCTCGATTTTTAAGAAGTGGAAGCAACACCATTTTTAGACATGGAATTTCATCCCGAAATTCATGCTGGGGTCCGTTTTTGGATTTGGTTGAAAAAAAAAATTGGCTTCAAAAAACGTTTTTTTCCTAGGCAGCATTTTCCTGACCGCAGAGTCACGCGTTTTCTTCCACAAGCACCAAAAAGGCTTGATTTTTAAAAAGTGGAAGCAACACCATTTTTAGACATGGAATTTCATCCCGAAATTCATGCTGGGATCCGTTTTTGGATTTGGTGGGAAAAAAAAAATTTGGCTTCCAAAAACATTTTGGTTCCTGAGCACCATATTTCCTGACCGCGGAGTCACGCGTTTTCTTCCCCAGGCACCAAAATGGCTTGATTTGTAAAAAGTGGAAGCAACACCATTTTTAGACATGGAATTTCATCCCAAAATTCATCCTCGGATCCGTTTTTGCATTTGGTTTAAAAAAACAAATTTGGTTTAAAAAAACATTTTGGTTCCTGAGCAGCATTTTTCCTGACCGCGGAGTCACGCGTTTTCTTCCCCAGGCACCAAAAAGGCTCGATTTTTAAAAAGTGGAAGCAACACCATTTTTAGACATGGAATTTCATCCCGAATTTCATGCTGGGGTCCGTTTTGGGATTTGGTTGAAAAAAAAATTTGGCTTCAAAAAACATTTTGGTTCCTGAGCAGCATTTTTCCTGACCGCGTTGTCACGCGTTTTCTTCCACAGGCACCAAAAAGGCTCGATTTTTAAAAAGTGGAAGCAACACCATTTTTAGACATGGAATTTGATCCCAAAATTCATCCTGGGGTCCGTTTTTGCATTTGGTTGAAAAAAACAAATTTGGCTTCAAAAAACATTTTGGATTCTTGGCAACATTTTCCTGACCGCGGAGTCACGCGTTTTCTTCCACAAGCACCAAAAAGGCTTGATTTTTAAAAAGTGGAAGCAACACCATTTTTAGATATGGAATTTCATCCCGAAATTCATGCTGGGGTCCGTTTTTGGATTTGGTGGGAAAAAAAAATTTGGCTTCAAAAAACATTTTGGTTCCTGAGCAGCATTTTTCCTGACCGCGTTGTCACGCGTTTTCTTCCACAGGCACCAAAAAGGCTCGATTTTTAAAAAGTGGAAGCAACACCATTTTTAGACATGGAATTTCATCCCGAATTTCATGCTGGGGTCCGTTTTGGGATTTGGTTGAAAAAAAAATTTGGCTTCAAAAAACATTTTGGTTCCTGAGCAGCATTTTTCCTGACCGCGGAGTCACGCGTTTTCTTCCCCAGGCACCAAAAAGGCTCGATTTTTAAAAAGTGGAAGCAACACCATTTTTAGACATGGAATTTCATCCCAAAATTCATCCTGGGATCCGTTTTTCCATTTGGTTTAAAAAAACAAATTTGGTTTAAAAAAACATTTTGGTTCCTGAGCAGCATTTTTACTCACCGCGGAGTCACGCGTTTTCTTCCCCAGGCACCAAAAAGGCTTGATTTTTAAAAAGTGGAAGCAACACCATTTTTAGACATGGAATTTGATCCCAAAATTCATCTTGGGGTCCGTTTTTGCATTTGGTTGAAAAAAACAAATTTGGCTTCAAAAAACATTTTGGTTCCTGAGCAGCATTTTTACTGACCGCGGAGTCACGCGTTTTCTTCCCCAGGCACCAAAAAGGCTCGATTTTTAAAAAGTGGAAGCAACACCATTTTTAGACATGGAATTTGATCCCAAAATTCATCCTGGGGTCCGTTTTTGCATTTGGTTGAAAAAAAAAATTTGGCTTCAAAAAACATTTTTTTCCTAGGCAGCATGTTCCTGGCCGCGGAGTCACGCGTTTTCTTCCCCAGGCACCAAAAAGGCTCGATTTTTAAAAAGTGGAAGCAACACCATTTTTAGACATGGAATTTCATCCCAAAATTCATCCTGGGGTCCATTTTTGCATTTGGTTGAAAAAAAAATTTGGCTTCAAAAAACATTTTTTTCCTAGGCAGCATGTTCCTGGCCTCAGAGTCACGCGTTTTCTTCCCCAGGCACCAAAAAGGCTCGATTTTTAAAAAGTGGAAGCAACACCATTTTTAGACATGGAATTTCATCCCAAAATTCATCCTGGTATCCGTATTTGTATTTGGTTTTAAAAAAAATTGACTTCAAAAAATTTTTTTTGATCCTGGGCAGCATTTTCCTGACCGCGGAGTCACGCGTTTTCTTCCCCAGGCACCAAAAAGGCTTGATTTTTAAAAAGTGGAAGCAACACCATTTTTAGACATGGAATTTCATCCCAAAATTCATCCTGGAGTCCGTTTTTGTATTTGGTTGAAAAAAACAAATTTGGCTTCCAAAAACATTTTGGTTCCTGAGCAGCATTTTTACTGACCGCGGAGTCACGCGTTTTCTTCCCCAGGCACCAAAAAGGCTTGATTTTTAAAAAGTGGAAGCAACACCATTTTTAGACATGGAATTTCATCCCAAAATTCATCCTGGTGTCCGTATTTGTATTTGGTTTTAAAAAAAATTGACTTCAAAAAATTTTTTTTGATCCTGGGCAGCATTTTCCTGACCGCGGAGTCACGCGTTTTCTTCCCCAGGCACCAAAAAGGCTTGATTTTTAAAAAGTGGAAGCAACACCATTTTTAGACATGGAATTTCATCCCAAAATTCATCCTGGAGTCCGTTTTTGTATTTGGTTGAAAAAAACAAATTTGGCTTCCAAAAACATTTTGGTTCCTGAGCAGCATTTTTACTGACCGCGGAGTCACGCGTTTTCTTCCCCAGGCATCAAAAAGGCTCGATTTTTAAGAAGTGGAAGCAACACCATTTTTAGACATGGAATTTCATCCCGAAATTCATGCTGGGGTCCGTTTTTGGATTTGGTTGGAAAAAAAAATTGGCTTCAAAAAACGTTTTTTTCCTAGGCAGCATTTTCCTGACCGCAGAGTCACGCGTTTTCTTCCACAAGCACCAAAAAGGCTTGATTTTTAAAAAGTGGAAGCAACACCATTTTTAGACATGGAATTTCATCCCGAAATTCATGCTGGGATCCGTTTTTGGATTTGGTGGGAAAAAAAAAATTTGGCTTCCAAAAACATTTTGGTTCCTGAGCACCATATTTCCTGACCGCGGAGTCACGCGTTTTCTTCCACAGGCACCAAAAAGGCTCGATTTTTAAAAAGTGGAAGCAACACCATTTTTAGACATGGAATTTCATCCCGAAATTCATGCTGGGGTCCGTTTTTGGATTTGGTGGGGAAAAAAAATTTGGCTTCAAAAAACATTTTGGTTCCTGAGCAGCATTTTTCCTGACCGCGGAGTCACGCGTTTTCTTCCCCAGGCACCAAAAAGGCTCAATTTTTAAAAAGTGGAAGCAACACCATTTTTAGACATGGAATTTCATTCCGAAACTCATCCTGGTGTCCGTTTTTGCATTTGGTTTAAAAAAACAAATTTGGTTTAAAAAAACATTTTGGTTCCTGAGCAGCATTTTTACTGACCGCGGAGTCACGCGTTTTCTTCCCCAGGCACCAAAATGGCTTGATTTGTAAAAAGTGGAAGCAACACCATTTTTAGACATGGAATTTCATCCCAAAATTCATCCTCGGATCCGTTTTTGCATTTGGTTTAAAAAAACAAATTTGGTTTAAAAAAACATTTTGGTTCCTGAGCAGCATTTTTCCTGACCGCGGAGTCACGCGTTTTCTTCCCCAGGCACCAAAAAGGCTCGATTTTTAAAAAGTGGAAGCAACACCATTTTTAGACATGGAATTTGATCCCAAAATTCATCCTGGGGTCCGTTTTTGCATTTGGTTGAAAAAAACAAATTTGGCTTCAAAAAACATTTTGGATTCTTGGCAACATTTTCCTGACCGCGGAGTCACGCGTTTTCTTCCACAAGCACCAAAAAGGCTTGATTTTTAAAAAGTGGAAGCAACACCATTTTTAGATATGGAATTTCATCCCGAAATTCATGCTGGGGTCCGTTTTTGGATTTGGTGGGAAAAAAAAATTTGGCTTCAAAAACATTTTGGTTCCTGAGCAGCATTTTTCCTGACCGCGTTGTCACGCGTTTTCTTCCACAGGCACCAAAAAGGCTCGATTTTTAAAAAGTGGAAGCAACACCATTTTTAGACATGGAATTTCATCCCGAATTTCATGCTGGGGTCCGTTTTGGGATTTGGTTGAAAAAAAAATTTGGCTTCAAAAAACATTTTGGTTCCTGAGCAGCATTTTTCCTGACCGCGGAGTCACGCGTTTTCTTCCCCAGGCACCAAAAAGGCTCGATTTTTAAAAAGTGGAAGCAACACCATTTTTAGACATGGAATTTCATCCCAAAATTCATCCTGGGATCCGTTTTTCCATTTGGTTTAAAAAAACAAATTTGGTTTAAAAAAACATTTTGGTTCCTGAGCAGCATTTTTACTCACCGCGGAGTCACGCGTTTTCTTCCCCAGGCACCAAAAAGGCTTGATTTTAAAAAAGTGGAAGCAACACCATTTTTAGACATGGAATTTGATCCCAAAATTCATCTTGGGGTCCGTTTTTGCATTTGGTTGAAAAAAACAAATTTGGCTTCAAAAAACATTTTTTTCCTAGGCAGCATGTTCCTGGCCGCGGAGTCACGCGTTTTCTTCCCCAGGCACCAAAAAGGCTCGATTTTTAAAAAGTGGAAGCAACACCATTTTTAGACATGGAATTTCATCCCAAAATTCATCCTGGGGTCCATTTTTGCATTTGGTTGAAAAAAAAATTTGGCTTCAAAAAACATTTTTTTCCTAGGCAGCATGTTCCTGGCCTCAGAGTCACGCGTTTTCTTCCCCAGGCACCAAAAAGGCTCGATTTTTAAAAAGTGGAAGCAACACCATTTTTAGACATGGAATTTCATCCCAAAATTCATCCTGGTGTCCGTATTTGTATTTGGTTTTAAAAAAAATTGACTTCAAAAAATTTTTTTTGATCCTGGGCAGCATTTTCCTGACCGCGGAGTCACGCGTTTTCTTCCCCAGGCACCAAAAAGGCTTGATTTTTAAAAAGTGGAAGCAACACCATTTTTAGACATGGAATTTCATCCCAAAATTCATCCTGGAGTCCGTTTTTGTATTTGGTTGAAAAAAACAAATTTGGCTTCCAAAAACATTTTGGTTCCTGAGCAGCATTTTTACTGACCGCGGAGTCACGCGTTTTCTTCCACAGGCACCAAAAAGGCTTGATTTTTAAAAAGTGGAAGCAACACCATTTTTAGACATGGAATTTCATCCCAAAATTCATCCTGGTGTCCGTATTTGTATTTGGTTTTAAAAAAAATTGACTTCAAAAAATTTTTTTTGATCCTGGGCAGCATTTTCCTGACCGCGGAGTCACGCGTTTTCTTCCCCAGGCACCAAAAAGGCTTGATTTTTAAAAAGTGGAAGCAACACCATTTTTAGACATGGAATTTCATCCCAAAATTCATCCTGGAGTCCGTTTTTGTATTTGGTTGAAAAAAACAAATTTGGCTTCCAAAAACATTTTGGTTCCTGAGCAGCATTTTTACTGACCGCGGAGTCACGCGTTTTCTTCCCCAGGCATCAAAAAGGCTCGATTTTTAAGAAGTGGAAGCAACACCATTTTTAGACATGGAATTTCATCCCGAAATTCATGCTGGGGTCCGTTTTTGGATTTGGTTGAAAAAAAAAATTGGCTTCAAAAAACGTTTTTTTCCTAGGCAGCATTTTCCTGACCGCAGAGTCACGCGTTTTCTTCCACAAGCACCAAAAAGGCTTGATTTTTAAAAAGTGGAAGCAACACCATTTTTAGACATGGAATTTCATTCCGAAACTCATCCTGGTGTCCGTTTTTGCATTTGGTTTAAAAAAACAAATTTGGTTTAAAAAAACATTTTGGTTCCTGAGCAGCATTTTTACTGACCGCGGAGTCACGCGTTTTCTTCCCCAGGCACCAAAATGGCTTGATTTGTAAAAAGTGGAAGCAACACCATTTTTAGACATGGAATTTCATCCCAAAATTCATCCTCGGATCCGTTTTTGCATTTGGTTGAAAAAAACAAATTTGGCTTCAAAAAACATTTTGGATTCTTGGCAACATTTTCCTGACCGCGGAGTCACGCGTTTTCTTCCCCAGGCACCAAAAAGGCTCGATTTTTAAAAAGTGGAAGCAACACCATTTTTAGACATGGAATTTGATCCCAAAATTCATCCTGGGGTCCGTTTTTGCATTTGGTTTTAAAAAAAATTGACTTCAAAAAATTTTTTTTGATCCTGGGCAGCATTTTCCTGACCGCGGAGTCACGCGTTTTCTTCCCCAGGCACCAAAAAGGCTTGATTTTTAAAAAGTGGAAGCAACACCATTTTTAGACATGGAATTTCATCCCAAAATTCATCCTGGAGTCCGTTTTTGTATTTGGTTGAAAAAAACAAATTTGGCTTCCAAAAACATTTTGGTTCCTGAGCAGCATTTTTACTGACCGCGGAGTCACGCGTTTTCTTCCCCAGGCATCAAAAAGGCTCGATTTTTAAGAAGTGGAAGCAACACCATTTTTAGACATGGAATTTCATGCTGGGGTCCGTTTTTGGATTTGGTTGAAAAAAAAAATTGGCTATAAAAAACGTTTTTTTCCTAGGCAGCATTTTCCTGACCGCAGAGTCACGCGTTTTCTTCCACAAGCACCAAAAAGGCTTGATTTTTAAAAAGTGGAAGCAACACCATTTTTAGACATGGAATTTCATCCCGAAATTCATGCTGGGATCCGTTTTTGGATTTGGTGGGAAAAAAAAATTTGGCTTCAAAAAACATTTTGGTTCCTGAGCACCATATTTCTTGACCGCGGAGTCACGCGTTTTCTTCCACAGGCACCAAAAAGGCTCGATTTTTAAAAAGTGGAAGCAACACCATTTTTAGACATGGAATTTGATCCCAAAATTCATCCTGGGGTCCGTTTTTGCATTTGGTTGAAAAAAAAAATTTGGCTTCAAAAAACATTTTTTTCCTAGGCAGCATGTTCCTGGCCGCGGAGTCACGCGTTTTCTTCCCCAGGCACCAAAAAGGCTCGATTTTTAAAAAGTGGAAGCAACACCATTTTTAGACATGGAATTTCATCCCAAAATTCATCCTGGGGTCCATTTTTGCATTTGGTTGAAAAAAACAAATTTGGCTTCCAAAAACATTTTGGTTCCTGAGCAGCATTTTTACTGACCGCGGAGTCACGCGTTTTCTTCCCCAGGCATCAAAAAGGCTCGATTTTTAAGAAGTGGAAGCAACACCATTTTTAGACATGGAATTTCATCCCGAAATTCATGCTGGGGTCCGTTTTTGGATTTGGTTGAAAAAAAAAATTGGCTTCAAAAAACGTTTTTTTCCTAGGCAGCATTTTCCTGACCGCAGAGTCATGCGTTTTCTTCCACAAGCACCAAAAAGGCTTGATTTTTAAAAAGTGGAAGCAACACCATTTTTAGACATGGAATTTGTTCCCAAAATTCATCCTGGGGTCCGTTTTTGCATTTGGTTGAAAAAAACAAATTTGGCTTCAAAAAACATTTTGGTTCCTGAGCAGCATTTTTACTGACCGCGGAGTCACGCGTTTTCTTCCCCAGGCACCAAAAAGGCTCAATTTTTAAAAAGTGGAAGCAACACCATTTTTAGACATGGAATTTGATCCCAAAATTCATCCTGGGGTCCGTTTTTGCATTTGGTTGAAAAAAAAAATTTGGCTTCAAAAAACATTTTTTTCCTAGGCAGCATGTTCCTGGCCGCGGAGTCACGCGTTTTCTTCCCCAGGCACCAAAAAGGCTCGATTTTTAAAAAGTGGAAGCAACACCATTTTTAGACATGGAATTTCATCCCAAAATTCATCCTGGGGTCCATTTTTGCATTTGGTTGAAAAAAAAATTTGGCTTCAAAAAACATTTTTTTCCTAGGCAGCATGTTCCTGGCCGCAGAGTCACACGTTTTCTTCCCCAGGCACCAAAAAGGCTCGATTTTTAAAAAGTGGAAGCAACACCATTTTTAGACATGGAATTTCATCCCAAAATTCATCCTGGTGTCCGTATTTGTATTTGGTTTTAAAAAAAATTGACTTCAAAAAATTTTTTTTGATCCTGGGCAGCATTTTCCTGACCGCGGAGTCACGCGTTTTCTTCCCCAGGCACCAAAAAGGCTTGATTTTTAAAAAGTGGAAGCAACACCATTTTTAGACATGGAATTTCATCCCAAAATTCATCCTGGAGTCCGTTTTTGTATTTGGTTGAAAAAAACAAATTTGGCTTCCAAAAACATTTTGGTTCCTGAGCAGCATTTTTACTGACCGCGGAGTCACGCGTTTTCTTCCCCAGGCATCAAAAAGGCTCGATTTTTAAGAAGTGGAAGCAACACCATTTTTAGACATGGAATTTCATCCCGAAATTCATGCTGGGGTCCGTTTTTGGATTTGGTTGAAAAAAAAAATTGGCTATAAAAAACGTTTTTTTCCTAGGCAGCATTTTCCTGACCGCAGAGTCACGCGTTTTCTTCCAGAAGCACCAAAAAGGCTTGATTTTTAAAAAGTGGAAGCAACACCATTTTTAGACATGGAATTTCATCCCGAAATTCATGCTGGGATCCGTTTTTGGATTTGGTGGGAAAAAAAAATTTGGCTTCAAAAAACATTTTGGTTCCTGAGCACCATATTTCTTGACCGCGGAGTCACGCGTTTTCTTCCACAGGCACCAAAAAGGCTCGATTTTTAAAAAGTGGAAGCAACACCATTTTTAGACATGGAATTTCATCCCGAAATTCATGCTGGGGTCCGTTTTTGGATTTGGTGGGGAAAAAAAATTTGGCTTCAAAAAACATTTTGGTTCCTGAGCAGCATTTTTCCTGACCGCGGAGTCACGCGTTTTCTTCCCCAGGCACCAAAAAGGCTCAATTTTTAAAAAGTGGAAGCAACAACATTTTTACACATGGAATTTCATTCCGAAACTCATCCTGGTGTCCGTTTTTGCATTTGGTTTAAAAAAACAAATTTGGTTTAAAAAAACATTTTGGTTCCTGAGCAGCATTTTTACTGACCGCAGAGTCACGCGTTTTCTTCCCCAGGCACCAAAAAGGCTCGATTTTTAAAAAGTGGAAGCAACACCATTTTTAGACATGGAATTTCATCCCAAAATTCATCCTGGGGTCCATTTTTGCATTTGGTTGAAAAAAAAATTTGGCTTCAAAAAACATTTTTTTCCTAGGCAGCATGTTCCTGGCCGCAGAGTCACACGTTTTCTTCCCCAGGCACCAAAAAGGCTCGATTTTTAAAAAGTGGAAGCAACACCATTTTTAGACATGGAATTTCATCCCAAAATTCATCCTGGTGTCCGTATTTGTATTTGGTTTTAAAAAAAATTGACTTCAAAAAATTTTTTTTGATCCTGGGCAGCATTTTCCTGACCGCGGAGTCACGCGTTTTCTTCCCCAGGCACCAAAAAGGCTTGATTTTTAAAAAGTGGAAGCAACACCATTTTTAGACATGGAATTTCATCCCAAAATTCATCCTGGAGTCCGTTTTTGTATTTGGTTGAAAAAAACAAATTTGGCTTCCAAAAACATTTTGGTTCCTGAGCAGCATTTTTACTGACCGCGGAGTCACGCGTTTTCTTCCCCAGGCATCAAAAAGGCTCGATTTTTAAGAAGTGGAAGCAACACCATTTTTAGACATGGAATTTCATGCTGGGGTCCGTTTTTGGATTTGGTTGAAAAAAAAAATTGGCTATAAAAAACGTTTTTTTCCTAGGCAGCATTTTCCTGACCGCAGAGTCACGCGTTTTCTTCCACAAGCACCAAAAAGGCTTGATTTTTAAAAAGTGGAAGCAACACCATTTTTAGACATGGAATTTCATCCCGAAATTCATGCTGGGATCCGTTTTTGGATTTGGTGGGAAAAAAAAATTTGGCTTCAAAAAACATTTTGGTTCCTGAGCATCATATTTCTTGACCGCGGAGTCACGCGTTTTCTTCCACAGGCACCAAAAAGGCTCGATTTTTAAAAAGTGGAAGCAACACCATTTTTAGACATGGAATTTCATCCCGAAATTCATGCTGGGGTCCGTTTTTGGATTTGGTGGGGAAAAAAAATTTGGCTTCAAAAAACATTTTGGTTCCTGAGCAGCATTTTTCCTGACCGCGGAGTCACGCGTTTTCTTCCCCAGGCACCAAAAAGGCTCGATTTTTAAAAAGTGGAAGCAACACCATTTTTAGACATGGAATTTGATCCCAAAATTCATCCTGGGGTCCGTTTTTGCATTTGGTTGAAAAAAACAAATTTGGCTTCAAAAAACATTTTGGATTCTTGGCAACATTTTCCTGACCATGGAGTTACGCGTTTTCTTCCCCAGGCACCAAAAAGGCTTGATTTTTAAAAAGTGGAAGCAACACCATTTTTAGACATGGAATTTCATCCCAAAATTCATGCTGGGGTCTGTTTTTGCATTTGGTTGAAAAAAAAAATTTGGCTTCAAAAAACATTTTTTTCCTAGGCAGCATTTTCCTGACCGCGGAGTCACGCGTTTTCTTCCCCAGGCACCAAAAAGGCTTGATTTTTAAAAAGTGGAAGCAACACCATTTTTAGACATGGAATTTCATCTCGAAACTCATCCTGGTGTCCGTTTTTGGATTTGGTTGAAAAAAAAAATTTGGCTTCAAAAAACATTTTTTTCCTAGGCAGCATTTTGCTGACCGCGGAGTCACGCGTTTTCTTCCCCAGGCACCAAAAAGGCTTGATTTTTAAAAAGTGGAAGCAACACCATTTTTAGACATGGAATTTCATCTCGAAACTGATCCTGGTGTCCGTTTTTGGATTTGGTTGAAAAAAAAATTTGGCTTCAAAAAACATTTTTTTCCTAGGCAGCATTTTCCTGACCGCAGAGTCACGCGTTTTCTTCCCCAGGCACCAAAATGGCTTGATTTGTAAAAAGTGGAAGCAACACCATTTTTAGACATGGAATTTCATCCCAAAATTCATCCTCGGATCCGTTTTTGCATTTGGTTTAAAAAAACAAATTTGGTTTAAAAAAACATTTTGGTTCCTGAGCAGCATTTTTCCTGACCGCGGAGTCACGCGTTTTCTTCCCCAGGCACCAAAAAGGCTCGATTTTTAAAAAGTGGAAGCAACACCATTTTTAGACATGGAATTTGATCCCAAAATTCATCCTGGGGTCCGTTTTTGCATTTGGTTGAAAAAAACAAATTTGGCTTCAAAAAACATTTTGGATTCTTGGCAACATTTTCCTGACCGCGGAGTCACGCGTTTTCTTCCCCAGGCACCAAAAAGGCTCGATTTTTAAAAAGTGGAAGCAACACCATTTTTAGACATGGAATTTGATCCCAAAATTCATCCTGGGGTCCGTTTTTGCATTTGGTTGAAAAAAACAAATTTGGCTTCAAAAAACATTTTGGATTCTTGGCAACATTTTCCTGACCATGGAGTTACGCGTTTTCTTCCCCAGGCACCAAAAAGGCTTGATTTTTAAAAAGTGGAAGCAACACCATTTTTAGACATGGAATTTCATCCCAAAATTCATGCTGGGGTCTGTTTTTGCATTTGGTTGAAAAAAAAAATTTGGCTTCAAAAAACATTTTTTTCCTAGGCAGCATTTTCCTGACCGCGGAGTCACGCGTTTTCTTCCCCAGGCACCAAAAAGGCTTGATTTTTAAAAAGTGGAAGCAACACCATTTTTAGACATGGAATTTCATCTCGAAACTCATCCTGGTGTCCGTTTTTGGATTTGGTTGAAAAAAAAAATTTGGCTTCAAAAAACATTTTTTTCCTAGGCAGCATTTTGCTGACCGCGGAGTCACGCGTTTTCTTCCCCAGGCACCAAAAAGGCTTGATTTTTAAAAAGTGGAAGCAACACCATTTTTAGACATGGAATTTCATCTCGAAACTGATCCTGGTGTCCGTTTTTGGATTTGGTTGAAAAAAAAATTTGGCTTCAAAAAACATTTTTTTCCTAGGCAGCATTTTCCTGACCGCAGAGTCACGCGTTTTCTTCCCCAGGCACCAAAAAGGCTCGATTTTTAAAAAGTGGAAGCAACACCATTTTTAGACATGGAATTTCATCCCAAAACTCATCCTGAGGTCCGTTTTTGCATTTGGTTGAAAAAAACAAATTTGGCTTCAAAAAACATTTTTGGTTCCTGAGCAGCATTTTTCCTGACCGCGGAGTCAAGCGTTTTCTTCCCCAGACACAAAAATGCTCAATTTTTAAAAAGTGGAAGCAACACCATTTTTAAACGTGGAATTCTATGCTCAATCTTGTCCTCGTGTCTTTTTTTGCCTTTGCTTTCCAAAAAAAAATTGGCTTCAAAAAACATTTTGGTTCCTGGGCAGCATTTTCCTGACCGCGGAGTCACGCGTTTTCTTCCCCAGGCACCAAAAAGGCTCGATTTTTAAAAAGTGGAAGCAACACCATTTTTAGACATGGAATTTCATCCCAAAATTCATCCTGGGGTCCGTTTTTGCATTTGGTTGAAAAAAAAAATTTGGCTTCAAAAAACATTTTTTTCCTAGGCAGCATTTTCCTGACCCCGGAGTCACGCGTTTTCTTCCCCAGGCACCAAAAATGCTCGATTTTTAAAAAGTGGAAGCAACACCATTTTTAGACGTGGAATTCAATGCTCAATCTTGTCCTCGTGTCTTTTTTTGCCTTTGCTTTCCAAAAAAAAATTGGCTTCAAAAAACATTTTGGTTCCTGGGCAGCATTTTCCTGACCGCAGAGTCACGCGTTTTCTTCCCCAGGCACCAAAAAGGCTCGATTTTTAAAAAGTGGAAGCAACACCATTTTTAGACATGGAATTTCATCCCAAAACTCATCCTGAGGTCCGTTTTTGCATTTGGTTGAAAAAAACAAATTTGGCTTCAAAAAACATTTTGGTTCCTGAGCAGCATTTTTCCTGACCGCGGAGTCAAGCGTTTTCTTCCCCAGACACAAAAATGCTCAATTTTTAAAAAGTGGAAGCAACACCATTTTTAAACGTGGAATTCTATGCCCAATCTTGTCCTCGTGTCTTTTTTTGCCTTTGCTTTCCAAAAAAAAATTGGCTTCAAAAAACATTTTGGTTCCTGGGCAGCATTTTCCTGACCGCGGAGTCACGCGTTTTCTTCCCCAGGCACCAAAAAGGCTCGATTTTTAAAAAGTGGAAGCAACACCATTTTTAGACATGGAATTTGATCCCAAAATTCATCCTGGGGTCCGTTTTTGCATTTGGTTGAAAAAAAAAATTTGGCTTCAAAAAACATTTTTTTCCTAGGCAGCATTTTCCTGACCACGGAGTCACGCGTTTTCTTCCCCAGGCACCAAAAAGGCTTGATTTTTAAAAAGTGGAAGCAACACCATTTTTAGACATGGAATTTCATCCCAAAATTCATCCTGGGGTCCGTTTTTGCATTTGGTTGAAAAAAACAAATTTGACTTCAAAAAACATTTTGGTTCCTGAGCAGCATTTTTCCTGACCGCGGAGTCAAGCGTTTTCTTCCCCAGACACAAAAATGCTCAATTTTTAAAAAGTGGAAGCAACACCATTTTTAAACGTGGAATTCTATGCTCAATCTTGTCCTCGTGTCTTTTTTTGCCTTTGCTTTCCAAAAAAAAATTGGCTTCAAAAAACATTTTGGTTCCTGGGCAGCATTTTCCTGACCGCGGAGTCACGCGTTTTCTTCCCCAGGCACCAAAAAGGCTCGATTTTTAAAAAGTGGAAGCAACACCATTTTTAGACATGGAATTTCATCCCAAAATTCATCCTGGGGTCCGTTTTTGCATTTGGTTGAAAAAAACAAATTTGGCTTCAAAAAATATTTTGGTTCCTGAGCAGCATTTTTCCTGACTGCGGTGTCACGCGTTTTCTTCCCCAGGCACCAAAAAGGCTCGATTTTTAAAAAGTGGAAGCAACACCATTTTTAGACATGGAATTTCATCCCAAAATTCATCCTGGGGTCCGTATTTGTATTTGGTTGAAAAAAAAAATTTGGCTTCAAAAAACATTTTTTTCCTAGGCAGCATTTTCCTGACCGCGGAGTCACACGTTTTCTTCCCCAGGCACCAAAAAGGCTTGATTTTTAAAAAGTGGAAGCAACACCATTTTTAGACATGGAATTTCATCCCAAAATTCATCCTGGGGTCCGTTTTTGCATTTGGTTGAAAAAAACAAATTTGGCTTCAAAAAACATTTTTTTCCTAGGCAGCATTTTCCTGACCGCGGAGTCACGCGTTTTCTTCCCCAGGCACCAAAAAGGCTCAATTTTTAAAAAGTGGAAGCAACACCATTTTTAGACATGGAATTTCATCCCAAAATTCATCCTGTTGTCCGTTTTTGCATTTGGTTGAAAAAACAAATTTCTCTTCAAAAAAAGATTTTGAATCCTGGGCAGCATTTTCCTGACCGCGGAGTCACGCGTTTTCTTCCCCAGGCACCAAAAAGGCTTGATTTTTAAAAAGTGGAAGCAACACCATTTTTAGACATGGAATTTCATCCCAAAATTCATCCTGGGGTCCGTTTTTGCATTTGGTTGAAAAAAACAAATTTGGCTTCAAAAAACATTTTGGTTCCTGAGCAGCATTTTTCCTGACCGCAGAGTCACGCGTTTTCTTCCCCAGGCACCAAAAAGGCTCGATTTTTAAAAAGTGGAAGCAACACCATTTTTAGACGTGGAATTCAATGCTCAATCTTGTCCTCATGTCTTTTTTTGCCTTTGCTTTCCAAAAAAAAATTGGCTTCAAAAAACATTTTGGTTCCTGGGCAGCATTTTCCTGACCGCAGAGTCACGCGTTTTCTTCCCCAGGCACCAAAAAGGCTTGATTTTTAAAAAGTGGAAGCAACACCATTTTTAGACATGGAATTTCATCCCGAAATTCATCCTGTGGTCCGTTTTTGCATTTGGTTGAAAAAAACAAATTTGGCTTCAAAGAAAGATTTTGGATCCTGGGCAGCATTTTTCCTGACTGCGGTGTCACGCGTTTTCTTCCCCAGGCACCAAAAAGGCTCGATTTTTAAAAAGTGGAAGCAACACCATTTTTAGACATGGAATTTCATCCCAAAATTCATCCTGGGGTCCGTTTTTGGATTTGGTTGAAAAAAAAAATTTGGCTTCAAAAAACATTTTTTTCCTAGGCAGCATTTTCCTGACTGCAGAGTCACGCGTTTTCTTCCCCAGGCACCAAAAAGGCTCGATTTTTAAAAAGTGGAAGCAACACCATTTTTAGACGTGGAATTCAATGCTCAATCTTGTCCTCGTGTCTTTTTTTGCCTTTGCTTTCCAAAAAAAAATTGGCTTCAAAAAACATTTTGGTTCCTGGGCAGCATTTTCCTGACCGCAGAGTCACGCGTTTTCTTCCCCAGGCACCAAAAAGGCTCGATTTTTAAAAAGTGGAAGCAACACCATTTTTAGACATGGAATTTCATCCCAAAATTCATCCTGGGGTCCGTTTTTGCATTTGGTTGAAAAAAACAAATTTGGCTTCAAAAAACATTTTGGTTCCTGAGCAGCATTTTTCCTGACTGCGGAGTCAAGCGTTTTCTTCCCCAGACACAAAAATGCTCAATTTTTAAAAAGTGGAAGCAACACCATTTTTAAACGTGGAATTCTATGCTCAATCTTGTCCTCGTGTCTTTTTTTGCCTTTGCTTTCCAAAAGAAAATTGGCTTCAAAAAACATTTTGGTTCCTGAGCAGCATTTTTCCTGACTGCGGTGTCACGCGTTTTCTTCCCCAGGCACCAAAAAGGCTCGATTTTTAAAAAGTGGAAGCAACACCATTTTTAGACATGGAATTTCATCCCAAAATTCATCCTGGGGTCCCTATTTGTATTTGGTTGAAAAAAAAAATTTGGCTTCAAAAAACATTTTTTTCCTAGGCAGCATTTTCCTGACCGCGGAGTCACACGTTTTCTTCCCCAGGCACCAAAAAGGCTTGATTTTTAAAAAGTGGAAGCAACACCATTTTTAGACATGGAATTTCATCCCAAAATTCATCCTGGGGTCCGTTTTTGCATTTGGTTGAAAAAAACAAATTTGGCTTCAAAAAACATTTTTTTCCTAGGCAGCATTTTCCTGACCGCGGAGTCACGCGTTTTCTTCCCCAGGCACCAAAAAGGCTCAATTTTTAAAAAGTGGAAGCAACACCATTTTTAGACATGGAATTTCATCCCAAAATTCATCCTGTTGTCCGTTTTTGCATTTGGTTGAAAAAACAAATTTCTCTTCAAAAAAAGATTTTGAATCCTGGGCAGCATTTTCCTGACCGCGGAGTCACGCGTTTTCTTCCCCAGGCACCAAAAAGGCTTGATTTTTAAAAAGTGGAAGCAACACCATTTTTAGACATGGAATTTCATCCCAAAATTCATCCTGGGGTCCGTTTTTGCATTTGGTTGAAAAAAACAAATTTGGCTTCAAAAAACATTTTGGTTCCTGAGCAGCATTTTTCCTGACCGCAGAGTCACGCGTTTTCTTCCCCAGGCACCAAAAAGGCTCGATTTTTAAAAAGTGGAAGCAACACCATTTTTAGACGTGGAATTCAATGCTCAATCTTGTCCTCATGTCTTTTTTTGCCTTTGCTTTCCAAAAAAAAATTGGCTTCAAAAAACATTTTGGTTCCTGGGCAGCATTTTCCTGACCGCAGAGTCACGCGTTTTCTTCCCCAGGCACCAAAAAGGCTTGATTTTTAAAAAGTGGAAGCAACACCATTTTTAGACATGGAATTTCATCCCGAAATTCATCCTGTGGTCCGTTTTTGCATTTGGTTGAAAAAAACAAATTTGGCTTCAAAGAAAGATTTTGGATCCTGGGCAGCATTTTTCCTGACTGCGGTGTCACGCGTTTTCTTCCCCAGGCACCAAAAAGGCTCGATTTTTAAAAAGTGGAAGCAACACCATTTTTAGACGTGGAATTCAATGCTCAATCTTGTCCTCGTGTCTTTTTTTGCCTTTGCTTTCCAAAAAAAAATTGGCTTCAAAAAACATTTTGGTTCCTGGGCAGCATTTTCCTGACCGCAGAGTCACGCGTTTTCTTCCCCAGGCACCAAAAAGGCTCGATTTTTAAAAAGTGGAAGCAACACCATTTTTAGACATGGAATTTCATCCCAAAATTCATCCTGGGGTCCGTTTTTGCATTTGGTTGAAAAAAACAAATTTGGCTTCAAAAAACATTTTGGTTCCTGAGCAGCATTTTTCCTGACTGCGGAGTCAAGCGTTTTCTTCCCCAGACACAAAAATGCTCAATTTTTAAAAAGTGGAAGCAACACCATTTTTAAACGTGGAATTCTATGCTCAATCTTGTCCTCGTGTCTTTTTTTGCCTTTGCTTTCCAAAAGAAAATTGGCTTCAAAAAACATTTTGGTTCCTGGGCAGCATTTTCCTGACCGCGGAGTCACGCGTTTTCTTCCCCAGGCACCAAAAAGGCTCGATTTTTAAAAAGTGGAAGCAACACCATTTTTAGACATGGAATTTCATCCCGAAACTCATCCTGTTGTCCGTTTTTGCATTTGGTTGAAAAAACAAATTTGTCTTCAAAGAAAGATTTTGGATCCTGGGCAGCATTTTCCTGACCGCGGAGTCACGCGTTTTCTTCCCCAGGCACCAAAAAGGCTTGATTTTTAAAAAGTGGAAGCAACACCATTTTTAGACATGGAATTTCATCCCAAAATTCATCCTGGGGTCCGTATTTGTATTTGGTTGAAAAAAAAAATTTGGCTTCAAAAAACATTTTTTTCCTAGGCAGCATTTTCCTGACCGCAGAGTCACGCCTTTTCTTCCCCAGGCACCAAAAAGGCTCGATTTTTAAAAAGTGGAAGCAACACCATTTGTAGACGTGGAATTCAATGCTCAATCTTGTCCTCGTGTCTTTTTTTGCCTTTGCTTTCCAAAAAAAAATTGGCTTCAAAAAACATTTTGGTTCCTGGGCAGCATTTTCCTGACCGCAGAGTCACGCGTTTTCTTCCCCAGGCACCAAAAAGGCTCGATTTTTAAAAAGTGGAAGCAACACCATTTTTAGACATGGAATTTCATCCCAAAATTCATGCTGGGGTCTGTTTTTGCATTTGGTTGAAAAAAAAAATTTGGCTTCAAAAAACATTTTTTTCCTAGGCAGCATTTTCCTGACCGCGGAGTCACGCGTTTTCTTCCCCAGGCACCAAAAAGGCTTGATTTTTAAAAAGTGGAAGCAACACCATTTTTAGACATGGAATTTCATCTCGAAACTCATCCTGGTGTCCGTTTTTGGATTTGGTTGAAAAAAAAAAATTGGCTTCAAAAAACATTTTTTTCCTAGGCAGCATTTTGCTGACCGCGGAGTCACGCGTTTTCTTCCCCAGGCACCAAAAAGGCTTGATTTTTAAAAAGTGGAAGCAACACCATTTTTAGACATGGAATTTCATCTCGAAACTGATCCTGGTGTCCGTTTTTGGATTTGGTTGAAAAAAAAATTTGGCTTCAAAAAACATTTTTTTCCTAGGCAGCATTTTCCTGACCGCAGAGTCACGCGTTTTCTTCCCCAGGCACCAAAAAGGCTCGATTTTTAAAAAGTGGAAGCAACACCATTTTTAGACATGGAATTTCATCCCAAAACTCATCCTGAGGTCCGTTTTTGCATTTGGTTGAAAAAAACAAATTTGGCTTCAAAAAACATTTTTGGTTCCTGAGCAGCATTTTTCCTGACCGCGGAGTCAAGCGTTTTCTTCCCCAGACACAAAAATGCTCAATTTTTAAAAAGTGGAAGCAACACCATTTTTAAACGTGGAATTCTATGCTCAATCTTGTCCTCGTGTCTTTTTTTGCCTTTGCTTTCCAAAAAAAAATTGGCTTCAAAAAACATTTTGGTTCCTGGGCAGCATTTTCCTGACCGCGGAGTCACGCGTTTTCTTCCCCAGGCACCAAAAAGGCTCGATTTTTAAAAAGTGGAAGCAACACCATTTTTAGACATGGAATTTCATCCCAAAATTCATCCTGGGGTCCGTTTTTGCATTTGGTTGAAAAAAAAAATTTGGCTTCAAAAAACATTTTTTTCCTAGGCAGCATTTTCCTGACCCCGGAGTCACGCGTTTTCTTCCCCAGGCACCAAAAATGCTCGATTTTTAAAAAGTGGAAGCAACACCATTTTTAGACGTGGAATTCAATGCTCAATCTTGTCCTCGTGTCTTTTTTTGCCTTTGCTTTCCAAAAAAAAATTGGCTTCAAAAAACATTTTGGTTCCTGGGCAGCATTTTCCTGACCGCAGAGTCACGCGTTTTCTTCCCCAGGCACCAAAAAGGCTCGATTTTTAAAAAGTGGAAGCAACACCATTTTTAGACATGGAATTTCATCCCAAAACTCATCCTGAGGTCCGTTTTTGCATTTGGTTGAAAAAAACAAATTTGGCTTCAAAAAACATTTTGGTTCCTGAGCAGCATTTTTCCTGACCGCGGAGTCAAGCGTTTTCTTCCCCAGACACAAAAATGCTCAATTTTTAAAAAGTGGAAGCAACACCATTTTTAAACGTGGAATTCTATGCCCAATCTTGTCCTCGTGTCTTTTTTTGCCTTTGCTTTCCAAAAAAAAATTGGCTTCAAAAAACATTTTGGTTCCTGGGCAGCATTTTCCTGACCGCGGAGTCACGCGTTTTCTTCCCCAGGCACCAAAAAGGCTCGATTTTTAAAAAGTGGAAGCAACACCATTTTTAGACATGGAATTTGATCCCAAAATTCATCCTGGGGTCCGTTTTTGCATTTGGTTGAAAAAAAAAATTTGGCTTCAAAAAACATTTTTTTCCTAGGCAGCATTTTCCTGACCACGGAGTCACGCGTTTTCTTCCCCAGGCACCAAAAAGGCTTGATTTTTAAAAAGTGGAAGCAACACCATTTTTAGACATGGAATTTCATCCCAAAATTCATCCTGGGGTCCGTTTTTGCATTTGGTTGAAAAAAACAAATTTGACTTCAAAAAACATTTTGGTTCCTGAGCAGCATTTTTCCTGACCGCGGAGTCAAGCGTTTTCTTCCCCAGACACAAAAATGCTCAATTTTTAAAAAGTGGAAGCAACACCATTTTTAAACGTGGAATTCTATGCTCAATCTTGTCCTCGTGTCTTTTTTTGCCTTTGCTTTCCAAAAAAAAATTGGCTTCAAAAAACATTTTGGTTCCTGGGCAGCATTTTCCTGACCGCGGAGTCACGCGTTTTCTTCCCCAGGCACCAAAAAGGCTCGATTTTTAAAAAGTGGAAGCAACACCATTTTTAGACATGGAATTTCATCCCAAAATTCATCCTGGGGTCCGTTTTTGCATTTGGTTGAAAAAAACAAATTTGGCTTCAAAAAATATTTTGGTTCCTGAGCAGCATTTTTCCTGACTGCGGTGTCACGCGTTTTCTTCCCCAGGCACCAAAAAGGCTCGATTTTTAAAAAGTGGAAGCAACACCATTTTTAGACATGGAATTTCATCCCAAAATTCATCCTGGGGTCCGTATTTGTATTTGGTTGAAAAAAAAAATTTGGCTTCAAAAAACATTTTTTTCCTAGGCAGCATTTTCCTGACCGCGGAGTCACACGTTTTCTTCCCCAGGCACCAAAAAGGCTTGATTTTTAAAAAGTGGAAGCAACACCATTTTTAGACATGGAATTTCATCCCAAAATTCATCCTGGGGTCCGTTTTTGCATTTGGTTGAAAAAAACAAATTTGGCTTCAAAAAACATTTTTTTCCTAGGCAGCATTTTCCTGACCGCGGAGTCACGCGTTTTCTTCCCCAGGCACCAAAAAGGCTCAATTTTTAAAAAGTGGAAGCAACACCATTTTTAGACATGGAATTTCATCCCAAAATTCATCCTGTTGTCCGTTTTTGCATTTGGTTGAAAAAACAAATTTCTCTTCAAAAAAAGATTTTGAATCCTGGGCAGCATTTTCCTGACCGCGGAGTCACGCGTTTTCTTCCCCAGGCACCAAAAAGGCTTGATTTTTAAAAAGTGGAAGCAACACCATTTTTAGACATGGAATTTCATCCCAAAATTCATCCTGGGGTCCGTTTTTGCATTTGGTTGAAAAAAACAAATTTGGCTTCAAAAAACATTTTGGTTCCTGAGCAGCATTTTTCCTGACCGCAGAGTCACGCGTTTTCTTCCCCAGGCACCAAAAAGGCTCGATTTTTAAAAAGTGGAAGCAACACCATTTTTAGACGTGGAATTCAATGCTCAATCTTGTCCTCATGTCTTTTTTTGCCTTTGCTTTCCAAAAAAAAATTGGCTTCAAAAAACATTTTGGTTCCTGGGCAGCATTTTCCTGACCGCAGAGTCACGCGTTTTCTTCCCCAGGCACCAAAAAGGCTTGATTTTTAAAAAGTGGAAGCAACACCATTTTTAGACATGGAATTTCATCCCGAAATTCATCCTGTGGTCCGTTTTTGCATTTGGTTGAAAAAAACAAATTTGGCTTCAAAGAAAGATTTTGGATCCTGGGCAGCATTTTTCCTGACTGCGGTGTCACGCGTTTTCTTCCCCAGGCACCAAAAAGGCTCGATTTTTAAAAAGTGGAAGCAACACCATTTTTAGACATGGAATTTCATCCCAAAATTCATCCTGGGGTCCGTTTTTGGATTTGGTTGAAAAAAAAAATTTGGCTTCAAAAAACATTTTTTTCCTAGGCAGCATTTTCCTGACTGCAGAGTCACGCGTTTTCTTCCCCAGGCACCAAAAAGGCTCGATTTTTAAAAAGTGGAAGCAACACCATTTTTAGACGTGGAATTCAATGCTCAATCTTGTCCTCGTGTCTTTTTTTGCCTTTGCTTTCCAAAAAAAAATTGGCTTCAAAAAACATTTTGGTTCCTGGGCAGCATTTTCCTGACCGCAGAGTCACGCGTTTTCTTCCCCAGGCACCAAAAAGGCTCGATTTTTAAAAAGTGGAAGCAACACCATTTTTAGACATGGAATTTCATCCCAAAATTCATCCTGGGGTCCGTTTTTGCATTTGGTTGAAAAAAACAAATTTGGCTTCAAAAAACATTTTGGTTCCTGAGCAGCATTTTTCCTGACTGCGGAGTCAAGCGTTTTCTTCCCCAGACACAAAAATGCTCAATTTTTAAAAAGTGGAAGCAACACCATTTTTAAACGTGGAATTCTATGCTCAATCTTGTCCTCGTGTCTTTTTTTGCCTTTGCTTTCCAAAAGAAAATTGGCTTCAAAAAACATTTTGGTTCCTGGGCAGCATTTTCCTGACCGCGGAGTCACGCGTTTTCTTCCCCAGGCACCAAAAAGGCTCGATTTTTAAAAAGTGGAAGCAACACCATTTTTAGACATGGAATTTCATCCCGAAACTCATCCTGTTGTCCGTTTTTGCATTTGGTTGAAAAAACAAATTTGTCTTCAAAGAAAGATTTTGGATCCTGGGCAGCATTTTCCTGACCGCGGAGTCACGCGTTTTCTTCCCCAGGCACCAAAAAGGCTTGATTTTTAAAAAGTGGAAGCAACACCATTTTTAGACATGGAATTTCATCCCAAAATTCATCCTGGGGTCCGTATTTGTATTTGGTTGAAAAAAAAAATTTGGCTTCAAAAAACATTTTTTTCCTAGGCAGCATTTTCCTGACCGCAGAGTCACGCCTTTTCTTCCCCAGGCACCAAAAAGGCTCGATTTTTAAAAAGTGGAAGCAACACCATTTGTAGACGTGGAATTCAATGCTCAATCTTGTCCTCGTGTCTTTTTTTGCCTTTGCTTTCCAAAAAAAAATTGGCTTCAAAAAACATTTTGGTTCCTGGGCAGCATTTTCCTGACCGCAGAGTCACGCGTTTTCTTCCCCAGGCACCAAAAAGGCTCGATTTTTAAAAAGTGGAAGCAACACCATTTTTAGACATGGAATTTCATCCCAAAATTCATCCTGGGGTCCGTTTTTGCATTTGGTTGAAAAAAACAAATTTGGCTTCAAAAAACATTTTGGTTCCTGAGCAGCATTTTTCCTGACCGCGGAGTCAAGCGTTTTCTTCCCCAGACACAAAAATGCTCAATTTTTAAAAAGTGGAAGCAACACCATTTTTAAACGTGGAATTCTATGCTCAATCTTGTCCTCGTGTCTTTTTTTGCCTTTGCTTTCAAAAAAAAAATTGGCTTCAAAAAACATTTTGGTTCCTGGGCAGCATTTTCCTGACCGCGGAGTCACGCGTTTTCTTCCCCAGGCACCAAAAAGGCTCGATTTTTAAAAAGTGGAAGCAACACCATTTTTAGACATGGAATTTCATCCCGAAACTCATCCTGTTGTCCGTTTTTGCATTTGGTTGAAAAAACCAATTTGTCTTCAAAGAAAGATTTTGGATCCTGGGCAGCATTTTCCTGACCGCGGAGTCACGCGTTTTCTTCCCCAGGCACCAAAAAGGCTTGATTTTTAAAAAGTGGAGGCAACACCATTTTTAGACATGGAATTTCATCCCAAAATTCATCCTGGGGTCCGTTTTTGCATTTGGTTGAAAAAAACAAATTTGGCTTCAAAAAATATTTTGGTTCCTGAGCAGCATTTTTCCTGACTGCGGTGTCACGCGTTTTCTTCCCCAGGCACCAAAAAGGCTCGATTTTTAAAAAGTGGAAGCAACACCATTTTTAGACATGGTATTTCATCCCAAAATTCATCCTGGGGTCCGTATTTGTATTTGGTTGAAAAAAAAAATTTGGCTTCAAAAAACATTTTTTTCCTAGGCAGCATTTTCCTGACCGCGGAGTCACGCGTTTTCTTCCCCAGGCACCAAAAAGGCTTGATTTTTAAAAAGTGGAAGCAACACCATTTTTAGACATGGAATTTCATCCCGAAACTCATCCTGGTGTCCGTTTTTGGATTTGGTTGAAAAAAAAAATTTGGCTTCAAAAAACATTTTTTTCCTAGGCAGCATTTTCCTGACCGCAGAGTCACGCGTTTTCTTCCCCAGGCACCAAAAAGGCTCGATTTTTAAAAAGTGGAAGCAACACCATTTTTAGACGTGGAATTCTATGCTCAATCTTGTCCTCGTGTCTTTTTTTGCCTTTGCTTTCCAAAACAAAATTGGCTTCAAAAAACATTTTGGTTCCTGGGCAGCATTTTCCTGACCACAGAGTCACGCGTTTTCTTCCCCAGGCACCAAAAAGGCTTGATTTTTAAAAAGTGGAAGCAACACCATTTTTAGACATGGAATTTCATCCCGAAACTCATCCTGGTGTCCGTTTTTGCATTTGGTTTAAAAAAAGAAATTTGGCTTCAAAAAACATTTTGGTTCCTGAGCAGCATTTTTCCTGACCGCGGAGTCACGCGTTTTCTTCCCCAGACACCAAAAAGGCTCGATTTTTAAAAAGTGGAAGCAATACCATTTTAAAACATGGAATTCTATGCTCAATCTTGTCCTCGTGTCTTTTTTTGCCTTTGGTTTCCAAAAAAAAATTTGGCTTAAAAAAAAATTTTGGTTCCGAGGCAGCATTTTTCCTGACCGTGGAGTCACGCATTTTCTTCCCCAGGCACAAAAAGGCTCGATTTTTTAAAAGTGGAAGTAACACCATTTTTAAACGTGGAATTACAGCCCGAAACTCATCCTGGTGTCCGTTTTTGCCTTTGGTTTCAAAAAAAAAAATTTGGCTTAAAAAAAAAATTTGGTTCCGAGGCAGCATTTTTCCTGACCGTGGAGTCACGCGTTTTCTTCCCCAGGCACAAAAAGGCTCAATTTTTTAAAAGTGGAAGTAACACCATTTTTAAACGTGGAATTACAGCCCGAAACCCATCCTGGTGTCCGTTTTTGCCCTTGGTTTCAAAAAAAAAAATTTTGGCTTAAAAAAAAATTTTGGTTCCTAGGCTGCATTTTTCCTGACTACGGAGTCAAGCGTTTTCTTCCCCAGGCACCAAAAAGGCTTGATTTTTAAAAAGTGGAAGCAACACCATTTTTAGACATGGAATTTCATCCCAAAATTCATCCTGGGGTCCGTATTTGTATTTGGTTGAAAAAAAAAATTTGGCTTCAAAAAACATTTTTTTCCTAGGCAGCATTTTCCTGACCGCAGAGTCACGCGTTTTCTTCCCCAGGCACCAAAAAGGCTCGATTTTTAAAAAGTGGAAGCAACACCATTTTTAGACGTGGAATTCAATGCTCAATCTTGTCCTCGTGTCTTTTTTTGCCTTTGCTTTCCAAAAAAAAATTGGCTTCAAAAAACATTTTGGTTCCTGGGCAGCATTTTCCTGACCGCAGAGTCACGCGTTTTCTTCCCCAGGCACCAAAAAGGCTCGATTTTTAAAAAGTGGAAGCAACACCATTTTTAGACATGGAATTTCATCCCAAAACTCATCCTGAGGTCCGTTTTTGCATTTGGTTGAAAAAAACAAATTTGGCTTCAAAAAACATTTTGGTTCCTGAGCAGCATTTTTCCTGACCGCGGAGTCAAGCGTTTTCTTCCCCAGACACAAAAATGCTCAATTTTTAAAAAGTGGAAGCAACACCATTTTTAAACGTGGAATTCTATGCCCAATCTTGTCCTCGTGTCTTTTTTTGCCTTTGCTTTCCAAAAAAAAATTGGCTTCAAAAAACATTTTGGTTCCTGGGCAGCATTTTCCTGACCGCGGAGTCACGCGTTTTCTTCCCCAGGCACCAAAAAGGCTCGATTTTTAAAAAGTGGAAGCAACACCATTTTTAGACATGGAATTTGATCCCAAAATTCATCCTGGGGTCCGTTTTTGCATTTGGTTGAAAAAAAAAATTTGGCTTCAAAAAACATTTTTTTCCTAGGCAGCATTTTCCTGACCACGGAGTCACGCGTTTTCTTCCCCAGGCACCAAAAAGGCTTGATTTTTAAAAAGTGGAAGCAACACCATTTTTAGACATGGAATTTCATCCCAAAATTCATCCTGGGGTCCGTTTTTGCATTTGGTTGAAAAAAACAAATTTGACTTCAAAAAACATTTTGGTTCCTGAGCAGCATTTTTCCTGACCGCGGAGTCAAGCGTTTTCTTCCCCAGACACAAAAATGCTCAATTTTTAAAAAGTGGAAGCAACACCATTTTTAAACGTGGAATTCTATGCTCAATCTTGTCCTCGTGTCTTTTTTTGCCTTTGCTTTCCAAAAAAAAATTGGCTTCAAAAAACATTTTGGTTCCTGGGCAGCATTTTCCTGACCGCGGAGTCACGCGTTTTCTTCCCCAGGCACCAAAAAGGCTCGATTTTTAAAAAGTGGAAGCAACACCATTTTTAGACATGGAATTTCATCCCAAAATTCATCCTGGGGTCCGTTTTTGCATTTGGTTGAAAAAAACAAATTTGGCTTCAAAAAATATTTTGGTTCCTGAGCAGCATTTTTCCTGACTGCGGTGTCACGCGTTTTCTTCCCCAGGCACCAAAAAGGCTCGATTTTTAAAAAGTGGAAGCAACACCATTTTTAGACATGGAATTTCATCCCAAAATTCATCCTGGGGTCCGTATTTGTATTTGGTTGAAAAAAAAAATTTGGCTTCAAAAAACATTTTTTTCCTAGGCAGCATTTTCCTGACCGCAGAGTCACGCGTTTTCTTCCCCAGGCACCAAAAAGGCTCGATTTTTAAAAAGTGGAAGCAACACCATTTTTAGACGTGGAATTCTATGCTCAATCTTGTCCTCGTGTCTTTTTTTGCCTTTGCTTTCCAAAAAAAAATTGGCTTCAAAAAACATTTTGGTTCCTGGGCAGCATTTTCCTGACCACAGAGTCACGCGTTTTCTTCCCCAGGCACCAAAAAGGCTTGATTTTTAAAAAGTGGAAGCAACACCATTTTTAGACATGGAATTTCATCCCGAAACTCATCCTGGTGTCCGTTTTTGCATTTGGTTTAAAAAAAGAAATTTGGCTTCAAAAAACATTTTGGTTCCTGAGCAGCATTTTTCCTGACCGCGGAGTCACGCGTTTTCTTCCCCAGACACCAAAAAGGCTCGATTTTTAAAAAGTGGAAGCAATACCATTTTAAAACATGGAATTCTATGCTCAATCTTGTCCTCGTGTCTTTTTTTGCCTTTGGTTTCCAAAAAAAAATTTGGCTTAAAAAAAAATTTTGGTTCCGAGGCAGCATTTTTCCTGACCGTGGAGTCACGCATTTTCTTCCCCAGGCACAAAAAGGCTCAATTTTTTAAAAGTGGAAGTAACACCATTTTTAAACGTGGAATTACAGCCCGAAACCCATCCTGGTGTCCGTTTTTGCCCTTGGTTTCAAAAAAAAAAAATTTGGCTTAAAAAAAAATTTTGGTTCCTAGGCTGCATTTTTCCTGACTACGGAGTCAAGCGTTTTCTTCCCCAGGCACCAAAAAGGCTTGATTTTTAAAAAGTGGAAGCAACACCATTTTTAGACATGGAATTTCATCCCAAAATTCATCCTGGGGTCCGTATTTGTATTTGGTTGAAAAAAAAAATTTGGCTTCAAAAAACATTTTTTTCCTAGGCAGCATTTTCCTGACCGCAGAGTCACGCGTTTTCTTCCCCAGGCACCAAAAAGGCTCGATTTTTAAAAAGTGGAAGCAACACCATTTTTAGACGTGGAATTCAATGCTCAATCTTGTCCTCGTGTCTTTTTTTGCCTTTGCTTTCCAAAAAAAAATTGGCTTCAAAAAACATTTTGGTTCCTGGGCAGCATTTTCCTGACCGCAGAGTCACGCGTTTTCTTCCCCAGGCACCAAAAAGGCTCGATTTTTAAAAAGTGGAAGCAACACCATTTTTAGACATGGAATTTCATCCCAAAATTCATCCTGGGGTCCGTTTTTGCATTTGGTTGAAAAAAACAAATTTGGCTTCAAAAAACATTTTGGTTCCTGAGCAGCATTTTTCCTGACTGCGGAGTCAAGCGTTTTCTTCCCCAGACACAAAAATGCTCAATTTTTAAAAAGTGGAAGCAACACCATTTTTAAACGTGGAATTCTATGCTCAATCTTGTCCTCGTGTCTTTTTTTGCCTTTGCTTTCCAAAAGAAAATTGGCTTCAAAAAACATTTTGGTTCCTGGGCAGCATTTTCCTGACCGCGGAGTCACGCGTTTTCTTCCCCAGGCACCAAAAAGGCTCGATTTTTAAAAAGTGGAAGCAACACCATTTTTAGACATGGAATTTCATCCCGAAACTCATCCTGTTGTCCGTTTTTGCATTTGGTTGAAAAAACAAATTTGTCTTCAAAGAAAGATTTTGGATCCTGGGCAGCATTTTCCTGACCGCGGAGTCACGCGTTTTCTTCCCCAGGCACCAAAAAGGCTTGATTTTTAAAAAGTGGAAGCAACACCATTTTTAGACATGGAATTTCATCCCAAAATTCATCCTGGGGTCCGTATTTGTATTTGGTTGAAAAAAAAAATTTGGCTTCAAAAAACATTTTTTTCCTAGGCAGCATTTTCCTGACCGCAGAGTCACGCCTTTTCTTCCCCAGGCACCAAAAAGGCTCGATTTTTAAAAAGTGGAAGCAACACCATTTTTAGACATGGAATTTCATCCCGAAACTCATCCTGGTGTCCGTTTTTGGATTTGGTTGAAAAAAAAAATTTGGCTTCAAAAAACATTTTTTTCCTAGGCAGCATTTTCCTGACCGCAGAGTCACGCGTTTTCTTCCCCAGGCACCAAAAAGGCTCGATTTTTAAAAAGTGGAAGCAACACCATTTTTAGACGTGGAATTCTATGCTCAATCTTGTCCTCGTGTCTTTTTTTGCCTTTGCTTTCCAAAAAAAAATTGGCTTCAAAAAACATTTTGGTTCCTGGGCAGCATTTTCCTGACCACAGAGTCACGCGTTTTCTTCCCCAGGCACCAAAAAGGCTTGATTTTTAAAAAGTGGAAGCAACACCATTTTTAGACATGGAATTTCATCCCGAAACTCATCCTGGTGTCCGTTTTTGCATTTGGTTTAAAAAAAGAAATTTGGCTTCAAAAAACATTTTGGTTCCTGAGCAGCATTTTTCCTGACCGCGGAGTCACGCGTTTTCTTCCCCAGACACCAAAAAGGCTCGATTTTTAAAAAGTGGAAGCAATACCATTTTAAAACATGGAATTCTATGCTCAATCTTGTCCTCGTGTCTTTTTTTGCCTTTGGTTTCCAAAAAAAAATTTGGCTTAAAAAAAAATTTTGGTTCCGAGGCAGCATTTTTCCTGACCGTGGAGTCACGCATTTTCTTCCCCAGGCACAAAAAGGCTCGATTTTTTAAAAGTGGAAGTAACACCATTTTTAAACGTGGAATTACAGCCCGAAACTCATCCTGGTGTCCGTTTTTGCCTTTGGTTTCAAAAAAAAAAATTTGGCTTAAAAAAAAAATTTGGTTCCGAGGCAGCATTTTTCCTGACCGTGGAGTCACGCGTTTTCTTCCCCAGGCACAAAAAGGCTCAATTTTTTAAAAGTGGAAGTAACACCATTTTTAAACGTGCAATTACAGCCCGAAACCCATCCTGGTGTCCGTTTTTGCCCTTGGTTTCAAAAAAAAAAAATTTGGCTTAAAAAAAAATTTTGGTTCCTAGGCTGCATTTTTCCTGACTACGGAGTCAAGCGTTTTCTTCCCCAGGCACCAAAAAGGCTTGATTTTTAAAAAGTGGAAGCAACACCATTTTTAGACATGGAATTTCATCCCAAAATTCATCCTGGGGTCCGTATTTGTATTTGGTTGAAAAAAAAAATTTGGCTTCAAAAAACATTTTTTTCCTAGGCAGCATTTTCCTGACCGCAGAGTCACGCGTTTTCTTCCCCAGGCACCAAAAAGGCTCGATTTTTAAAAAGTGGAAGCAACACCATTTTTAGACGTGGAATTCAATGCTCAATCTTGTCCTCGTGTCTTTTTTTGCCTTTGCTTTCCAAAAAAAAATTGGCTTCAAAAAACATTTTGGTTCCTGGGCAGCATTTTCCTGACCGCGGAGTCACGCGTTTTCTTCCCCAGGCACCAAAAAGGCTCGATTTTTAAAAAGTGGAAGCAACACCATTTTTAGACATGGAATTTGATCCCAAAATTCATCCTGGGGTCCGTTTTTGCATTTGGTTGAAAAAAAAAATTTGGCTTCAAAAAACATTTTTTTCCTAGGCAGCATTTTCCTGACCACGGAGTCACGCGTTTTCTTCCCCAGGCACCAAAAAGGCTTGATTTTTAAAAAGTGGAAGCAACACCATTTTTAGACATGGAATTTCATCCCAAAATTCATCCTGGGGTCCGTTTTTGCATTTGGTTGAAAAAAACAAATTTGACTTCAAAAAACATTTTGGTTCCTGAGCAGCATTTTTCCTGACCGCGGAGTCAAGCGTTTTCTTCCCCAGACACAAAAATGCTCAATTTTTAAAAAGTGGAAGCAACACCATTTTTAAACGTGGAATTCTATGCTCAATCTTGTCCTCGTGTCTTTTTTTGCCTTTGCTTTCCAAAAAAAAATTGGCTTCAAAAAACATTTTGGTTCCTGGGCAGCATTTTCCTGACCGCGGAGTCACGCGTTTTCTTCCCCAGGCACCAAAAAGGCTCGATTTTTAAAAAGTGGAAGCAACACCATTTTTAGACATGGAATTTCATCCCAAAATTCATCCTGGGGTCCGTTTTTGCATTTGGTTGAAAAAAACAAATTTGGCTTCAAAAAATATTTTGGTTCCTGAGCAGCATTTTTCCTGACTGCGGTGTCACGCGTTTTCTTCCCCAGGCACCAAAAAGGCTCGATTTTTAAAAAGTGGAAGCAACACCATTTTTAGACATGGAATTTCATCCCAAAATTCATCCTGGGGTCCGTATTTGTATTTGGTTGAAAAAAAAAATTTGGCTTCAAAAAACATTTTTTTCCTAGGCAGCATTTTCCTGACCGCAGAGTCACGCCTTTTCTTCCCCAGGCACCAAAAAGGCTCGATTTTTAAAAAGTGGAAGCAACACCATTTTTAGACGTGGAATTCTATGCTCAATCTTGTCCTCGTGTCTTTTTTTGCCTTTGCTTTCCAAAAAAAAATTGGCTTCAAAAAACATTTTGGTTCCTGGGCAGCATTTTCCTGACCACAGAGTCACGCGTTTTCTTCCCCAGGCACCAAAAAGGCTTGATTTTTAAAAAGTGGAAGCAACACCATTTTTAGACATGGAATTTCATCCCGAAACTCATCCTGGTGTCCGTTTTTGCATTTGGTTTAAAAAAAGAAATTTGGCTTCAAAAAACATTTTGGTTCCTGAGCAGCATTTTTCCTGACCGCGGAGTCACGCGTTTTCTTCCCCAGACACCAAAAAGGCTCGATTTTTAAAAAGTGGAAGCAATACCATTTTAAAACATGGAATTCTATGCTCAATCTTGTCCTCGTGTCTTTTTTTGCCTTTGGTTTCCAAAAAAAAATTTGGCTTAAAAAAAAATTTTGGTTCCGAGGCAGCATTTTTCCTGACCGTGGAGTCACGCATTTTCTTCCCCAGGCACAAAAAGGCTCGATTTTTTAAAAGTGGAAGTAACACCATTTTTAAACGTGGAATTACAGCCCGAAACTCATCCTGGTGTCCGTTTTTGCCTTTGGTTTCAAAAAAAAAATTTGGCTTAAAAAAAAAATTTGGTTCCGAGGCAGCATTTTTCCTGACCGTGGAGTCACGCGTTTTCTTCCCCAGGCACAAAAAGGCTCAATTTTTTAAAAGTGGAAGTAACACCATTTTTAAACGTGCAATTACAGCCCGAAACCCATCCTGGTGTCCGTTTTTGCCCTTGGTTTCAAAAAAAAAAAATTTGGCTTAAAAAAAAATTTTGGTTCCTAGGCTGCATTTTTCCTGACTACGGAGTCAAGCGTTTTCTTCCCCAGGCACCAAAAAGGCTTGATTTTTAAAAAGTGGAAGCAACACCATTTTTAGACATGGAATTTCATCCCAAAATTCATCCTGGGGTCCGTATTTGTATTTGGTTGAAAAAAAAAATTTGGCTTCAAAAAACATTTTTTTCCTAGGCAGCATTTTCCTGACCGCAGAGTCACGCGTTTTCTTCCCCAGGCACCAAAAAGGCTCGATTTTTAAAAAGTGGAAGCAACACCATTTTTAGACGTGGAATTCAATGCTCAATCTTGTCCTCGTGTCTTTTTTTGCCTTTGCTTTCCAAAAAAAAATTGGCTTCAAAAAACATTTTGGTTCCTGGGCAGCATTTTCCTGACCGCAGAGTCACGCGTTTTCTTCCCCAGGCACCAAAAAGGCTCGATTTTTAAAAAGTGGAAGCAACACCATTTTTAGACATGGAATTTCATCCCAAAATTCATCCTGGGGTCCGTTTTTGCATTTGGTTGAAAAAAACAAATTTGGCTTCAAAAAACATTTTGGTTCCTGAGCAGCATTTTTCCTGACTGCGGAGTCAAGCGTTTTCTTCCCCAGACACAAAAATGCTCAATTTTTAAAAAGTGGAAGCAACACCATTTTTAAACGTGGAATTCTATGCTCAATCTTGTCCTCGTGTCTTTTTTTGCCTTTGCTTTCCAAAAGAAAATTGGCTTCAAAAAACATTTTGGTTCCTGGGCAGCATTTTCCTGACCGCGGAGTCACGCGTTTTCTTCCCCAGGCACCAAAAAGGCTCGATTTTTAAAAAGTGGAAGCAACACCATTTTTAGACATGGAATTTCATCCCGAAACTCATCCTGTTGTCCGTTTTTGCATTTGGTTGAAAAAACAAATTTGTCTTCAAAGAAAGATTTTGGATCCTGGGCAGCATTTTCCTGACCGCGGAGTCACGCGTTTTCTTCCCCAGGCACCAAAAAGGCTTGATTTTTAAAAAGTGGAAGCAACACCATTTTTAGACATGGAATTTCATCCCAAAATTCATCCTGGGGTCCGTATTTGTATTTGGTTGAAAAAAAAAATTTGGCTTCAAAAAACATTTTTTTCCTAGGCAGCATTTTCCTGACCGCAGAGTCACGCCTTTTCTTCCCCAGGCACCAAAAAGGCTCGATTTTTAAAAAGTGGAAGCAACACCATTTGTAGACGTGGAATTCAATGCTCAATCTTGTCCTCGTGTCTTTTTTTGCCTTTGCTTTCCAAAAAAAAATTGGCTTCAAAAAACATTTTGGTTCCTGGGCAGCATTTTCCTGACCGCAGAGTCACGCGTTTTCTTCCCCAGGCACCAAAAAGGCTCGATTTTTAAAAAGTGGAAGCAACACCATTTTTAGACATGGAATTTCATCCCAAAATTCATCCTGGGGTCCGTTTTTGCATTTGGTTGAAAAAAACAAATTTGGCTTCAAAAAACATTTTGGTTCCTGAGCAGCATTTTTCCTGACCGCGGAGTCAAGCGTTTTCTTCCCCAGACACAAAAATGCTCAATTTTTAAAAAGTGGAAGCAACACCATTTTTAAACGTGGAATTCTATGCTCAATCTTGTCCTCGTGTCTTTTTTTGCCTTTGCTTTCAAAAAAAAAATTGGCTTCAAAAAACATTTTGGTTCCTGGGCAGCATTTTCCTGACCGCGGAGTCACGCGTTTTCTTCCCCAGGCACCAAAAAGGCTCGATTTTTAAAAAGTGGAAGCAACACCATTTTTAGACATGGAATTTCATCCCGAAACTCATCCTGTTGTCCGTTTTTGCATTTGGTTGAAAAAACCAATTTGTCTTCAAAGAAAGATTTTGGATCCTGGGCAGCATTTTCCTGACCGCGGAGTCACGCGTTTTCTTCCCCAGGCACCAAAAAGGCTTGATTTTTAAAAAGTGGAGGCAACACCATTTTTAGACATGGAATTTCATCCCAAAATTCATCCTGGGGTCCGTTTTTGCATTTGGTTGAAAAAAACAAATTTGGCTTCAAAAAATATTTTGGTTCCTGAGCAGCATTTTTCCTGACTGCGGTGTCACGCGTTTTCTTCCCCAGGCACCAAAAAGGCTCGATTTTTAAAAAGTGGAAGCAACACCATTTTTAGACATGGTATTTCATCCCAAAATTCATCCTGGGGTCCGTATTTGTATTTGGTTGAAAAAAAAAATTTGGCTTCAAAAAACATTTTTTTCCTAGGCAGCATTTTCCTGACCGCGGTGTCACGCGTTTTCTTCCCCAGGCACCAAAAAGGCTTGATTTTTAAAAAGTGGAAGCAACACCATTTTTAGACATGGAATTTCATCCCGAAACTCATCCTGGTGTCCGTTTTTGGATTTGGTTGAAAAAAAAAATTTGGCTTCAAAAAACATTTTTTTCCTAGGCAGCATTTTCCTGACCGCAGAGTCACGCGTTTTCTTCCCCAGGCACCAAAAAGGCTCGATTTTTAAAAAGTGGAAGCAACACCATTTTTAGACGTGGAATTCTATGCTCAATCTTGTCCTCGTGTCTTTTTTTGCCTTTGCTTTCCAAAAAAAAATTGGCTTCAAAAAACATTTTGGTTCCTGGGCAGCATTTTCCTGACCACAGAGTCACGCGTTTTCTTCCCCAGGCACCAAAAAGGCTTGATTTTTAAAAAGTGGAAGCAACACCATTTTTAGACATGGAATTTCATCCCGAAACTCATCCTGGTGTCCGTTTTTGCATTTGGTTTAAAAAAAGAAATTTGGCTTCAAAAAACATTTTGGTTCCTGAGCAGCATTTTTCCTGACCGCGGAGTCACGCGTTTTCTTCCCCAGACACCAAAAAGGCTCGATTTTTAAAAAGTGGAAGCAATACCATTTTAAAACATGGAATTCTATGCTCAATCTTGTCCTCGTGTCTTTTTTTGCCTTTGGTTTCCAAAAAAAAATTTGGCTTAAAAAAAAATTTTGGTTCCGAGGCAGCATTTTTCCTGACCGTGGAGTCACGCATTTTCTTCCCCAGGCACAAAAAGGCTCGATTTTTTAAAAGTGGAAGTAACACCATTTTTAAACGTGGAATTACAGCCCGAAACTCATCCTGGTGTCCGTTTTTGCCTTTGGTTTCAAAAAAAAAATTTGGCTTAAAAAAAAAATTTGGTTCCGAGGCAGCATTTTTCCTGACCGTGGAGTCACGCGTTTTCTTCCCCAGGCACAAAAAGGCTCAATTTTTTAAAAGTGGAAGTAACACCATTTTTAAACGTGCAATTACAGCCCGAAACCCATCCTGGTGTCCGTTTTTGCCCTTGGTTTCAAAAAAAAAAAATTTGGCTTAAAAAAAAATTTTGGTTCCTAGGCTGCATTTTTCCTGACTACGGAGTCAAGCGTTTTCTTCCCCAGGCACCAAAAAGGCTTGATTTTTAAAAAGTGGAAGCAACACCATTTTTAGACATGGAATTTCATCCCAAAATTCATCCTGGGGTCCGTATTTGTATTTGGTTGAAAAAAAAAATTTGGCTTCAAAAAACATTTTTTTCCTAGGCAGCATTTTCCTGACCGCAGAGTCACGCGTTTTCTTCCCCAGGCACCAAAAAGGCTCGATTTTTAAAAAGTGGAAGCAACACCATTTTTAGACGTGGAATTCAATGCTCAATCTTGTCCTCGTGTCTTTTTTTGCCTTTGCTTTCCAAAAAAAAATTGGCTTCAAAAAACATTTTGGTTCCTGGGCAGCATTTTCCTGACCGCAGAGTCACGCGTTTTCTTCCCCAGGCACCAAAAAGGCTCGATTTTTAAAAAGTGGAAGCAACACCATTTTTAGACATGGAATTTCATCCCAAAATTCATCCTGGGGTCCGTTTTTGCATTTGGTTGAAAAAAACAAATTTGGCTTCAAAAAACATTTTGGTTCCTGAGCAGCATTTTTCCTGACTGCGGAGTCAAGCGTTTTCTTCCCCAGACACAAAAATGCTCAATTTTTAAAAAGTGGAAGCAACACCATTTTTAAACGTGGAATTCTATGCTCAATCTTGTCCTCGTGTCTTTTTTTGCCTTTGCTTTCCAAAAGAAAATTGGCTTCAAAAAACATTTTGGTTCCTGGGCAGCATTTTCCTGACCGCGGAGTCACGCGTTTTCTTCCCCAGGCACCAAAAAGGCTCGATTTTTAAAAAGTGGAAGCAACACCATTTTTAGACATGGAATTTCATCCCGAAACTCATCCTGTTGTCCGTTTTTGCATTTGGTTGAAAAAACAAATTTGTCTTCAAAGAAAGATTTTGGATCCTGGGCAGCATTTTCCTGACCGCGGAGTCACGCGTTTTCTTCCCCAGGCACCAAAAAGGCTTGATTTTTAAAAAGTGGAAGCAACACCATTTTTAGACATGGAATTTCATCCCAAAATTCATCCTGGGGTCCGTATTTGTATTTGGTTGAAAAAAAAAATTTGGCTTCAAAAAACATTTTTTTCCTAGGCAGCATTTTCCTGACCGCAGAGTCACGCCTTTTCTTCCCCAGGCACCAAAAAGGCTCGATTTTTAAAAAGTGGAAGCAACACCATTTGTAGACGTGGAATTCAATGCTCAATCTTGTCCTCGTGTCTTTTTTTGCCTTTGCTTTCCAAAAAAAAATTGGCTTCAAAAAACATTTTGGTTCCTGGGCAGCATTTTCCTGACCGCAGAGTCACGCGTTTTCTTCCCCAGGCACCAAAAAGGCTCGATTTTTAAAAAGTGGAAGCAACACCATTTTTAGACATGGAATTTCATCCCAAAATTCATCCTGGGGTCCGTTTTTGCATTTGGTTGAAAAAAACAAATTTGGCTTCAAAAAACATTTTGGTTCCTGAGCAGCATTTTTCCTGACCGCGGAGTCAAGCGTTTTCTTCCCCAGACACAAAAATGCTCAATTTTTAAAAAGTGGAAGCAACACCATTTTTAAACGTGGAATTCTATGCTCAATCTTGTCCTCGTGTCTTTTTTTGCCTTTGCTTTCAAAAAAAAAATTGGCTTCAAAAAACATTTTGGTTCCTGGGCAGCATTTTCCTGACCGCGGAGTCACGCGTTTTCTTCCCCAGGCACCAAAAAGGCTCGATTTTTAAAAAGTGGAAGCAACACCATTTTTAGACATGGAATTTCATCCCGAAACTCATCCTGTTGTCCGTTTTTGCATTTGGTTGAAAAAACCAATTTGTCTTCAAAGAAAGATTTTGGATCCTGGGCAGCATTTTCCTGACCGCGGAGTCACGCGTTTTCTTCCCCAGGCACCAAAAAGGCTTGATTTTTAAAAAGTGGAGGCAACACCATTTTTAGACATGGAATTTCATCCCAAAATTCATCCTGGGGTCCGTTTTTGCATTTGGTTGAAAAAAACAAATTTGGCTTCAAAAAATATTTTGGTTCCTGAGCAGCATTTTTCCTGACTGCGGTGTCACGCGTTTTCTTCCCCAGGCACCAAAAAGGCTCGATTTTTAAAAAGTGGAAGCAACACCATTTTTAGACATGGTATTTCATCCCAAAATTCATCCTGGGGTCCGTATTTGTATTTGGTTGAAAAAAAAAATTTGGCTTCAAAAAACATTTTTTTCCTAGGCAGCATTTTCCTGACCGCGGTGTCACGCGTTTTCTTCCCCAGGCACCAAAAAGGCTTGATTTTTAAAAAGTGGAAGCAACACCATTTTTAGACATGGAATTTCATCCCGAAACTCATCCTGGTGTCCGTTTTTGGATTTGGTTGAAAAAAAAAATTTGGCTTCAAAAAACATTTTTTTCCTAGGCAGCATTTTCCTGACCGCAGAGTCACGCGTTTTCTTCCCCAGGCACCAAAAAGGCTCGATTTTTAAAAAGTGGAAGCAACACCATTTTTAGACGTGGAATTCTATGCTCAATCTTGTCCTCGTGTCTTTTTTTGCCTTTGCTTTCCAAAAAAAAATTGGCTTCAAAAAACATTTTGGTTCCTGGGCAGCATTTTCCTGACCACAGAGTCACGCGTTTTCTTCCCCAGGCACCAAAAAGGCTTGATTTTTAAAAAGTGGAAGCAACACCATTTTTAGACATGGAATTTCATCCCGAAACTCATCCTGGTGTCCGTTTTTGCATTTGGTTTAAAAAAAGAAATTTGGCTTCAAAAAACATTTTGGTTCCTGAGCAGCATTTTTCCTGACCGCGGAGTCACGCGTTTTCTTCCCCAGACACCAAAAAGGCTCGATTTTTAAAAAGTGGAAGCAATACCATTTTAAAACATGGAATTCTATGCTCAATCTTGTCCTCGTGTCTTTTTTTGCCTTTGGTTTCCAAAAAAAAATTTGGCTTAAAAAAAAATTTTGGTTCCGAGGCAGCATTTTTCCTGACCGTGGAGTCACGCATTTTCTTCCCCAGGCACAAAAAGGCTCGATTTTTTAAAAGTGGAAGTAACACCATTTTTAAACGTGGAATTACAGCCCGAAACTCATCCTGGTGTCCGTTTTTGCCTTTGGTTTCAAAAAAAAAATTTGGCTTAAAAAAAAAATTTGGTTCCGAGGCAGCATTTTTCCTGACCGTGGAGTCACGCGTTTTCTTCCCCAGGCACAAAAAGGCTCAATTTTTTAAAAGTGGAAGTAACACCATTTTTAAACGTGGAATTACAGCCCGAAACCCATCCTGGTGTCCGTTTTTGCCCTTGGTTTCAAAAAAAAAAAATTTGGCTTAAAAAAAAATTTTGGTTCCTAGGCTGCATTTTTCCTGACTACGGAGTCAAGCGTTTTCTTCCCCAGGCACCAAAAAGGCTTGATTTTTAAAAAGTGGAAGCAACACCATTTTTAGACATGGAATTTCATCCCAAAATTCATCCTGGGGTCCGTATTTGTATTTGGTTGAAAAAAAAAAATTTGGCTTCAAAAAACATTTTTTTCCTAGGCAGCATTTTCCTGACCGCAGAGTCACGCGTTTTCTTCCCCAGGCACCAAAAAGGCTCGATTTTTAAAAAGTGGAAGCAACACCATTTTTAGACGTGGAATTCAATGCTCAATCTTGTCCTCGTGTCTTTTTTTGCCTTTGCTTTCCAAAAAAAAATTGGCTTCAAAAAACATTTTGGTTCCTGGGCAGCATTTTCCTGACCGCAGAGTCACGCGTTTTCTTCCCCAGGCACCAAAAAGGCTCGATTTTTAAAAAGTGGAAGCAACACCATTTTTAGACATGGAATTTCATCCCAAAATTCATCCTGGGGTCCGTTTTTGCATTTGGTTGAAAAAAACAAATTTGGCTTCAAAAAACATTTTGGTTCCTGAGCAGCATTTTTCCTGACCGCGGAGTCAAGCGTTTTCTTCCCCAGACACAAAAATGCTCAATTTTTAAAAAGTGGAAGCAACACCATTTTTAAACGTGGAATTCTATGCTCAATCTTGTCCTCGTGTCTTTTTTTGCCTTTGCTTTCCAAAAAAAAATTGGCTTCAAAAAACATTTTGGTTCCTGGGCAGCATTTTCCTGACCGCGGAGTCACGCGTTTTCTTCCCCAGGCACCAAAAAGGCTCGATTTTTAAAAAGTGGAAGCAACACCATTTTTAGACATGGAATTTCATCCCGAAACTCATCCTGTTGTCCGTTTTTGCATTTGGTTGAAAAAACAAATTTGTCTTCAAAGAAAGATTTTGGATCCTGGGCAGCATTTTCCTGACCGCGGAGTCACGCGTTTTCTTCCCCAGGCACCAAAAAGGCTTGATTTTTAAAAAGTGGAAGAAACACCATTTTTAGACATGGAATTTCATCCCAAAATTCATCCTGGGGTCCATTTTTGCATTTGGTTGAAAAAAACAAATTTGGCTTCAAAAAATATTTTGGTTCCTGAGCAGCATTTTTCCTGACTGCGGTGTCACGCGTTTTCTTCCCCAGGCACCAAAAAGGCTCGATTTTTAAAAAGTGGAAGCAACACCATTTTTAGACATGGAATTTCATCCCAAAATTCATCCTGGGGTCCGTATTTGTATTTGGTTGAAAAAAAAAATTTGGCTTCAAAAAACATTTTTTTCCTAGGCAGCATTTTCCTGACCGCGGAGTCACGCGTTTTCTTCCCCAGGCACCAAAAAGGCTTGATTTTTAAAAAGTGGAAGCAACACCATTTTTAGACATGGAATTTCATCCCAAAATTCATCCTGGGGTCCGTTTTTGCATTTGGTTGAAAAAAACAAATTTGGCTTCAAAAAACATTTTGGTTCCTGAGCAGCATTTTTCCTGACCGCGGAGTCAAGCGTTTTCTTCCCCAGGCACCAAAAAGGCTCGATTTTTAAAAAGTGGAAGCAACACCATTTTTAGACATGGAATTTCATCCCAAAATTCATCCTGGGGTCCGTTTTTGCATTTGGTTGAAAAAAACAAATTTGGCTTCAAAAAACATTTTGGTTCCTGAGCAGCATTTTTCCTGACCGCGGAGTCAAGCGTTTTCTTCCCCAGACACAAAAATGCTCAATTTTTAAAAAGTGGAAGCAACACCATTTTTAAACGTGGAATTCTATGCTCAATCTTGTCCTCGTGTCTTTTTTTGCCTTTGCTTTCCAAAAAAAAATTGGCTTCAAAAAACATTTTGGTTCCTGGGCAGCATTTTCCTGACCGCGGAGTCACGCGTTTTCTTCCCCAGGCACCAAAAAGGCTCGATTTTTAAAAAGTGGAAGCAACACCATTTTTAGACATGGAATTTCATCCCGAAACTCATCCTGTTGTCCGTTTTTGCATTTGGTTGAAAAAACAAATTTGTCTTCAAAGAAAGATTTTGGATCCTGGGCAGCATTTTCCTGACCGCGGAGTCACGCGTTTTCTTCCCCAGGCACCAAAAAGGCTTGATTTTTAAAAAGTGGAAGAAACACCATTTTTAGACATGGAATTTCATCCCAAAATTCATCCTGGGGTCCATTTTTGCATTTGGTTGAAAAAAACAAATTTGGCTTCAAAAAATATTTTGGTTCCTGAGCAGCATTTTTCCTGACTGCGGTGTCACGCGTTTTCTTCCCCAGGCACCAAAAAGGCTCGATTTTTAAAAAGTGGAAGCAACACCATTTTTAGACATGGAATTTCATCCCAAAATTCATCCTGGGGTCCGTATTTGTATTTGGTTGAAAAAAAAAATTTGGCTTCAAAAAACATTTTTTTCCTAGGCAGCATTTTCCTGACCGCGGAGTCACGCGTTTTCTTCCCCAGGCACCAAAAAGGCTTGATTTTTAAAAAGTGGAAGCAACACCATTTTTAGACATGGAATTTCATCCCGAAACTCATCCTGGTGTCCGTTTTTGGATTTGGTTGAAAAAAAAAATTTGGCTTCAAAAAACATTTTTTTCCTAGGCAGCATTTTCCTGACCGCAGAGTCACGCGTTTTCTTCCCCAGGCACCAAAAAGGCTCGATTTTTAAAAAGTGGAAGCAACACCATTTTTAGACGTGGAATTCAATGCTCAATCTTGTCCTCGTGTCTTTTTTTGCCTTTGGTTTCCAAAAAAAAATTGGCTTCAAAAAACATTTTGGTTCCTGGGCAGCATTTTCCTGACCGCAGAGTCACGCGTTTTCTTCCCCAGGCACCAAAAAGGCTCGATTTTTAAAAAGTGGAAGCAACACCATTTTTAGACATCGAATTTCATCCCAAAATTCATCCTGGGGTCCGTTTTTGCATTTGGTTGAAAAAAACAAATTTGGCTTCAAAAAACATTTTGGTTCCTGAGCAGCATTTTTCCTGACCGCGGAGTCAAGCGTTTTCTTCCCCAGACACAAAAAGGCTCAATTTTTTAAAAGTGGAAGTAACACCATTTTTAAACGTGGAATTACAGCCCGAAACCCATCCTGGTGTCCGTTTTTGCCCTTGGTTTCAAAAAAAAAAAATTTGGCTTAAAAAAATTTTTTGGTTCCTAGGCTGCATTTTTCCTGACTACGGAGTCAAGCGTTTTCTTCCCCAGGCACCAAAAAGGCTTGATTTTTAAAAAGTGGAAGCAACACCATTTTTAGAAATGGAATTTCATCCCGAAACTCATCCTGTTGTCCGTTTTTGCATTTGGTTGAAAAAAACAAATTTGGCTTCAAAAAATATTTTGGTTCCTGAGCAGCATTTTTCCTGACTGCGGTGTCACGCGTTTTCTTCCCCAGGCACCAAAAAGGCTCGATTTTTAAAAAGTGGAAGCAACACCATTTTTAGACATGGAATTTCATCCCAAAATTCATCCTGGGGTCCGTATTTGTATTTGGTTGAAAAAAAAAATTTGGCTTCAAAAAACATTTTTTTCCTAGGCAGCATTTTCCTGACCGCAGAGTCACGCGTTTTCTTCCCCAGGCACCAAAAAGGCTTGATTTTTAAAAAGTGGAAGCAAAACCATTTTTAGACATGGAATTTCATCCCGAAACTCATCCTGGTGTCCGTTTTTGCATTTGGTTTAAAAAAAGAAATTTGGCTTCAAAAAACATTTTGGTTCCTGAGCAGCATTTTTCCTGACCGCGGAGTCACGCGTTTTCTTCCCCAGACACCAAAAAGGCTCGATTTTTAAAAAGTGGAAGCAATACCATTTTAAAACATGGAATTCTATGCTCAATCTTGTCCTCGTGTCTTTTTTTGCCTTTGGTTTCCAAAAAAAAATTTGGCTTAAAAAAAAATTTTGGTTCCGAGGCAGCATTTTTCCTCACCGTGGAGTCACGCATTTTCTTCCCCAGGCACAAAAAGGCTCGATTTTTTAAAAGTGGAAGTAACACCATTTTTAAACGTGGAATTACAGCCCGAAACTCATCCTGGTGTCCGTTTTTGCCTTTGGTTTCAAAAAAAAAATTTGGCTTAAAAAAAAAATTTGGTTCCGAGGCAGCATTTTTCCTGACCGTGGAGTCACGCGTTTTCTTCCCCAGGCACAAAAAGGCTCGATTTTTTAAAAGTGGAAGTAACACCATTTTTAAACGTGGAATTACAGCCCGAAACCCATCCTGGTGTCCGTTTTTGCCTTTGGTTTCAAAAAAAAAAAATTTGGCTTAAAAAAAATTTTTGGTTCCTAGGCTGCATTTTTCCTGACTACGGAGTCAAGCGTTTTCTTCCCCAGGAACCAAAAAGGCTCGATTTTTTAAAAATAGAAGCAACACCATTTTTAAACGTGGAATTCCACCCTCAATCTTGTCCTGGTGTCCTTTTTTGCCTTTGCATTTTCTTCCCCAGTCATCAAAAAGTCTTGATTTTCTAAAAGTAGGGTTGCCAGGTGTCCAAAATTCGAGCGGACAGTCCACATTTTTCACATTATGTTCACTATTTTTTTTCACAAAATAGTGGACATTTTTTTTATTCAAAAGCTTTATGATGAAATGGTACATAATCTAAAGCTGTACAGTCTAAGAGAATAAGGATAGGAGAATTGCGTTTTGTCTTTTTTTTCATAAGTTAGAATGAGACAAAGATCGAATGCTCATTGCAATAATCACATTTTACACAACAGCGCAAAAAATGCATTAAAGCAGTTATCTTTTGATATAGAAAATGTAGTGCTGAAGGTTTTTGCCGAATTTTCGAATTCTGCAAAGAAACGAGAAGAGTTGAAATCATTGTTTGAGTTTTGCAAGTCAGAATTCCATGAAGTTTTGCGCCATGTTCCAACACGTTGGTTAAGTTTGTTTAAAGCGGTCGAAAGACTTCTTTTAAACTAGATACCTCTAAAATCGTATTTTATTTCTCTTGGATCTGATGAGTGCCATAAGGTTATCTGGAACCTTATTTCGGATCAGGAAAATGAACTCGCAAAGGACGATGAACCAACAATTTCAGAATTGTATTTATATTTCACGCACTTCTTCATGTCAATAATGCAAGACACCCTACTAAAGCTGGAAAGCAAGAAAATTCTTGCATGTGATCTTCACATTATCATGTGTAAGCTCCGTGATTCTTTGCAAAAAAAAAAATACGATGAGCAGTTTTTTGGAATGAAAGTTTTATTTGCCTTACATTTGCCTGAGAATGCCATGCAAAAGTTCAAGAAAGAAGCCATCAACGTGTATCAAAGAGCCATTGCGTACCTTGAAAAGTGGTATAATTTCACTGATTCCGTATATAAGACGCTAAGTTGTTTCAATCTAATTGATCGCAATAATCCTCCAACTTTAGAAGAAATGACGAACATCTGGTTATTATCACCATGGCGAGAAGAACTTCCACCCAACACTCTCTTCGATGAAATTTCTGCCTTAGAAGAAGTTTATGTTCATCTGCAGGGCGATTCATCCCTTGATAAGTGGACATACTTTTTCAAGAAAGAGCCAGCTCCGAGTTTACTGAAACTGTTCCAGTATTGTGCATCAATTCCAGTATCAAATGCAAATGTTGAACGAATTTTCAGCGTCATGGGAAATTTGTGGACTGACTAACATAACCGACGGCTTGTATCAGTTCGAAGTGAACTTTGTATATTTTTGAATATTTCTCAACGTTGTACTGAAATTAAAGAATTATTCCTTAAGCACAAAGAATTGATCAAAGCTGTGCAGTCAAATAAAAAACACACACAACAGCAAAGTAAAATGTAATTTAATATTTTACATATTATTATAATATATTTGATGTTTTGAATTTTAAGTAAAGTTTTGACGTGATTATTTTAATACGTGTTAAAATGTTTGTAAGAAAATATATAATTTAATTGTAATTTTTTTTTTACTACTTAAACCCCCCCTGCGCCCCCCCCCGCTTGTCCGCTATTTTTTGGAAGCAGAGCTGGCAACCCTACAGAATTCCCAGCCCCTGGGCGGCCTCGTTAGGGATTCAGGGAAATGTGGTCCAACGCATCTGGGTGCACCTGCTAGCCAAAGGAAGGGTCCCATTAGATATGATCTGGGAAGGGTTGCAGCAAAAAAAGCCTCCAGCACCATGAAATGCTGGAATAGGAATTTGGTGTTTTTCGAGTTTTGAAACTTTGCATGGACAAAATCCCGTATTTTAAGGTGGTGTGGAATAAATCACAGGCTCCCACATCTGGAAATTTATTAATTCAATTTAATTCAATTATTAATTCAATTTTAATGAAATAATCAGAGCTGCCACCGGTCCTCTTCATCTTCTTTACAAGGGTGTGTTTTGCCACCCGGTGGCAAGTTTGAGAACTATTTGGAGCCTCTTTTCTTTTCCAGCCCCAAGTTTGTACATTTGTAGGCGTGCTTTTATTTTGCTCGCTTCTTCATGTCTTCTCAGCGTGCAGTTGAAATTGATCAGGCACAAGTGGATCCTATTGATGGTTTAATGTAGGAATCACTAAACCGCAATAAATAAAGAGCTGCCAGGCATCTCGGTTAGCCACCCAGGTGATTTAGACTGTTTATATTCTCTGCGTTATTCATTGACCTGGTCTTGTTTTTTTATCTGTTGCGATATTTTCAGGATCAGACTCAATAAATAGATTAAGAATTAGGTATTCAAATAAAGAACTGCTTATTTACAGAAGGCATTCTATATTCACTGAATATTCACAGATAGAAGCACAGAAGGAAGGCATACAGCTCCTTATATATACATGGGGTGGAGCTAGATGTAGGAGTGGTTAAATATGAATATATTAAATAGAGAAGAATAAGTTAACCCCTGATACCCTGGTCATATATTATTTACATAAAGGAGAATAAGGCATTTACTTGTGACATTATCAAAGTGGGGAGTTCAGCTGGCTCTTCAGAGATGGGCCGCTTACATCCTTCCATGTTGCAATCTTTTGTCCCGGGCTTTATAGATCATGTACAAATTCTTGAAATCAATACACACGCCAATATTTCCTCTCACAAACTCCCATCTTCGTTAGAGGGAGAATAGGAATGAATGTACTCCCTTTTCCACTTCACAATGCATATTTTAAATCAGGCTCTCTCTCGGCCTGGGTAGCATCTCAATACAAAGGCTATTTTAAATCCTTGGTTTTTTTAAATCAGAGTTGCAACCTAGCTTCATTTGGATTACAATTCTCTACATTACATTCTCTTACTCTGCAGAAGGAGATGTGCAACCAGCAGGGGGTACAGCAGATACTTTCGCAGCTAAACAAAATATCACTGCACCCACCAGCAAAGCCCAAATTCTTTCCATCTTGAATTCATTGATGAATTGCTCACTCCGGGATTTCCATATATCCTAAAACTCCCATGGATGCATCCACTATTGCCTGTTCTCCATTTTAAATCCCAAAGCATAAGGGGGAAACATCGCAGTTTCAAGCCGAAACGGGATCACGTTCTAAAGTTTGGGGACTCTGCATTTCCCTAAAAACCTTCTACTTTTGCAGGCTATCATAAGAGAGCTGCTCCCCGATATCCCTTCTGTGCTTGGTGTTTGCTTTGACTAGATGGATGGCCCTACTCCAGCAACTATTTATTTAGGGATGAGAATGCTGATCTTCAAGGAGAGAGAGGAACAGAAGAAAGGAAAGAGGAGAGGAAGAAAGGGAGGGGAAATAAGAGTAGGAGAGTAGGAGAGAAGGTTAGATGGGGGGAAGAAAGGAGGAGGAGGAGAAAGGAAAGGGAAGTAGAGAAGGAGTAGGAGAGGACGAAAGAAGAAAGTAGGAAGGATAAAAGAAGGAAAAGGAAAGAGAAGAAAGATTGCTGTAAAACAAAAAGATGAAATGGAAGAAAGGCACCCCTGAATATGTTTAAATTTATCAGGATAAAGAATGAACTACTATGAAAGTTAAAAGAGAATATATATGATTTAAAAAGGAGAAATGAGAATTCGAGAGTGGAAGATGATGTTGTTTATATAATAAGCATAGAAATATCAAGATATGATTAAAAAATATGGAAAATGAATATTTTGGCAGAATTTGTAACTATGTAAAATATATTTGGATATGACAAGCTGTATAAGATATGATATGGTCAATACTCTCCAACATTTAAGCCATGGTAAATTAAGTTTTCAGGATAGCCAGGAGGATCTATCATACACTGGAATCAGGTCAGTCTCCTTCAGCACTAGCCACAAATGTCTGGGGATTATGGGCATTGGAATCCGATGTATCTGGGCGACATCAGATTGTGAGAAGCTAAATTGCCTTTCTAAATGCATGCAATTGAAAACAAGCATCCTAGTTGGTGCAACTGAAAGTCAGCTGCTCCCAAATTTAACTGTCGTATACTCTGGGAAACAGGGTGGGAGGTTAGATGGATCCCTGGTATGATCCACAGGTCTCTGCTTGATTCATGACATGCTACTTCTCTACTGCAAAGAATTCCATATATCTCCAGAAACATCCTTCCGTGCGGCATGATACAGCCCTGGAAAGCTTTGTTACCATGTTCCACTGAGTTTACCTTTTCAAACAATTTACTCTCAGGTCCAGATTTTTAAGTCTGCAAAACATTTTATTTTCCTTATTTAAATACAATACAATAAATACAATAAATATATTCAAACTCACAGCCACATATATAGTTATCTCTTAAAAATACTAAAAAAAATACAATTTCAATGAAAAAATACAATTTCATCTGTGAAGTTACGCAGTTACATGCACCAAATGGGGGAAGAGAAAGGGAGGGGCAGAGAGAGAGAGAGAGAGAGAGAGGAGAACGTCAGATTTATTTAATTAAAAAAACACTGAACAATTAAACAAACTAAACAACAAGACATTTCACATTCTGCAAAGCGGGGATTTCCCAATGGACACGAGGAAACAGAAGATTGTTCCAGTTGCACCATTTTTTTCTGTCTGCAAAAGGATCAAAAAGGATTCATGGGAATGAATATATTAGCAATATCTGGCTTTTAGCCCTTCCTTTTTGCTAGGAAGAATCCCAAGGCCTTTCAGTTCAGTTCAATTCCAAGAAAACAAAAGCAGATCTCATCTGCCTTGTTTTGGTTCTTCTCTGAATATCTCGGGCCTTGTCGATATTCTGCTGAAGAATATTCAGAGCCCATGACTCTTAGTGATGCCTGCGGGGAAGTTGGGGGACTCAAGAAAAACATGTGGGAGAGGGACCAAGTTTGCACAACAAGCTACCTTTGTAGGTCTCAAAAATGTCACTCTTTTCCAAACGTAGCAGCGGTAAAGTTTCAAGCACGGGTTTTATTTATGTTATTTAACCAAAAATGCTTTTTATCACTTGGACACCCCCAGTCCCTGAAAGGCTACCCATCCCACTCAAATATAATGTTTCCAAGCCTAGGAAGAGCAATCTACCATTTCTCCCCCACCCGTGCTGAAAATTGGGGTGGATGGGACAGTACTGGGAGAACTATTTCATCTCAAAATGAAATCAGCTTGTCTGCTTTTTAAATAGACTCCTAAGAGAGTTATATTTTTTTCCCCTTAATTAGTGCTTTGGATGCAGTGGTGGGTTTCAAAATTTTTTACTACGGTACCAGTTCTGTGGGTGTGGCTTGGTGGGTATAGCTTGGTGGGCATGGCAGGGGAATGATACTGCAAAGTCTCCATTCCCACCCCGCTCCAGGGGAAGGTTATTGCAAAATCCCCATTTCCTCCTGATCAGCTGGGACAGATGGGGTGGGGCCAGTCAGAGGTGGCATTTACTGGTTCTCCGAACTATTCAAAATTTTCGCTATCGTTTCTCCAGAACTGGTCAGAGCCTGCTGAAACCCCGCTTCTGTTTGGATGGTATGTTTTTATCACGCTTTGCAAAGCTACTTCGTGTATTTTTACAGTTCAAAACTGCTTTTTTTGGCTCCTGTCCTTTGTGCTGGCTTAAAATTCAAACCCATCTTTGCAGAGAGGAAAAACAGGTGTGAAAGAGAATAAACAGCTACAAAACTGCATCGTACAAGGTCTATTTTTCAGAGCGTTGCAACCATCACCTAGTGGTTACCCCCCCTACAATATTTGCACATATTATGCCTTTGTATGTGGCAATGAGCAGCTGTATTAAACCAAAGGCTTAGCTCTACGGTTTTTATTTCATTTCATAGACTCTAAACTCTAACACAGCATTTCTCAATTTTTAGAAACTTTTAAGATGCATGGACTTCAAATCCCAGAATTCCCCAGCCAGCAAGTTGGGTAGATAGATAGTGGTTATGGCACCAGGCTTGAAATCAAGAGACTGAAAAGTCTAGTCCCGCCCTAGGCATGAAAGCCAACTGAATGGCATTCTCCTGCCATCCCAAACCTTCTCAGGTTGTTGTGGGGAAAAGGAGGAGGAGGAGGAGGAAGTATTAGGTATGTTTGCCACCTTGAGGTATTTATAAAAATAATAAAGGCAGGATATAAATAAATAAATACACAGACAGGTAAGCAAGCAAGCTCTGCTCTCTGGATGTTGCATTGTTTTTTTTTTCCTGCAATAACACGTTGAGCCTTGATTGTCTAGCAAGATGATTCCTATTGGGTTAATTCCTATTATATCTGAACTGAATCCAGTAGTTTGCAGAGCTAAAGGGTTTCTTATTAAATCTCACATCTATCAAAAGCAGGAGCAGGCCCCACATTCTTTCAGGAGTCAGTATCCAAGACTCAACACTTGATAGCGGGACAGTCCTATGCCTGAATAATCCCAGCATCACGTCCTTACTTACCAACGGTGCCGGCTTTGGGATGTGGTGTCACTACTGGTGTTCCTTGTCACTGTGACTTGGATGACTTCTTTAGGCTGTCCAGATTTCCTTCTCATTCTAAACAGCCCCTTCAATCTTCCCCAGAGGGATCGGTCATTCTGGAGGAGAGAGACACACCGTGAGAGAGGATGCAGCCAAAAGGAAATGAAGGTTGGGACACAATTCTTCCCTTAGTCACAAGGACTCGTCTCAGAGCAGCCTCCTCCAACTCGGGGAGCTTCAGATCGGCTGTGACTCAACTGGTGTTGTGACTCCGACCCCCGAGGCCGACTTATCGGAGGGAGAAGGCTCCGAACATGAAGGAGAGGAGTTGGCCAGGCCTCCCTCTCCAGGACCCTCCTCTCTGGCAATGCCTCAGGTGTCTCCTGAAGGAGAAGAGATTGGCCAGGAGCCAGGTATCTCCTCACAGTCGGACAGTGACAGAGATAAGTCTTGGCTGGATCCATGCCAGCGTCAGAGAGACAGGCGCGCGCAGAAGAGGAGGCGTGCCAGAGATGAGGCTGAGTCACTGGACCACATCACACAGGGGATAAAAGGGGGTGAGGTGGCCATTCAGACTCTGTGACGGACAAAACAAACTACTAGTGAGTCACATTGTATCTTTGAAACAACGTTATCTGCCTTGGATTTAATACGGACTGGACTTGACAATTCTTGAACTGTGTGTATCTTGTTTGGGTTTATCTGTCGGAGGAATAACCCCTCCCTCTATGAGTAAAGTTCTTGGCAAGCAGCTACTGGGTTGCTGTCAAGCCTCTTATTGAAATAATTTGTTGTCTGCCAGTTTTATTTAACTGACTATCTGTTTGTGTGTGTGTGTGAGACGGGGACAGAACAACTGGTTGATCTTGAACAAAGCTCTCATTCTCTCCCTCTGTCTCCCTCTATCTCTCTGTTTTACTCTTTCTCTCTCTCTCTGTCTCCCTGCCTCTCTCTCCCCCCCCCCATTTTATTCTGTCTCTCCAAGGGTGACCAACTTCTATAAATTACAGTTCATTAGCTATAGCTCTTTCTTACTTTCTCCTGTTCTAGGATGCAGATTTGGCACTCCAGTATTTGACATTTATGGTGAATTTCCAGGTTGGCTTTTTGAAGTTTCACCATTTTTTCCATAATTTTGGAGAGGTTCTCCAGGTAGTGTAGACCCGGTCCTGGCATGGAGCGGGATGCCGGCTGTTGTGTCTAGAAAATGAACATCATGCAAAATTCTGGAATCAGCACGCACTCCACAAATAATATTTTCTCTGGCCCTCACATAATGTGCGGGAAAACCAGTTAAACTATCCCACTTCTTCAACAGCTCCAGAGATGGGAAACTCACAACCTTATTTGGTAGACTATCGCCCAGTGGTGAAATCCAAATTTTTTTATTACCGGTTCTGTGGGCGTGGTGTGGCCTGGTGGGCGGGGCAGGGGAAGGATGCTGCAAAATCTCCATTCCCACTCCACTCCTGGGGGAAGGATACTGCAATATCTCCATTCCCTCCCCACTCGTGGGGGAAGGATATTGCAAAATCCCCATTCCCTCCCCACTCCTGGGGGAAGGATCCTGCAAAATCTCCATTCCCACCCCAGTCCAGGGAAAGGATACTGCAAAATCCTCATTTCCTCCCCACTCCTGGGGAAAGGATATTGCAAAATCCCCATTCCCTCCCCACTCCTGGGGGAAGGATCCTGCAAAATCTCCATTCCCACCCCAGTCCAGGGAAAGGATACTGCAAAATCCCCATTCCCTCCCCACTCCTGGGGGAAGGATATTGCAAAATCTCCATTCCCACCCCACTTCTTGGGGAAGGATACTCCCAAATCTCCATTCCCACCGCATTCCAGGGGAAGGATACTGCAAAATCCCCATTCCCTCCACACTCCTGGGGGAAGGATAGGGCCAGCCAGAGGTGGTATTTGCTGGTTCTCCAAACTACTCAAAATTTCCACTACCAGTTCTCCAGAACCTGTCAGGACCTTTAAACCAAGTCTAGGTAGCTGCAACTTATACCAGTTATTACTATTACAGCTATCATTTCTGGTCCTTGTTCCTGTGTTAATGGAGAATAATTCTTGTGCACCTTTTCTGGAGTTTCCCTTTCTGTTTTTTCCAACACTCACCTCTTCTTTTGTTTTCTCCTCCTCAAGGATGCTGCTGCCTGAGGTAGCTTGACTGCATCCTCCAGAAGCCTCATCCAGAACCCCTTCAACACTCACTGGATTCACACACTGCAGTAAAACGTGATTTATTGAACAAGCCATTAATGGTCTGATTTGCACAATGATAACCAGCATGACAATGTAGAAATTGGAGTTTAGGCTCTTAAGAAAGTAACAGAACAGAACAGAACAGAACAGAATAGAATAGAACAGAATAGAATTCTTTATTGGCCAAGTGTGATTGGACACACAAGGAATTTGTCTTGGTGCATACACTCTCAGTGTACATAAAAGATACATTCGTCAAGAATCCTAAGGTACAACACTTAATGATCGTCATAGGGAACAAATAAGCAATCAAATCATATTAGGAAACAGTCAATATAAATCGTAAAGATACCAGCAATAAGGTTACAGTCATAAGTGTGAGGAGATGGGTGATAGGAACGATGAGAAGATTAATAGTAATGCAGACTTAGTAACTAATAGCATTTCTATAGAAAAAAAGGACTTGAAATATTGTAGTTTGCAGCTATTTAAAACAGTGGAATTTATCAGTGGTGTTCGAATAGCAAATTTAAACCCAATGCTTTACAACTACCGCATTTTTTTGGAGTATAATTAATTATACTTAGTTTTTGGGGAGGAAAATAAGAAAAAAGCTGATTGGCAGGTGGATCGGCCTCCCGGAATACCCCCATTCAGCTGTTCCCGGAGGTGAATTTTAGCAACAGGTTCCTTGGTTGTGAGCTCTGTGCCTTCCCTTTTTTTTTCCCCTGCCTCTGAAAGCCTCTGAAACAGCTTCAGAAAAAAAGCCTCTGAAGCTTTGTTTGGGGGCTTTTTTTCTCAAGCTCTGTTTGGAGGCTTTTTTTCTCAAGCTCTGTTTGGAGGCTTTTTTTCTCTAGCTCTGTTTGGGGGCTTCTTTTCTGAAGCTTCATTTCTGATGCTTTTTTCAGCCTCTGAAATCTCCATTTGAGAAGTTGGGCGGGGCTACATTCGGACTATAAGATGCACCTAGATTTTTACTGTCTTTTTTGGGTGGGGGGGAAGGTGCGTCTTATACTCTGAAAAATACGGTATATTATTCAGTACTTATTGTAGAATCACAAACCTCCCCTCTTTAAATTTGAAAATCAAAAGCAACTATTTGTAAATCTATGCTGTACACGTGTGGGATTTCATCAGCAGGCATATAACAAATAAAGTGACCAGAATTACCCCAGAAACCTGAAATTATTATTTCCTTGCTAGCCAAGTACAAGTTTTGCTCATGACTAATTAATCATCCTTTCATCCTGCCACTCCCCCATCCATCCAAAATACAACCAGAGAGAGGAGGAACTTCAGTGGCAATACATGCGGATGATGTAACCCAAAACCTATGCAGAACGGGAACACAATTTCTCCAAATGTAATTTTGGATCAGACTGGAATTCAGCTCCCCACACCTAATGTTACCTTGTGTGCTCCATTACCTCTCCAGCACTTTCCTCACTGCCAAATATTTAGTCACTCCCTGGATTGTGTTGTATTTTGCCACCGGCAAACACTTTACTTTGGACAAGGGATATTATTGACTCCCTGGCTGTCAATTCCTGTTCCAGGCAGCTGAGAGTAACCGAAGCAGAGTAGCAGCTTTTGAGAAACACAAGCAAAGATCAACATGTTTGCCTCAAATGACACTTCAGAATTTCAGAGTTTCTCAACCTCAGCAAACTTTTAGATAGGTGAACTTCAACTTCCAGAATTCCTCAGCCGTGGGAATTGTGGGAATTCACATTTCTTAAAGTGCTGAGGTTGAGGGACATAGCCTTAAAAAGAGAGTTTTCCACAAAGGTGCAACTCCGCCTTCCTGAACTTTCTGTCCTCCTTTGCTTTTGGACTTCAGTTTCCGGAACTTTTATCCAGCATAGTTAAACACCGGTTGAGTTTCCTGGGAGAAAAAGATCAAACTTTTTGGAAACCATTCAGAACTTTTCAGAATATTCGTGGCATCTAAATGTGATAGCAAAAGTTGGATCTCAATGATTATATGACTTCATTCCTGGTCAGGCAAGAAGTTTGTTGACTTTAACTCCTAGCCACTATGGCTGGCTGAGGAATTCTGGGAGTTGAAGTCCACAAGTGGCCGAGATTGGGCACCTGAGGTTAAAGAATTCCAACTGGTGGGGACTAGGAGGAGAGGCTTTGCTTGTCAGAAGGTCCCAAAAGGTGACCACCTGATCCTGGGACATTGCACCCGTCATAAATACGAGCCAGTTGCTAAGTGTCCGAATTTTGATCACCTCTCCATGGGGAGGCTGCAATGATCATAAGTGTGAAAAATGGCCGTAAGTTACTTTTTTCTGTGTCCTTGTAATTTCCAATAGTCGCTAAATGAATGGGTGTAAATTGGGAATTACCCATAATGGAACAGAAGTATCAGAAATGGATTTAAATCCATACCAGGCCCTGAAACTCAAATGGTTGCTCTTGAAAAAAAATTCTCTCTCTGTCTCTCTATGTCTCTCTTTCTGTCTGTGTTTGTGTCTGTGTCTGTGTCTGTCTGTCTGTCTGTCTCTCTCTCTCTCTCTCTCTCTCTCTCTCTCTCTCTCTCTGTGTGTGTGTGTGTGTGTTTCTCTGTCTCTCTGTGTGTCTCTCTATCTCTCTGTCTCTCTTTCTCTGTGTCTCTTTCTGTCTCTGTCTCTCTGTCTCTCTGTGTGCGTCTCTCTCTGTCTCTGTGTGGCTCTCTCTGTCTCTCTCTCTCTCTCTCTCTCTCTCTGTGTGTGTGTGTGTCTCTGTCTCTGTGTGTCTCTCTGTCTCTCTCTCTCTCTCTCTGTCTCTGTGTGCCTCTCTCTGTCTCTCTGTCTCTCTGTGTGTGTGTCTGTCTCTCTCTCTGTCTCTCTCTCTGTGTGTGTGTCTCTCTGTGTGTGTGTCTCTCTCTCTGTGTGTGTCTCTCTCTGTCTCTCTGTCTCTGTGTGTGTCTCTCTCTCTGTGTGTCTCTGTCTCTCTGTCTATCTCTCACTGTGTCTGTCTCTCTCTGTGTCTGTCTCTCTCTCTCTGTGTCTCTGTCTCTCTGTCTCTGTATGTGTGTCTCTCTCTCTGTGTGTGTCTCTCTGTCTTTCTCTCTGTGTGTCTCTTGGTCTCTCTCTCTCTCTGTCTCTGTCTCTCTCTCTCTCTGTGTCTCTTTCTGTCTCTGTGTGTGTGTGTCTGTGTGTGTGTGTGTTTCTCTCTGTCTCTGTCTCTGTCTCTCTGTCTGTCTCTGTGTGTGTGTGTGTGTGTGTGTGTGTTTCTCTCTGTCTCTGTCTCTCTGTCTCCCCCCTCTATTCTGTCTCTCCAAGGGTGACCAGCTTCTATAAATTGCCATTGATGAGCTATAGCTCTTTCTTACCTTCTCCTGTCCCAGGGTGCAGACCCGGCTTTCCAAGGTCCGGATTCGACATTCCAATACTTGTTGTTCATGTTGGATTTCCTTATTGGCTTTCTGCAGTTTCGCCATTTTTTCCATAATTTTGGAGAGGTTCTCCAGGGAGCGGAGACCTGGTCCTGGCACGGGGTGGGATGCTGGCTGTTGTGACTAGAAAATGAACATCATGCAGAATTGTAGAATCGGCACGCTCTCTACAAATAATACTTTCTCTGGCCCTCACATAATGTGTGGGAAAACCAATTAAACTATCCAACTACTTCAACCTCTCCAGAGATGGGAAACTCACAACATTTAGTAGACTATTGGCCTGTTGGAAACCCCATTCCCTTGGTTGGTAGACTGTTGTCTTGTTGGACAGCTCTCATCATTAGAAAGATTTCCTTATGTTTAAACCAAGTCTAAGTATCTGCAACTTATATTAGTTAGCTGTCCCTGCTCCACCAGAGCAGTTTCAGAAGACTCCTCAGGTCCAACTGGCATCTTTCCTACACTCACCTCTTCTTTTGTTTTCTCCTCAAGGGTGCTGCCGTCTGAGGTAGCCTCATCCAGAACCACTTCAACACTCACTGGCTCACATGGGTAGTGGCAGGATTTCAACTCTTCCAAATCTGGAGGAGGCTTCTTGGGCATAGGCACGAGGTTCTTCTGGAATCTCTGGACCACATCGCCGAGCTTCCTTTTGACACAGAAATCCTGCCAGGCACAATCCAGAATGGGCAGCAGTGCTTCTGGCCTTTCTTGGGGGCAACCCTCCTGAATGGCTGGAACAGAATCATCTCCATCTAGGCAATCCAAAGAAAAGCTTTTTTCGGATTCCACCGGAGTCAAAGGGACGTGATCGCCGCTGGCCAACTCCACGCCGGAATCTTCCGATTCAGATTTCAGAAGCCGTCCGCTCATGGGCAAGAAACCCAGCTGATGGGGGACAGCATCCGTTGGAGATCCAGCCTCAGCCAATCGATCATTCCCTATGCTCGTTTGGTCTTCAAGAAGCAGGCTGAGCTGAGATTGGGGTTGAGTGATCTGTAGGTTCCAGGACATGTTGGCTGAGGTTAACACCACAGGGTTCCCAGCTGGTCTCCGGACATTATCTGCAAATGAGAATGGAGACTGATGAATAGAAGCCATTCCCCTTCCACCAAGGTTGCACAGAAACTATGTAAATAGAGTGGCTAACCAGGTAATAGCTCCGCCTCAGCTCCTCCCCATGCTAATGATCCCCAAGAGCTTGGGATCAACACCTGAAGAAACCTCCTTGCCACATTTGCATTTCAACAATATTCCTCACAGGTATGTGACTCAGGCAGCAGCCAGGTCTGGCCAGAAGAGTGGAGAAGGCATCCTGGAGAGGCTCCCGAGAAATTATCTCTGGCAAAGTGCTTCTAGATAATTGTACCGTATCCCTAGAATGCAACAGATTCCATCTCTTCTCTTTCCACTCTACCAGGGGTGAAATTTCAGCAGGTTCTGACAAGTTCTGGAGAACCGGTAGCGGAAATTTTGAGTAGTTTGGAGAACCGGCAAATACCACCTCTGTCTGGCCCCAGAGTGAGGTGGGAATGGACATTTTGCACAATATCCTTCCCCCAGGAGTGGGGAGGGAATGGGGATTTTGCAATATCCTTCCCCTGCCACGCCCAAGCCACACTCACCCAGCTACACCACACCCACCAAGCCACGCCCACAGAACTGGTAGTAAAAAAACCTTGAATTTCACCACTGCACCAGAGGTGAAATCCAGCAGGTTCTGACAGGTTCTGGAGAACTGGCAGTGGAAATTTTGAGCAGTTCGGAGAACCGGTAGCAGAAATTTTGAGCAGTTCAGAGAACCGGCAAATACCACCTCTGGCTGGTCCCAGAGTGGGGTGGGAATGGAGATTTTCAATATCCTTCCCCCAGGAGTGGGAGGGAATGGGGATTTTGCAGTATCCTTCCCCTGGAGTAGGGTGGAAATGGAGATTTTGCAGTATCTTTCCCCTGCCACACCCACCAAGCCACGCCCATCAAGCTACCCCACGCCCACCAAGCCACGCCCATAGAACTGGTAGTAAAAAAAATTGGATTTCACCACTAAACTGCACTCTACCATTTGGTCTCAAACAGGGATGAAGGAAAAAAGGCAGAGAAAATAGATGGGAAATAGCTTCCTTCTTCCTTTCTACCTACTCATGCATTTCCGTAAGGAAACTGTAGTGTGGCTTACTAGGTACTGTATGAACTCTCTTGATGGTGCTTATTAAACAAGTCAATTGATGAAACCAGGATTCAGGTACAATGTGCATCTTAAATCTTTCTTCCCCTCCTTTCCTCTCCCCCCCTCCTTTTCTTCTACGCTTGCAGAATGGGTTATGGGGAAGGAGCAGAAGTCTTCACTCAATGTCTGCATAGACTGCCTACAGGCTGTTTTCGAAATTAAGGGCTCCGGGGTTGCTGAGTCCTTTGTTTAAAATATAGGCGTGATGGCTATAAGAAGAAGAGTCTCATGCAAACTTTCCGATACAACCATCCCAGTGAAGCAGTGAGACTTCTCTCCTAGACACACTCTCAATTCAAGGCATTTCCCCACCCAAATATTTCAGGCTACTGATATTATCTTTTGACACTCCTTGGAAATCCAGCATTGCTGTTAACCTGCAGATGCTATCATTCAAAACATGTTCAATGTCTTCAAACTTGAAGCAGGCCTTGAAATAAACCCTGTTAGAAATACCCTACGATCTTTAAGAGCAGTGTTTCCCAACTTTGGCAATGGCTATAGCTGGGGAATTCTGGGAGTTGAAGTCCACACATCCTCAAGTTGAGAATCACTTCTCTACACTCCTCTAGTCCACCTTCTACCTACCCTGCACTAGAACTATTTCAATTCTTTTCTACTCAGCTCCATTTTTCTTTTCTGCCTGTTTTTGTTTTTTGAATACTTTCTGGCAATCCAGATTGAGTGTCATTTCTTAGATAAAAGAAGTGAATAATAACAGAGTGCAGTCTGTTCTACAAATGTTATCTAAATGATCCTAAAATACCTCCCTAGACATTTCCCAGGTATGACAGATAAATTGAGAACAGAACAGAACAGAACAGAACAGGGTAGGGTAAAGTAAGGTAAGGTAAGGTAGGGTAGGGTAGGGTAGGGTAGGGTAGGGTAGGGTAGGGTAGGGTAGAGTAGAGTAAAGTGGAGTGGAGTGGAGTAGAGTAGAATAGAGAAGAGTAGGGTAGAGTAGAGTAGAGTGGAGTAGAGTAGAGTAGAGTAGAATAGAGAAGAGTAGGGTAGAGTAGAGTGGGGTGGAGTGGAGTGGAGTGGAGTGGAGTGGAGTGGAGTGGAGTAGAGTAGAATAGAGTAGAGTAGAGTAGAATTCTTTATTGGCCAAGTGTGATTGGACACACAAGGAATTTGTCTTGGTGCATACACTCTCGGAGTACATAAAAGAAAAGATACCTTCATCAAGAATCATAAGGTACAACACTTAATGATAGTCTTAGGATAAGACTCACATAGAAAGGTGACAAAGCCTCTCTACCGCATTAACATCTTTAGCGTGGATCTAAAATAAGCGTCCTCACTGAGAAAGCAGGCAGAAAAGTCAACACCCTCCTCCCCAAATCCTTTTCATTAAGACTTTAGAATTCTTCATAAATTCAAATTCCACAACAGTTATAAAACAAATAATGACCTAAGAGTTATCATTTTTATCAAAATATACAGGGGAGTTGGCCACATTGAACCTGTAGACCTACAATCAGAGGTGGGTTTCAGCAGGTTCTGATCAGTTCTGGAGAACCGGTAGCGGAAATTTTGAGTAGTTCAGAAGAACCGGTAGTAAAAATTCTGACTGTTCCCACCCCCATCTATTCTCTGCCTCTCAAGTCCCAGCTAATCGGGAGGAAATGGGGATTTTGCAGTATCCTTTCCCCGGAGTGGGAAGGGAATGGAGATTTTGCAATATCCTTTCCCTGGAGTGGGGAGGGAATGGAGATTTTACAGTATACTTCCCCTGCCACACCCACCAAGCCATGCCCTGCCCACCAAACCACACCCACAGAACCAGTAGTAAAAAATTTTGAAACCCACCACTGCCTACAATTCAACAAAACTGAGAAACCTGTGGATGATATTTATCGGGGGGGGAAAAAAAAAGACGTTGAAGATCCTTTGAAAATAACTGCAACAGAGAAGAGTTGAATTTTGAGTGCAGCTTTTAGTGACGGGCTTACAAAATTGCAATGACTACTAGGACTTCAAACGATCCTTTAATTCAAACCCTACAAAAGGATTTCCTCCATTGCTGAACCGTCTACATAAAATCAGGTTTTTTAAAAAACAGGGAGAACCCGATCTTAATTCCAATCAGATGACCTCTCCAGCAGGAATTTCTGAAATCCTTATTTTTGTAATTTCAACCCAATGCTACTTTCTAGAGAGCCACGCACTCCTCTAACTATGCAACAGCTCTTCAAATATTTGAAGATCTCAACCGCTGTGTAACCTTTTTAGCAAGGAACACTCCGGTATTGCATCAGTTCAGGTCTGATTTTCTTTCTTTTTTTTTTTAAAGGCATTCAGCATTCCTTCCCACCTCAACAGACAGATATACCAAGAGTGGTTGAGTGAGCAAAAGTGATACTTGCTTACTCAAAAACATCAGCCTCATGTCTATAAAGAGAATGAATGCACAGTGCTCAACCCATTTGGGGTGAGGAAACACGACATTTATTTGTGCTCCATCTCGACCTTTTAAAAAGCCTGTATTCCTTCATTCAAAGAAAGGTTATTTCCTTCTGTTCTCAGGAGATTCTCAATCATCCAGGTCAGTAGTGATATTTACTTACTGTTTTGCCCCAGCTACGGATCCCAAAGAACGCAGCATACACAAAGTCTGTACAAATCTTAGTTTACTAAATTAAAAAAGTCTTTTCCAAACAAAGGCTGTTAATTAACTTTCTTAACAGCCTACAAGAATCCAAAGAGTAAATAATTGTAATCTTACTATGGTTGGCAGAAAGCCCAGAAGCAATTTGCAGCAAAGTAAGATCAAGGCATGAAGGAAAGTGAATGAAGTTGTTCCCTGCAAATTGCCTCAGTCATCATCCTTCCTTAAATAGGCTAAGGGAGTGGCCAATTAGCCCCAAGCCTTACTCTCAAGGAGACCTCCTCCTGAGGAGCCACTCCTGCCTTTTGGCAGCTCTGTGCGCCCGTGCATCGAGAAGAGGCTCCTCCTCTTCATCCTCTTCACTTATGGGAGCTTCTGGAGGTTCTGAAGGCCCTGGCTGAATCTCCGCCTCTGGCACCACATCTTCTCCAGCCTCCTCATTGTCCGACTCGAGTGCCAGCTGCACAGGCTGCTGGCGCAGCACCACACCAGCCTCTTCACTGTCGGAATCAGCTACTAACTACACCGGCCACTGACGGGCCACAACGCTACTGGTTTGCAAATGTGAGTGTGCGTGCCACCTCTGTGCATGCACAGAGTGTCCGTGATGACGTCTGGGTGGGTGGGCAGAGCCTCCCGAACCGGATTAATCCCACCACTGATCCAGGTCACGGTTGTCCCAAAGGTGCTTTCATTCCCAAAAGGCGACTGGATTTTCTTTGTTTTCCTGGAAGACATTTTGCTTCTCATCCAAGAAGCTTCTTCAGTTTTGACTCAAGTGATGAGTTATTTCTTTCTCTTTCTACATATCTGCTCCTTTTGACAGTAAAGTCCTTACAGCCAGGCAACCACTCTCAGTCGAATATCCTCCAGATGTCTGAGACTTCAATCCCAACATCTCTTAGTAAGTCTAGAGGGCAGGTTGGCATAAGCTCTCCTATCCATCCTCATGACAAAGCCTGATTCCACTCTCTGGGAAGACTTTCAAGATCCTTTGTTGTTGTCGTTAGTTGCGAAGTCGTGTCTGACCCATCGTGACCCCATGGACAACATTCCTCCAGGCCTTCCTGTCCTCTACCATCCTCTGGAGTCCATTTAAGCTCACGCCGACTGCTTCAGTGACTCCATCCAGCCACCTCCTTCTCTGCCGTCCCCTTCTTCTTTTGCCCTCAATCCTTCCCAGCATTAGGCTCTTCTCCAGGGAGTCCTTCCTTCTCATTAGGTGGCCAAAGTATTTAAGTTTCATCTTCAGGATCTGGCCTTCTAAGGAGCAATCAGGGATGATCTCCTCTAGGACTGACCGGTTGGATTGCCTTGTAGTCCAAGGGACTCGCAGAAGTCTTCTCCGGCACCATAGTTCAAAGGCCTCCATTCTTTGGCGCTCAGCCTTTCTTATGGTCCAACTTTCACAGCCATACATTGCAACTGGGAAGACCATGGCCTTGACTATACGCACTTTTGTTGGCAGGGTGATGTCTTTGCTTTTTTGTATGCTGTCTAGATTTGCCATAGCTTTCCTCCCCAGGAGCAAGCGTCTTTTAGTTTCTTGGCTGCAGTCCCCATCTGCGGTGATCTTGGAGCCCAGGAAAATAGAATCTGTCGCTACCTCCATTTCTTCCCCATCTATTCAGCAGGAATCAAAATTCAAAATTCTACCTCTTTCTAATTACTTTTAGGTTATGAGCCATTTTCTTAAAGCTTTATTGCTGTTTTTCTAAAAATGCTATTTATCTAAAACTCTCATGGCTTTTTAACCAGGTGAAAATGTATCAGAGGGCAACAATTTTTGAACCAAGCTACCTCAAATGGGCTAAAATAAAGAATGCACCCAGAATCCAGGAAGAAATGAAATTTTGGGGAATTGTGGCTATTAGTGGTAGCTGCATTACTGGGCTGCTGTTGCAGTCATGCGATCAAATTGATTTTCAATATTCAGTGACGGTTTGTTTCTGTTTAATAAGGAAATATCACTGAAAAAAAATGACCCAATGGGGCACGTTGCCTAGGTACCAACTAAATATTGCTTGTAAAAATGAGACAGACTTTGCTTATCAATTTTAATTACTTGTCCTGTTTCGTTTTTACTCGATTTTATTTTTTTAATGTGCTTTTGTCTATAACTCTAGCCTGACCTAATATAAAAACGCTATTCTTCTATTGCAATATTTCTCATTCTTGGCAAGTTTTAAGGTGTCTGGACTTTAACTTTCGGCCAGTGGTGAAATCCATTTTTTCTTACTACCAGTTCTGTGGGCGTGGCTTGGTGGGCGTGGCAGGGGAAGGATACTGCAAAATCTCCATTCCCACCCCACTCCAGGGGAAGGATACTGCAAAATCCCCATTTCCTTCCCACTCCTGGAGGAAGGATACTGCAAAATCCCCATTCGCTCCCCACTTCTGGGGAAAGGATATTGCAAAATCCCCATTCCCTCCCCACTCCTGGGGAAAGGATACTGCTAAATCTCCATTCCCACCCCACTCTGGGGCCAGACAGAGGTGGTATTTGCCAGTTCTCTGAACTACTCAAAATTTCCGCTACCGGTTCTCCAGAACCTGTCAGAACCTGCTGGATTTCACTCCTGCTCTTAGCTACGTTGGCTGGGGAATCTGGGAGTTGAAGTCCAGACATTTAAACTTGCCAAAGGTGAGAAAAACTGATCTAAAGTATATTGAAGTAGGCGTTATTTTAAGGCCGAACGTTTCGCTTTATTTTTATGCTTTGGTTCCATTCAACCAATGGAGAGAAGTTTGCCCAGAAAACCAATTTAAAAGCCTTCAAAACTCATCGGTAAATGATATTTTAAAAAGCCCCTGGCATCAATGCTATTACTTCCCTATCTTCTTTTTGGCATCCAGATGCATCTATGTAGCCCCTCGTACAAATTTCCCCAGCTGGGCAGCCTCACTGAAGTGTAGAAAACTGCACTGTTCACTGAGAGTTCCAGCTCTCACATAGCTCTTTATGGAAGGAAAACATCTGCCATCACTTTACAATTTGGAACATAACGGCAACCAGTAAAACCAGTACGGGCCCATCAAACGTTGTCCTGGGCCCTGTTTGAACAGCCGCCTTCCTTCCCAAAGGCAGCCAAATACTTAAAAGGGGAAGAAAGGAAACAGAAACCCCTCAGAAAGCCGAGATTCGTGCTTTGATCCTTGCTCAGTTGGGCTGCCGCCAGGGATTGTGAAGTCTTTCCCGGCAACAAAAAAATTACAGTTACGGCCTGCTCCGTCCACTCCGACTGCATGAAAAACCAACACGGACATCCCAGGAGTTGGGAAACGCTCTTAGAGGCCACAGTTCTGCACGCTTTTTACCCAGGAGTAAAGGACACTGACCAGCAGTGAAATGCTACCGGTTCGCATCAGTTCGGGCAAACTGGTAGTGATAAAAACTACCAATTCGGGCGAACCGGTAGTGAAAAAAAAAAAGCTACCGGTTCGGAGGATTTCCGACGATTAGCTGTGCTGCATTATTTAAAAGCAGGAAATCCTGCTTTCTAGTAAATCTAAATTGCGCGGCACAACTGTTTCTCCCTCCCTGTTCTACTTACCTTCCCAAGCCTTTTCCCACATGAAGCACGCAGCAAATCGGTGGTAAACTGGGGAAGATTTCACACTGACACTGAATTTAGAGAAGATTTACTTCCAAGGGCAACTACGATTGCTCAACTACCTCGGCTAATTTCAAGAAACTGAGCCCAGACTTTTCTTTTAAATGAGAATAACAATTTAAATAACAATGTTTTGTAGTATTTTGTAATCATATTTTCCACAAAAGATGTCGTGGCACAATGATGAAGGTGTTGGAGAAGGAGGAGATGAAAGTTTTAATCTCTCTTCTGCCATGTTGGCTCTTCTCTCTTAGCCTAACCTACAACTGACAGTTTGTTCAACTTTGAAAGCCAGTTTAAAGGCGCCAGGGTAGAAAGCGGGAGGCCGTGAGTTCTAGTTCCGCCTCAGCCATGAAAGACAGCTGGGTGACTTTGAGCCAGTCAAATTTTTCTCAGATCAGCACACCTCACAGCATGGTTGTTGAGGAGTAAATAAGGAGGAAAATCAGGGGTGAAATCCAGCAGGTTCTGACAGGTTCGGGAGAACCGGTAGCAGAAATTTTGAGCAGTTTAGAGAACCGGTAGCGGAAAGTTTGAGTAGTTTGGATAACCGGCAAATATGACCTCTGGCTGGCCCCCGAGTGGGGAGGGAATGGGGATTTTGCAATATCCTTCCCCAGGAGTGGGGAGGGAATGGGGATTTTGCAGTATCCTTCCCCTGGAGTGGGGTGGGAATGGAGATTTTGCAATATCCTTCCCCCAGGAGTGGGGAGGGAATGGGGATTTTGCAGTATCCTTCCCCTGGTGTGGGGTGGGAATGGGGATTTTGCAGTATCCTTCCCCTGGAGTGGGGTGGGAATGGAGATTTTGCAATATCCTTCCCCCAGGAGTGGGGTGGGAATGGGGATTTTGCAGTATCCTTCCCCTGGAGTGGGGTGGGAATGGGGATTTTGCAGTATCCTTCCCCTGGAGTGGGGTGGGAATGGAGATTTTGCAATATCCTTCCCCCAGGAGTGGGGAGGGAATGGGGATTTTGCAATATCCTTCCCCCAGGAGTGGGGTGGGAATGGGGATTTTGCAGTATCCTTCCCCTGGAGTGGGGTGGGAATGGGGATTTTGCAGTATCCTTCTCCTGGAGTGGGGTGGGAATGGAGATTTTGCAATATCCTTCCCCCAGGAGTGGGGAGGGAATGGGGATTTTGCAATATCCTTCTCCCAGGAGTGGGGAGGGAATGGGGATTTTGCAGTATCCTTCCCCTGCCATGGCCGCCAAACCACGCCCACAGAACAGGTAGTAAAAAAATTTGGATTTCACCACTGAGGAAGATGCATTGGACATGTACACCGTCTTGGGTTTTTTGTAAAAAAAAAAAGAAAATAGTAAAGACAGGATACAAATAAAGAAATAATTTTTTTTTAAAAAAAAGCAGGGTTGTCAGGGGAGAAAAAGGAAGAGGGAGCACCATATATGCTGGCTTGAGCTCCTGCAGAAAACCCAGGCTATAAATCTAAAAAATAACAAAGCAACCACAACCCCAGTCACTGGATTAGTTAACATAACGCACTGCACCATAAATGTGGCTTGTTTGTTTGGGCTTTGTGTGTTTGATGTAGCTAATGGAGGTTTAGTCAACAAATCCTAGTTCATTGACTAAACCTGCCTTACCACAAGGTATGAAATCTACGATCCCATTCACTTGCATCTAGGTTTCTATGTGCGAAAGCAGATATCCCATGGTGGGGGTGGGGGGGGGGAATGATTACAAATGCTCTGCAGGCAGAAAGCTAGCCTAGAAAATCTTTCTCTCTCCTCTCTCCCTCCCTCCCTCTGTTCTCTCCCTCCCTCCCATCCTCTGTTCTCTCTCTCTCCCTCACCCTCTCTCCCTCCCACTCTCCCTCTGTTCTCCCCGTCTCTCTCCCTTTCTCTTTCTCTCCCTCTGTTCTCTGTCTCCCACTCTCTCCCTCCCTCCCTCTGTTCTCTCTCTCCCTCACCCACTCTCTCCCACTCTCCCTCCCTCCCTGTTCTCCCCCCTCTCCCTCTCCCTCTGTTCTCCCCCCTCTCCCTCTGTTTTTGCCCCCTCTCTCCCTCTCTTTCTCTCTCTCCCTCTGTTCTCCCCCCTCTTTCTCTCTCTCCCTCTGTTCTCTGTCTCCCACTCTCTCCCTCCCTCACCCTCTCTCCCTCCCACTCTCCCTCTGTTCTCCCCCATCTCTCTCCCTCTCTCTTTCTCTCCCTGTTCTCCCCTCCTCTCCCTCTCTCTTTCTCTCCCTCTGTTCTCCCCTCCTCTCCCTCTCCCTCTTTCTCTCTCCCTCTCCCTCTGTTCTCCCCCCTCTCCCTCTGTTTTTGCCCCCTCTCTCCCTCTCTTTCTCTCTCTCCCTCTGTTCTCCCCCCCTCTTTCTCTCTCTCCCTCTGTTCTCTGTCTCCCACTCTCTCCCTCCCTCCCTCCCTGTTGTCTCTCCCTCCCTCCCATCCTGTTCTCTCTCTCCCTCACCCACTCACTCTCCCACTCTCCCTCCCTCCTCTGTTCTCCCCCTCTCTCTCCCTCTTTCTCTCTCCCTCTCCCTCTGTTCTCCCCCCTCTCCCTCTGTTTTTGCCCCCTCTCTCCCTCTCTTTCTCTCTCCCTCTGTTCTCCCCCTCTTTCTCTCTCCCTCTCTCTGTTCTCCCCCCTCTCCCTCTCCCTCTTTCTCTCTCCCTCTCCCTCTGTTCTCCCCCCTCTCCCTCTCTCTTTCTCTCTCTCCCTCTGTTCTCTGCCTCCCTCCCATCCTCTGTTCTCTCTCTCTCCCTCACCCTCTCTCCCTCCCACTCTCCCTCTGTTCTCCCCCATCTCTCTCCCTCTCTCTTTCTCTCCCTCTGTTCTCCCCCCTCTCCCTCTCTCTTTCGCTCTCTCTCCGTTCTCCCCCTATCTCTCTCTCTTTGTCTCTCTCCCTCTGTTCTCTCCCTCCCTCCCATCCTCTGTTCTCTCTCTCTCCCTCACCCTCTCTCCCTCCCACTCTCCCTGTTCTCCCCGTCTCTCTCCCTCTCTCTTTCTCTCCCTCTGTTCTCCCCCCTCCCTCTCTCTTTCTCTCTCTCTCCGTTCTCCCCCTCTCCCTCTCTCTTTCTCTCTCTCCCTCTGTTCTCTGTCTCCCACTCTCTCCCTCCCTCCCTCCCTGTTCTCTCTCCCTCCCTCCCATCCTGTTCTCTCTCTCCCTCACCCACTCTCTCTCCCACTCTCCCTCCCTCCCTCTGTTCTCCCCCTCTCTCTTCCTCTTTCTCTCTCCCTCTCCCTCTGTTCTCCCCCCTCTCCCTCTGTTTTTGCCCCCTCTCTCCCTCTCTTTCTCTCTCTCCCTCTGTTCTCCCCTCTTTCTCTCTCTCCCTCTGTTCTCTGTCTCCCACTCTCTCCCTCCCTCCCTGTTCTTGCCCCTTTCTCTCCCTCTCTCTCTCCCTCTCCCTCTGTTTTACCCCCTCTCCCTCTCCTTCTCTCTGTTCTTGTCCCCTCTCTTTCTCCCTCTCTCTCCCTGTTCGCCCCCTCTCTCCCTCTCTTTTCTCTCTCTCCCTCTCTCCTCTGTTCTCTCTGTTCTTTCTCTCCCTCCCTCCCTCCCATCCTCTGTTCTCTCTCTCTCCCACTCTCTCCCTCCCTCCCTCTTTCTCCCTCTCTCTCTCTCTATTCCTCTCTCCCTCTGTTTTCTACCTCTTTCTCTCCCTCTTACTTTCTCTCTCTCCCTCCCTCTGTTCTCTCTCTCTCCCACTCTCCCTCCCTCCTTCTGTTCTCCCTCCCTCTTTCTCTCCCTCTATTTCTCTCTATCCCTCTCTCCCTCTGTTTTCTCTGTGTCTCTGTTTTCTCTCTCTCTCTCTCTCTCTTTATCCCTCTCTCTCTCCCTCCCTCCCCCATTCCCCCTCCCTACAGGAAGAGATACACACAGGAAAGGCTCAAGCTTCCTGAGCAGTAGCAGCGATATGGGCCATGCTGCAAAGAGCAGAGCCCCCCTCAAAGCAGAGCAAACATTCCCAGGAACAGTTAAGCCCTTGCATTAATATGAAGAAACAGCCAGGTTCAAACTAACACAAAAACGCCGTTTGGTCAAATTCCAGATTTCTCATAATTGGAAATGAAAAATGAGGAAAGGCTGCAAACTTTTCGTGGAGGCTACTCCACATCCAAGTGGAAGAGGGCTGGCTTTTGCGAAGCGCCTCTGTCAAAACGCAGCTTTCCCAAATATTTTAATATTAGGGGCTCACGCCTTCCTCAAAATTAACGTTACCTGGCTGTAATCCCCTCCCAAAACGTGAAACAGCTCCCAACACTGAATCTATGTGGTGTCTGGAGAACTTGGCTTCTAAACATACTGCAAGGGCATCAGCAGTCCCCGAAACCCACCAGCTGACAGTAAGAGCACCCCTTGGAGGAATATCAGATTGGTATCAAAGGATCTTGTATTCTATTTTGCACCAGAGGAGCCTGGTGGCGCAGTGGACTAAACTACTGTTAAAGTAGTATTTAGCTGCCAGCTGCCTGCAATTACTGCGAGTTCGATTCTCACCAGGCTCAAGGTTGACTCAGCCTTCCATCCTTCCGAGGTAGGTAAAATGAGGACCCGGTTTGTGGGGGCAATAAACTGACTTTGTATATAAAAAGAACACCGCTTGGGGGGGTGGGGGCAAAAGCCCTACTAAGCAGGTATATACAAAAGTATGAAGGCTATTGGCTTAAAAGCATTGTAAGCCGCCCTGAATCTCCGGAGAAGGGCGGCATATAAATCAAACTAATAAATAAATAAATAATAAATAAATAAATATTTTTGCACTCAGACCTTAAAATACCATTAAGGGCAGTCTTCCCTGCAAGACGGTTCCCAAACACTCATTTATGATCCATCAGTTAAATTTTCATGTGGGAACAGCAATTTCTGGCGAATAGCAAAGTTCACAGCCCGAGTTCCTTCTTTGTACTTCCATGCTGCAACTTCTAGTGTCATGCAGCAAAAACACTGTTCTGATATGCCAGGAATGAATTCAGATCTTACAATTGTCCCGTCAATGACTGGATAACCTGTAAGAGACTATTAGTCAGCAATGCGCAAATGCGGTCCAGAAAGTGAACGCTAAAAATCAAACCAGGAAATCTGCACTCGTCCGCTTCTAACAAGCATTACAACACATGCTGGTTAGAAGGCACCCAGTGCAGATTTCCTGCAACTTAAGAACTTTCTGTAAAATTACTACTTTAAATACAGGCACACAAGCTATCTATGCATCTTCATAATAGAGTAACGGAGTTGGAAGGGACCTTATCGGTCATCTAGTCTAACCCCCTGCTCAAGCAGGAGACCATATACTTCTTGAAATTCTCAAGTGATGAAGCTCCCACAACTTCTGAAGGCAACTTCTGTTCATTGGTGGATTGTTCTCGCTGTCAAAAAATTTCTCCTTATTTCCAGGTTGAATCTCTCCTTGGTCAGTTTCCATCCATTATTCCTTGTCTGGCCTTCGGGTGCTTTGGAAAACAGCTTGACCCCCTTCCTCCTCTCTGTGGCAGCCCCTCAAATATTGGAAGACTGTTATCATGTCTCCCCTAGTCCGTCTCTTCACTAGACTAGCCAGATCCAGTTCCTGCAACCGTTCATCGTATGTTTTAGCCTCCAGTCCCCTAATCATCCTGGTTGCTCTTCTCTGCACTCTTTCTAGAGTCTCCACATCTTTTTTATAGTGTGGTGACCAAAACTGGATGCAGTACTCTAGGTGTAGTCTTACTAAGGCTTTATAGAATCCTATATTTTAGAGTAAATGGATTTTCCAAACTTGGGGGCTCATTTATGAATGGGATGGGAAGACCATCTCAATTCATTTCTCAAGACATTTTTATCAATTTTAATCAAATTAGTTACCCTGATACCAGTCTATGGTATAATGTAAGGAGGAGATGAAAAGGAATAATAAAACTATCCCCAAAGGGTGAATGTTCACCCTTTTGTTAGCAAGCAATAACAATGCTTTCAAGCTTTAGTAATATATGTGATAAGTTAGCATAAAGAAGTCAGAGAATGAGGAACACAATTAAGCAAAAACCCTGGAAGTTTTTTCATAGATTCCTGCTTTGAGAACTTTACGCTACTATACCGGTTTTCAACTAGTAACACCAATCCAAGCATCTGGTTAAAGCTTTTATAAGCTGAACCTGAAAAGCTCAAGGGCGTTTACATTCAAGGAACAGTGAAGTTTATTAGCAATTAGCTTGTTTTATGAAGGCATTGGGATATGATGGCTCAATGGCTAAGATGCTGAGCTTGTTGATCAGAAGGTCGGCAGTTCAGTGATTCGAATCCCTAGTGCCACGTAACGGGGTGAGCTCCTGTGACTTGTCCCAGCTTCTGCCAACCTAGCAGTTCGAAAGCACGTAAAAATGCAAGTAGAAAAATAGGGACCACCTTTGGTGGGAAGGGAACAGCGTTCCGTGCGCCTTTGGCGTTGAGTCATGCCGGCCACACAACCACGGAGACGTCTTTGGACAGCGCTGGCTCTTTGGCTTTGAAATGGAGATGAGCACTGCCCCCTAGAGTTGGGAACAACTAGCACATATGTGCGAGGGGAACTTTTACCTTTACCTTATGAAGGCATTCTTAACCAGTGTTTAATTTTAAAGTAATTAGAAAAGTAAGATGAGAGAGAAACTACTGTGGGTTCTCCTTAAGAATGTGGCTACGTTGCTCCACAGAATAAGTTTGTGCATATTAAAACTATCTTGTAGAATTCCCAAACTGTTCAGGATGTTATTAAAAGGATTATCCTTTTAATGGAGAGAGCAATGTTTCTCTCTATCTTGGCAACTTTAAGAAGCGTGGACTTCAAATCCCACAATTCCCCAGCCAGCCTGCCAGCTAGAGAATTCTGGGAGTTGAAGATCCACACATTTTAAAATTGTCACAACTGAGAAAGACTGCCTTATAAACAAGGATCTCCAAACTTGGCAACTTTTAAGACATGTGGACTTCAGCTCATAGTATTTCATGCTGGCTGGGGAATTCTGGGAGTTGAAGTCCACAAGACTTTAAGATGCCAAGTTAGGATACCCCCTGCATTACTTTACTTTACTTTTATTTGATTTGTATACCGCCCTACTCCCGAAGGACTCAGGGCGGTGAACAGCCAACAATAAAATACATACATACAAAATTTAAAAAGCAGAAATAAAATCAAATTAAATAGTTTGGCCCAGACAGATTAAAACCCCAATCAATTTAAAAACCAATTTAAACTTTAAGTATTAAAGAGCACTACCTGGTCTGCAAGATAGGAGAGGTGGAAGGATAATGGTTTTGAAAGTCCCACTTGGCTTCCCATTTGAACTTGGAGCCAGATTTATCCAGATTTCTTGACAGCTTTGAAAGCCAGTTTAAAGGTGTCAGGTTAGAAAGCAGGAGGCTGTGAGTTCTAGTCCCGCCTCAGCCATAAAAGGCAGCTGGGTGACTTTGAGCCAGTCAAATTTTTCTCAAATCAACAAACCTCACAAGGTGGTGTTTGTGGAGAAAATAGAAGGAGGAAGATGAACTTGGAGCCAGATTTATCCATATTTCTAGGCAGAAGTTAGATCAACTTTGTTGATCATTGATTGATTGTGGCCTAATTTCCCACCCTTTTTTCCTCTGTCCACAAACTGTTTTGGAAAGGGCGTTTCTTTCCATATTAGATAATGAAAATGAAATGTTTGTATTCCCACTTTTAAAAAAAAAAATCAGCTTTCCAGCTGAACCCAGCAAGTCTGGCAGGAAAAACATGCCCCGAATCCCATCTGTTGAAAGAGCTATATTGGGTGGGACATAGGAGACGGGCCTTTTCTGCCAAGGCACCCACCATATAGATCATTGCCCCACTCCCAAATGAGGGAGGCTCCATCCCTGTTAATTTTCCAGAAATGTGTCTATGCCATGAGGCTTGGGGGGCTGGGGGAGGTGGTGACTTAAGAAACTGGTGAGTTGTTGTGGTGACTCCATTGTAGTTAAGATCTGCTGCTCCCTCTTTGCCTTTTAATCACAATTTTTAATTCTTTGTGTTTCTTGTTTTTTTTTTAAATAACATTTTATAGTTATTGTATAAAATGTTGCCACCCAAATTCAAGTTTTCCTGAGATGGGACAGGGGGGCATTTAAACATGAAATAAATCTATCAAATCTCTGCTCACACACTGCAGCATCTTTGTCCTATTTTAGGGGATTTTAGGTGTCCCCCCCCCATTCAATCTTGGAGCGGATGTGCTGAGGAAGGGGGTTACATTTGATTTCTGCATCCTGGAGTACAAAGCATACATGTGTGAATCAGGCACTGAAAAGTGAATCTCCATCCAGCAAACCAACCAATCACATTTCACATCCTATGCTTTGATCTCAAGGCCACCCCTTGCACACTTATTCTTGGAAGCTAATCTACCAAGACCTCCACAAAGTTAATTTCTAGCGAGACAATCCAGACCTACTGATGGTTTAAAATCAGGCTGTATTTTGAATTCTGTTAGCCGCTGGGGCAACAACAACAAAAAAAAAAGCTTTTGAAGGAATCCATTTGAAGGTTGCTGAGGCCAGCAGTCCAGGTGCCTCAATCTGCTTTTCTCTTACCCCTATTATTATCCCACCCAATAATTTGCGGCTGATTGAAAATGGGAACAGTTGCAGCCAAGGTCTCTGGAAGAGGCTCATTTGCTTTAGCCATCCCATGCGCGTCTCCCCCGCTTCTCCCACTGGTCTGTGCAGAACTGCCTTCCCACATAGCCTGCCTTTATTCACGATGGATGGATGGATGGATGGATGGATAGATAGATAGATAGATAGATAGATAGATAGATAGATAGATGGATGGATGGATAGATGGATAGATAGATGGATGGATGGATGGATGGATGGATGGATGGATAGATAGATAGATAGATAGACAGATAGATGATAGAGAGATGACAGAGAGATAGAGAGAGAGATGAATGGATAGACAGATAGATGATAGATAGATAGATAGGGATGGATGGATGGATAGATAGATAGATAGAGATATGGATGGATAGACAGATAGATAGATAGATAGTTGGATAGATAGACAGACAGATAGATGATAGATAGATAGGGATGGATAGATATAGAGATAGATAGATAGATAGATAGATAGATATGGATAGATAGACAGATAGATGATGATAGATAGATAGATATGGATAGATAGACAGATAGATCGATCGATCGATAGATAGATGGATAAACAGATAGATGATAGATAGATAGATAGATAGGGATGGATAGATAGATTAGAGAGAGATGCCTTTAGTCACTTATTTAATATATATATATCGCGGCTTAAAGCAACCCGAGACCGTTCAGCAAACGCTCCCACGAGACTTTCCAGGGAATCGGGGGGGGGGGGACAGCCCGGGGCTTTGGGGCGCCCTCCGGGGAGGGGGACCCGGCCGGCTCAAGAGGGCGGGAGAGCCGGGAGTCCGGCAGGCAAAGCCGGGAAGGAGGCAGAGGCTGCCCCGAAGGCGACGCCGACTCACCGCCGGGGCTGCAAGGAGGCAGCCGGTAGACGCCCCGCCTGGCAAACATCGCCGCCACCAGCGCTGCGCCGCCGAGGCTCCTTCCTCGTCCGCCGCCTCCAGCCGCCCGTCCGGCCGCTCCAGAGCCACGCGGAGCCTTTTCTGCCGGGAGGGGCTCCGATGACGCTGCCAAGGCTGCTCCCGGGGGCCGCCAGGAGACCCCCGCCCCGCCCTGCAGGAGGCGAAGCCAGCCGGCCCGGGCGGGCGGGGGCAATGCCGAAGGAACTCCCGCAGGGCGCCGCCGCCCCGGGTCGCCACGGGGTCTTCGCTCTGCGGCGACCCTCCCTCCTCCCCTTCCTCCTCCTCTTCTTCCTCCTCCTTCCTCCCCCCTCTTCCTCCCTCTTCTTCCTCCTCTTCCTCTCTCCCTTACCTCCTCCTCTACCTCCTCCTCCTCTTCTTCCTCCTCCTCCCTCCTCTTCTTCCTCCTTCTCCTCCTCTTCTTCCTCCTCCTTCCTCCCTCTTCTTCTTCCTACTCCCTTCTCCTCCTCCCTCCTCTTCTTCCTCCTCCTCCCTCTTCTTCCTCTCTCCTCTTCTTCCTCCTCTTCCTCTCTCCCTTACCTCCTCCTCTACCTCCTCCTCCTCTTCTTCCTCCTCCTCTTCCCTCTTCTTCCTCCTTCTCCTCCTCTTCTTCCTCCTTCTCCTCCCCTTCTTCCTCCTCCTTCCTCCCCCCTCTTCCTCCCTCTTCTTCTTCCTACTCCCTTCTCCTCCTCCATCCTCTTCTTCCTCCTCCTCCCTCTTCTTCCTCCTCTTCCTCTCTCCCTTACCTCCTCCTCTACCTCCTCCTCCTCTTCTTCCTCCTCCTCTTCCCTCTTCTTCCTCCTTCTCCTCCTCTTCTTCCTCCTTCTCCTCCCCTTCTTCCTCCTCCTTCCTCCCCCCTCTTCCTCCCTCTTCTTCTTCCTACTCCCTTCTCCTCCTCCCTCCTCTTCTTCCTCCTCCTCCCTCTTCTTCCTCCTCTTCCTCTCTCCCTTACCTCCTCCTCTACCTCCTCCTCCTCTTCTTCCTCCTCCTCTTCCCTCTTCTTCCTCCTCCTCCCTCCTCTTCTTCCTCCTCCTTCCTCCCCCCTCTTCCTCCCTCTTCTTCTTCTTCCTTCTCCTCCTCTTCTTCCTCCTCCTTCCTCCCCCCTCTTCCTCCTCCTCTTCTTCCTCCTTCTTCCCCTTTCTCACACCCTCTCTCCTTCTCTCCTCTCCGCCTCCTCCTCCCTCCTCTTCTTCCTCCTCCTTTCTCCTACCTCTTCCTCCCTCTTCTTCTTCCTCTCTCCTCTTCCTCCTCCCTCCGCTTCTCCTGAGCCCGCGCGGGCAGCCCGGAATCCCGGCAGAGGCGCCCTTCCCTCCGCCGCTTTGCCTGGCCTGGGACTCTCCCTTCGGCTTCCCTTCTTTTCCTGCGTCGGCCAAAAGACGCGGCTCAGGCGGAGCTCCAGCCCCAGAAGAAGCCGCCGCCGCCGCCGCCGCCGCCCGGAGCCAAGAGGAAAGTTCGCCCTGGCCCCGTTCGCACTTCCCGCCCTTGGCTGCCCCCCCTTGCGAGGCTGCGGAGAGGAGCGCCCGAGAGAGGCGGGGGAAGCGTTTCCAGCTGAGGAGGAGCGCAGAGCCGGAGGATCTCTGGCCGTTTCCATCGGAATAGAGCCGGAAGGGACCTTGAGAGGTCATCCAGTCCAACCCCCTCCTCAAGCAGGAGACCCTCCAAGATTTCAGCCAAAGGCTCCTCCAACCTCTTCTTACCTCCGGCGATGAAGCGCCCGCAGCATCCTTTGCAAATTGACTCAAACGTTTCTAATCCGTTTCTTCATAGTAAGATTCAGATTAGCAGAGTTGGAAGGGACCTGGTAGGTCATCTAGTCCACCCCCCTGCCTAAGCAAGGGACCTTTATACCATTTACACACATTCCACTTTCCACCACCCCCCTCCTCCAATAAACCCTCCCTGCCTCCTTCTACCTTCCCCTGAAACTCCCTTTGACACAACCCAACATCCTCCGGGTCGTGCTGACTATGATCCCCATCGTCCCCAGCTAAAGGCGGGAAGGGAAAGGCAGCGATTGAGGCCTTCCAGACTGGGGAAAATGCAGCCCTTCTTTCTGGCCACCTTCAGCAGAACTGGGGGAAACTCCGATTCCCGTTCCAAGGCACTCAAGGGCAGGATAGAAAGCAGGAAATTTGAGTTCGAATCCTGCCTTCGGTGTGAAAGCTGCCTGGGTGACGTTTGGGCCATTCAGTCTTGCTCAGCTCTCATGGGGTTGTTGTGGGGGAAATAGGAGAAAGGAGGAGGATTAGATCTGTTTGCCACCTTGAGTTATTTCTAAAAATAAGAAAGACAGGTTTTTAACTCTCTCTCTCTCTCTCTCTCCCACAAACAGACCATCTTTAAACTTGAGTTGGTCTGCTTCCCTCTTCATCTGGGAAGTTCAGGTGCCCTCCAAGGCCGGTTGTGTGAACATTGCCAATGTTTCCCTTATTATTAAGTAAAGGGAAAGCACTTCTAGGCATCCCACTCTTCTTCCACTCAATTAACCTCTTATTCCACTACACACAAAGCCTTAAAGAAAATTGCCAGCAAACTTAAGTCTAATAATATTGTACTCCTTAAAATGGCCTGTCACCCCCCTTTGCAAAGCCCTGCCCCACTCTGTCCAACAGAACCATCCCCATTTGAATGCAGACAAGCAGAAAGACTATACAGAGAGAGAGAGAGAAAGAGAGAGAAAGAGAGACAGACAGACAGACACACCTCAAAGGACTCAGTTATAGAGATGAAGTCAAGTATAACCCTTTGCGTTCCAATATTTCCATCTGGGAAGATTTCTGTGCAGTTGATCTCCAAAAGCTGAACCTGCTTTTCCCTCCTGCTTTCCCAGAGGTGGTTCAGTGGCTAAGATGCTGAGCTTGTCCATCAAAAGGTCAGCAGTTCAGCGGTTCAAATCCCTAGTGCCACGTAACGGGGTGAGCTCCCGTGACTTGTCCCAGCTTCTGCCAACCTAGAAGTTCGAAAGCACGTAAAAAATGCAAGTAGAAAAATAGGGACCACCTCTGGTGGAAAGGGAACAGCGTTCCGTGCGCCTTTGGCATTGAGTCATGCTGGCCACATGACCATGGAGACGTCTTCGGACAACGCTGGCTCTTCGGCTTTAAAATGGAGATGAGCACCGCCCCCTAGAGTCAGGAACAACTAGCACATATGTGCGAGGAGAACCTTTACCTTTACCTTTTTCCCAGCCTTGGGGCTGCTTTAAAGGGACCAGACCACACCAGATGCTTTTCTAGGATTGCTCCTAAAAATTAGAGGGTTTCAAATCCCTGCCTGGGCTGCTTTTTGCAGAAAAAGCCTATTCGTCGGCCTGATCTGACTCCAGGGTAATTTATTTGACCTTGTCCTGTAGAAGCAGGAAGGCTCTGAATAAAAGAGCTTCAAAAGTCTGCTTGGCTACAAAGCTTTCCCTTGGCTAAGTCCAAACATAGACATGAGGCTTGGTTGGAGTTTAGTGTCTTGAGGAAACCCAGGGAAATGGGGACATCCTAACAGCCCCCGTCTGCAAAATCTGGCCATGAGAATCAGAGGGCAATTACTACTGCTGATTAATTTCCTCTACGCAGTTACTGCCAGATTTAAATGGGAAGGGAGGTGATAAGGGCAATAAATATGTATATTTAGTTCCTCCTGCCCTACAACAGCACAACTGACTTTGTCAATTGGGGAAAGGGTCTTCTGCATGGGGGTCTCAAAAGATTGTCATGAAAAGGCCAAATAAAAAGGCCCAGAGCTCTGTAGGACCTCTTCCTTTGCAGACTTCAGTTTAACATCTGGCTCCAGGAAAGTCTGGGTTGCAAGACTCCAGATGTGGCCCCAAAATACCACTTTTCCTCCCCCTGGAATGTTAGCAATCCAGTCCTTCAAGGAAAGGCTCCCCTTTCAAAGCCACAACGGGCAATTCTGACAGCAGTGATTAAGTGAAATTAACATCCTTTCCTGCATGTTGTGCATTAGGGTTACAGTTGCTAGATGGCAGTATGCCAGGCTAACTCTATAGACTGCCAGCAGTTCGATTCTGACCGACTAAAGGTTGACTCAGCCTTCCATCCTTCCAAGGTGGGTAAAATGAGGACCCAGATTGTTGGGGGAAAATATGCTGAATCTGTAAACCGCTTAGAGAGGGCTGTAAAGCACCGTGAAGCGGTATATAAGTCTAAGTGCTGTTGTTATTTTTATTGAGATGGTAGACAATTCATATATTGTCCAAAGATGTCTTCCCCCCCCCCTCCAAGGGCAACTGTACTTCCTTGGTTTTTATTTTTTCTTTGAAAACATTTTGTTTCTCATCCAAGAAGCTTCTTCAGTCCAAACACAAACAAAAAGGAAGGCAAGTTGCCTTTTGGGAAAAGAAACACCTTTGGGACAACTGTTATTATTATTATTATTATTTTTTATTGAATTTGTATACTGCCCTACTCCCAAAGGACTCAGGGCGGTGAACAGCCAAATAAAATACATATAATACAAATATTAAAAAAACATTAAAATACAATTAAATAATTGGCCCCGGAAAACGAAATTTAAAACACCCCAAATTCATAAGACAAATTTAAAATTTAAAAATTTTAAAAATTTTAAAAAGCAGTTTAAAAGAGAGGTTAGGCCAGGCCATGACCTAGATGATTGAGAATCTCCATAGACATTAAATTGAATTAGAATTAGAATTTTTTATTAGCCAAGTGTGATTGGACACACAAGGAATTTGTCTTGGTGCATAGGCTCTCGGTTTACATAAAAAGAAAAGATACGTTCATCAAGAATCATAAGGTACAACACTTAATGATAGTCATAGGGTACAAATAAGCAATCAGAAAACAAGATCAATATAAATTGTAAGGATACAAGCAACAAAATTACAGTCATACAGTAAGTGGAAGGAGATGGGTGATGGGAACGATGAGAAGATTAATAGTAGTGCAGACTTAGTAAATAGTTTGACAGTGTTGAGGGAATTATTTGTTTAGCAGAGTGATGGCGTTCGGGGAAAAACTGTCCTTATGTCTAGTTGTTCTGGTGTGCAGTGCTCTATAGCGTTGTTTTGAGAGTAGAAGTTGAAATAATTTATGTCCAGGATGTGAGGGGTCTGTAAATATTTTCACAGCCCTCTTTTTTATATACTCGTGGAGTATATAAAAATTGAAAGATTTCTGTCTTTGCCTTGGCACCTGTCTTATCTACCTGCCTGTATGGCTCAATTAGCCAAACCTGTGGAACCACTGGAAACCACTGGAAACAGGGTAGTACATATATTGCCAGTCCATGTATAAATATGCCATATGCTAAATAACTATCATAGTAGTCTGGTTCCATTCCTGAACCCAGGATGCAAGCGGAGACACATATGCTATGCTTCCCCACCTCACCCTCTCTTTTGCCCTGGCTGTTAGTTGCTGATTTACTTGGTCTACTCAAAGACAAAGTACATTTTGCAAGTCTGAAGTCTGTTTGCTCCCAGCCAATAAATGCAAGTCCGTGTGGCTGAGATCTCCTAATTCAATCTGCACACAGATTGTTTCGCCTTGCCTGGTGAACTGGAGGAAAGGGGCAAGGGGGCTGGTGTTTTCGGCTTCGTGCTTCTAGGAGCAATGCGATCTCACATTACTCCTAGAAGCACGAAGCCGAAAACACCAGCCTGAAGATGACGAATGAGACTTCGTCGAAACGTCGCCAAGACACTTCCAATTTTACGCGGGAGAAAACCCGAATAACCAAAGACCTACATATATATGTGTGTGTGTGTATTCTTCAACTGGGTATTTTCCTATGTAAACCAAGTTTCTCAACTTGCAGCCATAGCTCAGTGAAATCACATCCATTCAGTTACTGAGCATTCACTGAGCTATGGCTGCAAGTTGAGAAACTTGGTTTACATAGGAAAATACCTGGTTGAAGAAAAATACATACAAAAACCTACGATAAGTTAAAATCTTAAATTCCGGAGTTCGCAGTATGTGTGTAGATAGATAGATAGATAGATAGATAGATAGATAGATAGATAGTTTTAAATTTTTTTTTAAACAAACACACAATACATCAATCCTTCCATGTATCTTCTCGGTATTTCTTCCATGACTTCTTCTTTTTATTACTCCTATCTTCATTTCTCCTTGATTGTTTCCATTTCTCTGTTGCGATATTTTCCCCAAATTACAATACATTTAATATAACATTCTCCTTATTTAATTATCACAATCTTTGTCTATATCTCTTTTTTAGCCAATCGTAAAATTTCCCCCATATCTCATAATAGTCCATATCCTCTCTCTCTCTTTAATCATCAGAGTTAATCTGTTCATTTCTAAGATTTTTTTAATTACTTCCCCTTCCAAAGGGATTTTCTCTGCTTTCCATCTTTGTGCAAATACTATCCTCGCTGCTGTTATTATATGTATAATCAAGTATGTATATTTTCTTTACTAATTTTCTCTGGTAGTATACCCAATAGGAACAGCTCAGGTTTTAAATCAATATGTTGTTGGATCATTTCTTCTAACCATCTCTTAATTCTGCTCCAATAATCTCTAGCTTCTGGACATGTCCACCACACATGATAATAAAGAACTTGGTATTTGATGGCATTTCCAACATTTAGCTGATTTGTCTTTAAACATTTTTGCCAATTTTTCCGGAGGCATATGCCATCTACAAAACATTTTATATTGATTCTCTTTATATGCAGTGGACATTGTTAGTTTATCGTTCCTTTCCCATAACTGTTGCCATCTATCAGCTCAATTGAATAGCCACACTTTTTTGCCCAAGCAATCATTGTTTCCTTTACTTGTTCTTCCTTTGATTCCACACGAAGCAGAAAGCTATAGAGCTCATCAAGATCTTCTTGATGAGCTCAGGGACATCTGCTCTTTCCTTCAAGGACAGGAAGTCACAGCATCTGACACCTGGTCATGGGAAAATAAAAGGGGATTAGAAATTTAAATTATCTCCAGCAAACCTGACACCTTAACCCTGCTCTCCCCTTCCTCCCAGCTTAATCCTTTGCCTAACAGAGATGAGCACATTCAAATGGAGAAATTAATTGCGTTCCCTGGCCAAAAGATTCTACACTTGGTTACATACATCCAAATTGTGGGCCTTTTGCATTGGAATTACTAACTAGATTCTCTTCAGGTCGGATGTTTTTGCTCTATTATCTCTCTTGTGTCCTCAACCACCCACTCATTCATTCATTCATTGCATTACATGGGACTCTTCAGTGGTGAAAAGTAAAATTTGTTACTACCGGTTCTGTGGGCATGGCTTGGGGGGGGGGAGGGATAATATGACTGAGTGGGCATGGCCAACTTTTTTTTTTTTAACTTTTAAAACCATTTTTTTCTACAACCTCTTCAGCTGAAGAGGTTGTAGAAAAAATGCTTTTAAAAGCCTCTGACGATCCCAGCTGACTTGCCTGATCAGCAGAGGCTTTTTTTCCTTTTAAAAACATAGGTTGTAGAAAAAATGCTTTTAAAAGCCTCTGACGATCCCAGCTGACTTGCCTGATCAGCAGAGGCTTTTTTTCCTTTTAAAAACATAAGTTGTAGAAAAAAATACTTTTAAAAGCCTCTGATGATCCCATCTGAGCCGCGCGATCATCAGAGGCTTTTTTTTTTTTACTTTTAAAAGCATTTTTTTGGCCAAAGAGGTTGTAGAAAAAATGCTTTTAAATTTTTTTTAAAAAGCCTCTGATGATTGCGCAGCTCAGCTGGGCAATGGAGGGGGGGCAGGGATTTTTGCTACCGGTTCTCCGAACCGCCCGCCTCCATTGCAACCGGATTGGGCGATCCAGTCTGAACCGGGAGCATTTTCACCCCTGCCCTGAACCCTTCTTCTTATATTTCAGTAGAATTATCTGCAAGTTGCTAACCTCCCTTGATTATTATTTTTTTTAAGTCAAGTTTGTTTATTGTTTTCCCGTTGTGGCTAGGCAAAAATAGCCCGCATGGAAGCCAACCGGTAATTATTCTTCCAATCCTGGTACTTTAACTTGTAGAATACTGTACCACAGGCAGTCTGTTTTAATAGCAACATCCAGACATCCATAAAGGAGACAAACATACCAGAAAATATGTGGGCCTGCCTGCCATGCTTGGTAAGCTGCAGTGTCAAACGTTAAGGGGAGGCCTGTTTAAGACCATTCGTTGATGAGTAGAAAGGACTTTCTAAATTTGTACCACGTTGGTTTGAAAAAGCCGTTTGGATCTAAGAAGAAAAAAATAATAATTATTAAAATTGATAAGCTTGGCTTGGGAACGGCCTACTCTGCAAGCTTTCAGATGCTCTTGAACTCTTCGCCAGGTGATTTGTTACAAAAAGCAGGAGATGGAGAAGAAGCAAAAAAGCAAATGGACCCAAAAGTCCAGGTATCTCCACCATGAAGTGACCATTTAAAGTGAATCTCAAGATGCACGTAGAGTGGTCAGCAACCTGCGGCTCTGGAGCCACATGCGGCTCATTGGGCCCTCTGCTATGGCTCCCTGTTGGGTGATCCCACCACTGTCTGGCCCCACCCCTCGCCCTCTCCTCCCAGTCACTCCTCGCCTGGCCTGAGAAAGTAAGGGTGATGGCGGGGGATGGAGAGACAGATACAGAGAGAGGGGGAGAGAGGGGAGGAGAGAGGGAGGGAGGGGGAGAGAGAGATATGTCAAAAGGGTTTTGTGGTTCCCAATGTTTTTTAACAACTGGTTCTCTGCCCTAATGACCGGCTGGGTAGGTGTGGCTAGGGGGGTGTCATGTGATTGGTGGAAGTGAGTGACATCGAGTTGGCCACGCTCACTCAGGTTTTGTGGCTCCCGGTGTTTTCTCTTCTGTGGGAAATGGGTCCAAATGGCTCTTTGAGTGCTTAAGGTTGCAGACCCCTGACCTAGACTGAATGAATTTGTTAGTGGTAGATGACCTCTTCCCTGCTGAAGTATTATTCTAACCATTACAAATTCTTTTGTATGGACAGCTACCTTCTTAAAAAGAGCCCCATCAATAGATTGTACAGGTAGTCCTCAACTTACGACCACGACTGAGCCCAACGTTTCTGGTGCTAAGTGAAAATGTGTGAAGTGAGTTTTGGCCCCATTTGATGACTTTCCTTGCCACATTTGTTAAGTGAATCACTGCAGCTGATAAATTAGACACACGGTCGTTAAGTGAATCTGGCTTTCCCATTGACTTCGAAGGTCACAAGAGGGGATCATATGACCCCTGGGACATTGCAACCGTCATAAATACGAGTCGGTTGCCAAGCATCTAAATTTTGTTCATGGAACTATGGGGATGCCGCAATGGTCGTAAATGTGAAAAATAGTCACTACCACTTGCGCTGGCTGAGGAATTCTGGGAGTTGAAGTCCACAACTCGTAAAGTTGCCAAGGTTGGAGACTCCTGCATTACGGAGATCCAGGTATCGTTCTCTAAATATTGCTGAAGAAGGAATCAAAGCTAGGAGAAGGAATGGCTCAGACTGGACCAATAAGTTTAAGGGAGAGTCACAATTTAAATTGGGGTATTTTTAAATTTCTGGGATTTTAATTGGAGCCTAATTATTTAATGATTTTAAATTTTAATCGTTGTTTTGTTCTGTGTTTTTAAATAAGCTGTACACCGCCCTGAGTCCTTCGGGAGAAGGGCGGTATAGAAATAACATCATTATTATTATTATTATTATTATTATTATTATTATTATTATTATTATTATTATTATTATTAATTCCGTTCTCTTTTGCTTTGACAAACAGCCTGAAACTCTGGCGTTATGTCTGGAGGAGCCCTGAGGTTAACGACAGTCCAAAGTTTAAGGTGTTGTTGTTTTTTTAAAGACACGGTGGACTAAATTCTTAACTACATACCTAAGGAAACGAAACTGCAGGGCTGCAAAAGGACTTGCAAATAAATCAAGGCAGGGATTAACCTGCCAAGGAGATGCACACAAGGCACGTATCATAATCAGAGGGGGAAGGACCACCAAGGAAAGGTTGAATTCCCTTTGCCATTATTTCCTGAATCCTTTTTGACTGGAACCTGCAAATGGGGCTGAATCCCTGCACTACTTTTGATGCATTCGGGGTGTCCAACCTTGGCAAACTTCAAGACTTGTGAACTCCCAGAATTCCCCAGCCAGGTTGTAGACTTAAAAGTTCACAAGTCTTAAGTTGGCAAGGTTGGATACCTCTGCATTAGAGATTTCTGACTTCTAAATGATTGAGGGACATTGGAGGTCTAGAAACATGGAAAGAGAGAGAGAGGGAGGGAGGGAGGGGGAAGGAGAGAGAGAGAGAGGGAGTGGGGAGAGGAAAAGGGAGAGGGGGAGGGAGAGGAAGAAGAAGAGAGAGGGAGGAGAGAGAGAGGGGGAAGGAGCGGGGAGGGGGAGGGAGAGAGAGAGAGAGGGAGGGACCGAGGGAGGGCGGAAGGAGGGAGGGAGGGAAGGGGAGGGAGAGGGAGGAGGGAGGGAGGAGGGAAGGGGAAGAAGGGAGAGGGAGGGAGAGAGAGAGGGAAAGAGAGAGAGGGAAGAGGAGAGGGAAAGGGAGAGAGAGGGGGAGGGAGGGGGGAGGGAGGGAGAGGAAGAAGAAGAGAAAGAGGGAGGGGAAGGGAGGGAGGGGGGAGGGAGAGGGGGGAGAGAGAGAGACTCAAGACAGCTGAACAAGTAACTTCAAAATGTGATCAAAGGTTAGAAGGAGAGAAGAAGAAAGGAGTGGGGGAAGAGAAAGGGAAATAGGAAAGAGAAGGAGAGGAAGAATGAAGGAAGTAGGAGGAGGAAGAGGAAGGAAGAGAAGGGGAGGAGAAGAAGAAAGGTTGGAGTAAAGGTAAAGGGTAAAAGAGCAGCCCCGAAAAAGTACAAATGAAAAATGAAAGTTAAGAAAAAAAAAGATGAATGAAAAATGATGGAAATGACTGGACATGTAAATGTGTTTATGAGAAATAAAAATAGAAAACTTTTTTTTAAAAAAGATATGATCAAAGGTTTATTTTTTTTTTACTTAATATCACCTGTTCTTTGTGCCCAGAAAAAGTGGGAAACAGACGGAGGGAAAGTTTCCACTTTTCTTATCAACCATAATTAAAGATCAGATTTGTGTATTAGGGCCCAAAAGCTAAACATAAAATCCCTGGGATGAACTGGATTAATTGATCCTTAAAATGTTCAGGAAGCAAGTGGTTTTAAAACCTTCTCCCTCACCCTGCCTCAATAGCTTTAATCACTTTCTAAAACCTACTAAAGTAGTAACCATAACTATCTCTTTGCCCCAGCAAATTATAGATTGCGGTCAAAACTGAGCTTTGGCTGATACTTTCAAGAGCCGCCTCTGATTATCCATGCCACATTTGCTTCCTTCCTTCCCTTTTCCATTCCTGCTGTTCTATTTATACGGGCATTGTTTTTCTGGTTAGACTTTTACAATGGCTGTGCAATTCGAAATTGTTGAGAGAAGCCTGGAGCCCTGGGAAAAGAGCAGCGGTATTTAGGTAAAACAACTGCAGAAGGGCATCTCCAGTGGTGAAATTTCAAACCAGTGGTGAAATTCCATTTTTTTTTTACTACCGGTTCTGTGGGTGTGGCTTGGTGGGCGTGGCAGGGGAAGGATATTGCAAAATCCCCATTTCCCCCCCACACTCCAGGAGAAGGATACTGCAAAATCCCCATTCCCTCGTCACTCCTAGAGGAAGGATATTGCAAAATCCCCATTCCCTCCCCACTCCTGGAGGAAGGATACTGCAAAATCCCCATTCCCTCGCCACTCCTAGAGGAAGGATACTGCAAAATCCCCGTTCCCTCCCCACTCCTGGGGGAAGGATATTGCAAAATCTCCATTCCCACCCCACTCCAGGAGAAGGATACTGCAAAATCTCCATTCCCTCCCCACTCCCGGGGGAAGGATATTGCAAAATCTCCATTCCCTCACCCCTGGGGGAAGTATACTGCAAAATCCCCATTCCCTCCCAACTCCTGGGGGAAGGATATTGCAAAATCTCCATTCCCACCCCACTCCAGGAGAAGGATACTGCAAAATCTCCATTCCCTCCCCACTCCAGGAGAAGGATACTGCAAAATCTCCATTCCCACCCCACTCTGGGGCCAGCCAGAGGTGGCATTTGCCAGTTCTCCGAACTACTCAAAATTTCCGCTACCGGTTCTCCAGAACCTGTCAGAACCTGCTGGATTTCACCCCTGATGATACCCCATTGCTGTTCCTACCCTTCCATCCCCTTTTCTTCCCCCCAAAAAATGCTGAGCAAAGGAGCTGCTTAAATTTGGCCATTTTGTCCCCACACATTGAGCAGCTATTTGCTGTTAAAAAAAGAAAGAAGACCCCAGACATCACCCACTAGAAAAACTGCAGGACAATTGCTGCATTCTGAAAAGGAAACAAATGGTGTCTATCCCAAAATAGGCTTAACAGCATTGTTTATAAAAACCCTCTCCTCTCTCCACAAAGAAACCCACAAACTAAAAACTAAAAAAAAGAAGAATCAAACCAGAAAATCCTGTTTTCTCCTTAAATGGGACCTCACCTATATGGTATCACCACTTTGAATTCTCCAGCCCGACTGACTCCCTGCCCATGTTAAATATGACTGCCTAAGGGCTGCATGGAGAGCCCATTGGGTCTAGTGGTTAAGCTTTTTATTTATTTATTTATTTATTTACTTATTTATTTATTTATTTATTTATTTAAATTTCTATACCGCCCTTCTCCCGAATGACTCAGGTGAACAGCCACAGGATAAAACACATAAATACAAAAATTTAAAATAGAATAAAAACGAATTAAATAATTTGGCTGAGACAAATTTAAAATACCCCCTAATTTAAAAACAAATTAAAATTTACATTTAAAAAGGGGAGAAGATTTAGGCCAGGTCAGCTTGATGAAATAAAAAAGTCTTAAGCGCGCGACGGAAGGTGCGCAGATCCGGGATCCTCCGTATCTCCGGGGGGAGCTCGTTCCAGATCGTAGGTGCCCCCACAGAGAAGGCTCTCCTCCTAAGGGCCGCCAGTCGACATTGTTTGGCCGACGGCACCCGGAGGAGCCCCTCTCTATGGGAGCATACTCCCATAGATTTCTAGCTTGAGGCTAGAAATCAGGAGACCATGAGTTCAAGTCCTGCCTTAGCTGGGAAAGCCAGCTGGATGACCTTGGGCCAGTCTCTCTCTCTCTCTCTCTCTCTCTCTCTCTCTCTCTCCCCAACCCACTTCAGAGGACTGTTGTGGGAAAAATAGGAGGAGGAAGAGGCGTGGATATGTTCTCTGTCTTGAGTTATTTGTGAAAGTAATAAAGGCAGGAAAGGAAGGAAGGAAGGAAGGAAGGAAGGAAGGAAGGAAGGAAGGAAGGACAATTTAGAACTAAGGAGAAATTTCCTGACAGTTAGAACAATTAATAAGTGGAACAACGTGCCTGCAGAAGTTGGGAATGCTGGAAATTTTTAAGAAGATGTTGGATAACCATTTGTCTGAAGAGGTATAGGGTTTCCTGCCTGGGCAGGGGGTTGGACTAGAAGACCTCCAAGGTCCCTTCCAACACTGTTATTCTAGTCTATTCTAAGGAAGGAAGGAAGGGAGGAAGGAAGGAAGGAAGGAAGGGTCAAGTTAGGACCTTGGACAAGACACTGTGGTAGTGTGCCTTAATTCCCCATCCTAGAGATCAACCATGACTGCTCTTTAGGAGGCCAGATCCTGAAGAAAAATATACAGGTGATGTGGAGGAAAAAAATCAATAAAACTTGATTAAAAAAAAAAAATTGGGGGGGGGCTCAATTATGGTCGTAAATCAAGGACTACCTGTATGGCAGTTCTGAGTAACGTGGTTTTGGGGTTTTTTTTGCAAAGTCAGAATATAAACGATGAATAGGAATTATTGTTGTTATTGTTATTAATTTTGATATTCTATTCCTTCCTAACTGTACAGCAAGCTAAACCCTCAATAGAGACCAGCTTTAAAAACCAGGCGGAAAACCATACGGAACAAAAAAAAAAATAAAAATAAAAACAGGGCAAAGGAGTTAAGGAGAGAAAGCGCAGGGGGGAAAAAAGGAACTCTTTTGAGAATAAGAGATTTCTCAGCTGTTCCAATGGAGGCCTGTTTCTGATGGTAGTTTGCTTATCTGTATTTTGAGCAACATTGGGAGCCTGGAGAAGGCCAGAGAGAGCCTTGGTTTCTTCAGTCTTCTGTTTAGCAAATGTTTCAAAGAAAGAGCGTGGGGAGGGGAGACAGGCAGAGGAGCAGATAAGATAAGGGAGAGAAGACGTGCTGGAATCCACCTGCCTCCTTGCCTTCTCTGGCCAACGCTGAAAAACAGGAATCTGCTCCAGGCAGAAAAAAGAGGTTGAGATAGAGAAAGTCTGGAAACTTCATTTTTAGCAGCTTGGAGTAAAGTTTCAGGATTCGCAAAGTCGTCCTCCATCTCTGGAGCAGAGGTGGGTTTCAGCAGGTTCTGGAGAACCAGTAGCAGAAATTTTGAGTAGTTCAGAGAACCAGCAAATACCACCTCTGGCTGGCCCCCGAGTGAGGTGGGAATGGAGATTTTGCAATATCCTTCCCCCCAGGAGCGGGGAGGAAATGGAGATTTTACAATGTCCTTCCCCTGCCATGCCCACCAAGACACACCCACCAAGCCATGCCACGCTCATCAACACACACCTACAGAACCAGTAATAAAAAAATTTGAAATTTACCACTGCTCTGGAGCACTGCCTGGATTAAATCTTTCCTTTTGTCACGCTGACCCAGCCACTGGGCTTTTTAAACCATTTATTTATTTATTTATTGGTTCGATTTATATGCCGCCCGTTTCCGGAGACTCAGGGCGGCTTACAATGGGTTAAGCAATAGCCTTCATACTTTTGTATATACCTGCTTAGTAGGGCTTTCGGCTCCCCCCTAAGTGGTGCTCTTTTTTATACAAAGTCAGCTTATTGCCCCCACAATCCAGGTCCTCGTTTTACCTACCTCGGAAGGATGGAAGGCTGAGTCAACCTTGAGCCTGGTGAGATCTGAACTTGCAGTAATTGCAGGCAGCTGGTGCTACTTTAACAGTGCATTAGTCTGCTGCGCCACCAAGGCTCTTTTCCTTGCGCAAAGGAAGTCAATGCTGGTTTATTGAACTTCTGAGATTCACAACCAGTGTTTCTGTTAAATACCACCAGAATAGAACTGACCTATTGGCTTTTCATTTGTTTTTATTTAAGGGTCTCTTCCCTGCTCCTTCCCTCGCCACTCCTAGAGGAAGGATACTGCAAAATCCCCATTCCCTCCCCACTCCTGGAGGAAGGATATTGCAAAATCCCCATTCCCTCCCCACTCCTGGGGGAAGGACACTGCAAAATCCCCATTCTCACCCCACTCCTAGGGGAAGGATACTGCAAAATCCCCATTCCCTCCCCACTCCTGGGGGAAGAATACTGCCAAATCCCCATTCCCTTCTCACTCCTGGGGGAAGGATACTGCAAAATCCCCATTCCCATCCCAATCCTGGGGGAAGGATACTGCAAAATCCCCATTCTCACCCCACTCCTGGGGGAAGGTTATTGCAAAATCTCCCTTCCCACCCCACTCTCGGACCAGCCAGAGGTGGCATTTGCCGGTTCTCCAAACTACTCAAAATTTCCGCTACCGGTTCTCCCGAACCTGCTGGATTTCACCCCTGGATTCAGCTATGAAAACTTTCTGCACGCTAGTGGGAATTTTCTGCCTCTACAGTTAGGCAGTCATGTTTTAAAAAGAACCCTATTTTTTTTTTCCTTTGGGAAAGGAGTCCCAGGTACCCACTGCAATCATCCCTGCCCTGTTCCCCTTTCTGGAGATCTGGGTTGGCTGCATCTGCATTTCTAAAGATTGCTTTAACACTTCTTCACAACTGCTTAAATCAGTACTGAAGTTATAAATGACAATAACAAGAAACACCTCAGCTCCTTCAGTAGCTGTAGATTAGATTAGATTAGATTAGATTAGATTGGATTGGATTGGATTGGACTGGACTGGACTGGACTGGACTGGACTGGACTAGACTAGATTAGATTAGATTAGATTAGATTAGATTAACATCCCTATCTTTATTTTATTTATTTATTTATTTATTTGTTTAATTAATTAATTAATTAATTTGTATACTGCCCTTCTCCAACAGGACTGAGCGGTGAACAGCCACGGTAAAAACACAACATATAAAATTTAAAAACAATTTTAAAAATATTAAATAATTTTGGCCATCCATTTAAAATAACCCAATTAAAACCAATTATAAATTTAAAACCATAAGAATGGGGTCAAGCCAGCCCGGCTAGATAAAATAGATGTGTTTTCAGGGCCCGACGAAAAGTCCGGAGGTCTGGTATCGTGCGTATCTCTGGGGGTAGGTCGTTCCAGAGGGCAGGTGCCGCCACAGAGAAGGCTCTCCCCCTGGGGGTCGCCAGCCGACATTGTCTGGCCGACGGCACCCTGAGGAGGCCCTCTCTGTGTGAGCGAACTGGCCGGTGGGAGGCTATTGGCGACAGAAGGCGGTCTCGTAGATACCCCAGCCCTAAGCCATGGAGCGCTTTAAAGGTGGTCACCAACACCTTGAAGCACACCCGGAAGACCACAGGAAGCCAGTGCAGCTCGTGCAGGAGAGGTGTCACATGGGAGCGCCCCGTCGCTCCCATAATCCCCCGTGCGGCCGCATTCTGGACCAACTGGAGCCTCCAGGTGCACCCCAAGGGGAGTCCCATGTAGAGAGCATTGCAGTAGTCCAGGCGGGAAGTGACGAGTGCCTGAGTGACCGTGCGTAGGGAGTCCTGATCTAGAAAGGGACGCAATTGGCGTATCAGGTGGACCTGATAAAAAGCCCCCCTGGCCACGGCCATCATATGCTCTTCTAAAGACAGCCGTGTATCCAGGAGGACGCCCAAGTTGCGAGCCCTATCCGTGGGCTCTTTACCTTCTTGCTTTTTTTTTCTTCTTTCTTTCAGTCAGAACCCCCTTCCTCCCCTCACACTCCATCCCTCTCTCTCCCTCTGTCTCCCCTCCAAAACCTCCTCCTTTTGGTTTCTCTCTTCCCCGCTGCACTTGAAAACCTTTCACTCCTCATCCGAGAAGCTTCTTCAGTTCTAGCTCTGAACTGAAGGAGCTGCAGATGAGAAGCTAAATGTTTTTAAGGGGACAAAAAAATAAATAAAATAAAAGTGCTTTTTAAAATGCACCTTTGAGACAGGAGACAGAATCTCCACAGAGAGTCACAATCTCCTGCTTTCTAGCCTGGTGCATTAACCACTAAAGTAGACCAATCTGGCTATGACATATTGATGTGTATAAATATATATTGTTGGTGAACATGCCGCTTAGAAAGTACCAGGTGAGTTTGTCTTTGTGCAGATGGAAAAGATGAATTCATTCTGTTGAGTAGAGATAACTTAATGCAAGCTTGTGCTCTAATGAAGGCAGTCTGCAAAGAAGGAAGCGTCTCAAGATTTTAAGGTAAATGGGCAATCCACATTGTGCCTCCTGTGTAAATAGAACATAGCTACTTTCAAAGCAACACCTGATAAAGTTTCATTCCCTTTGACTGTTAGAAGAGTGCCATTGTTCCCACCTCCCATTCATGACAAAGCACACCATTCCTCATTCACAGACCCCCCCCCCCAGGGATAAGGGGCAATCCAGGAGCAGAATGGGAATCCTGCCATACAATACAATCCATCATAAAGGCCAGGCACCCCGCCTTAAGAAGCCTCCTGTTCTTAACTTGGATTATTGAAGTGCCACCTTTATAACCAGCTGCGTTTCCTCCTTGTGGACTTGATGAAAGAGAGATCTCAAATCCGCCCCCCTCCCCAAATTCCTTTGATTCCACGGGAGAAAAGGGGCGTGCGTAAACGCACCAGCCTGCCTACCGTCCCTGTCCTAATATTCCTTTTTATTTTTCCTCTTACTCTTTTCGTGTATTCAAATGATGCTTATACTTTTACCTGTTGTCTTATATATGCTTGACACACATAAAAATAAATAAATAAATAAATATTTTTTTAAAAAAAAAATATTTATATATACACTTATATATGCTTGACTAACATAAAAATAAATAAATAAATAAATAAATAATTCTTTTTTTTAAAAAAATTGATTTATATGCCGCCCTTCTCCGGAGACTCAGGGCGGCTTACAGTGCATTAAGCAATAGCCTTCATACTTTTGTATATTTTATACAAAGTCAGCTTATTGCCCCCACAAACTGGGTCCTCAATTTACCTACCTTAGAAAGGATGGAAGGCTGAGTCAACCTTGAGCCTGGGGAGATTCGAACTTACAGTAATTGCAGACAGCTGGTGTTAATCACAATGCTATCATTTTGCTGAGCCACCAGGCCCTCCAGCAGAAAGAAAGAAAGAAAGAAAGAAAGAAAGAAAGAAAGAAAGAAAGAAAAAGAGAGAGAGAGAGAACTGGCTATATTGGTCCACGGAATGGGGATTAAGCAGTACTATTTTATTATTGTTCTCTTTTATTCATTAAACACGGAACTCAGTCAACTGAACATTCAAAAATGCATCACAAATACCATTGAGTGGTGCTAATGGTTGATACGGGTTGCTGCCAGCATCCTAGGTATCAACCAATATCTTCTTAAAATATAGGATATTCTGAGTAGTGTAGGTTTTTTTGCAGTTCCGCTGGTGTAATTGCAGGAAGTTGCAATTTCTTGATGTGTTTTGTAAAATTCTTGGACATGGTACCAAGTGCCCCGATGACAATGGGTACTATCACTGTTACATGTTTCATCCACAGCTGTGTAGTTTCGATGGCCAGGTCGCGATATTTCGTGATTTTTTTCCAGTTCTTTTTCTTTGACTCTGGCGTCTCCTGGTACAGCGATATCAATAAACTGTACGCTTCGGCTCTCGACAACCAGGTGTGTTAAGTTCCAAATGATGATCCGTCTGTATTTGAAACTCCCACAAGATCTTCACTGTCTCATTTTCTTGTTTTTTTAAAAAAAGTTTTTTATTTATAATACAAATTAAAAACAATGGGCATAGCGTGAGATCACCGGTTTAAACATTTCCATCAAATTTTGTCATGTAAATAATACATATATTTCCACTAATTATCACATTTCAAATACGCATATTCTTTCATCCATATAGATTATTTTGATATCTAATTCAGTCGTATCTATCATAACAAATTAGCATAAATACTTCCGAACATTTTACTCATCAATGGTCCTATATCCCAGCATTCCTCCTCTTTTCCAGCCAATAATAAAATTTGTTCCAGATTTCATAATACTCTGATTCATTCTTATCTTTAAGTTCCAAGGTCAGTCTGTCCATTTCCGCGCAAATTAATATTTTAGCTAACACTTCTTCTTCTGTGTGTGTGGGGGGGTCTCTTTGTTTTTCCATTTTTGTGCAAAAGCTAATCTTGCTGCTGTTAAAATGTGTAACATTAGGTAAATTGTGCTCTTGTTGTATTTACCCTCGATAATACCCGGCAAAAAGAATTCTGGTTTAGCTTCTATATTTTGCATTAATATCTCCTCCATCCATTGTCTTAGTTCACTGTCTCATTTTCGATAACTTTTTCTACTTTGTGCTCCCATGACTTTTCGGATAGAGGTATATCATATTTTTTACATAATGACCAGTGGACAAATTTAGCAACTTTAGATTTAATTTAATTTAATTTAATTTAATTTAATTTCCAATTTATATACCGCCCTTCTCCCTGAGGACTCAGGGCGGTGTACAGCCAAGATAAGAACATAGAATACAAATATTAAAAACAGTTAAAAATATATATAAATTTGGCCCGAAAGTTAAGAAGTCAGAAACTGATTAAAAGAATTTAAAATTTCTTCTTAAGCCAGTCCGGCTTGCTGGAAAAGATGGGTTTTAAGGGCACGACGGAAGGCATTGAGGTCATGGATTCTCCTTATCTCAGGGGGCAACTGATTCCAGAGGGTAGGAGCCCCCACAGAGAAGGCCCTCCCCCTATAGGTTTATATACTAGATATACTAGTCTAGTGAAAAGAAGGACCAGGAGGTGATATGATGGCAGTCTTCCAATACCTGAAGGCAGTGGTGAAATGTAAAATTTGTTACTACCAGTTCTGTAGGCGTGGCTTGGTGGTGGTGGGGTAATATGACTGGGTGGGCGTGGCCATTTTTTAAAAAAACCTTTAAAACCATTTTTTCTACAACCTCTTCAGCGAAGAGGTTGTAAAAAATGCTTTCAAAAGGCTCTGACGATCCCAGCTGAGTTGCCTGATTGGCAGAGACTTTTTTTCTTTTAAATGCCTCTGACGATCAGGCAACTCAGCTTGGATCGTCAGAAGTTTTTAAAAGAAAAAAAGCCTCTGACGATCAGGCAACTCAGCTTGGATCGTCAGAGGCATTTAAAAGAAAAAAAGGCTTTTTTTCTTTTAAATGCCTCTGATGATCCAAGCTGAGTTGCCTGATCGTCAGAGGCTTTTTTTCTTTTAAATGCCTCTGATGATCCAAGCTGAGTTGCCTGATCGGCAGAGGCTTTTTTTCTTTTAAATGTCTCTGACGATCCAAGATGAGTTGCCTGATCGGCAGAGGCTTTTTTTCTTTTAAATGTCTCTGACGATCCAAGATGAGTTGCCTGATCGGCAGAGGCTTTTTTTCTTTTAAATGCCTCTGATGATCCAAGCTGAGTTGCCTGATCGGCAGAGGCTTTTTTTCTTTTAAATGTCTCTGACGATCCAAGATGAGTTGCCTGATCGGCAGAGGCTTTTTTGCTACCAGTTCTCCAAACCATCCACCTCCATCGCTACCAGATCGGGCGATCCGGTCTGAACCGGGAGCATTTCACCCTTGCCTGAAGGGCTGCCAGAAGGAAGAGAGAGCCATCCTATTTTCCAAAGGACAAGAAACAATGGGTGGAAACTAGCCAAGGAGAAAAGCAACCTAGAACTAAGGAGAGAAAATTTATAACAGTGAAAACAATTAACCAGTGGAACAAATTGCCTTGGAAATTGTGGATGCTCCAATACTGGAGGTTTATAAGAAAAGGCTGGACAGCCATCGATCAGAAATTGTATAGGTGGAGAAGGTGAGAAGGAGGAAAAGAAGAGAGGAGTGGGGGAAAGGAAGGGGAAGTAGGATGAGGTAGGAGAGGAGGAAGGAGAAGGTAGGAGAGGAGAGGAGAGAAGGGAGGGAGGGGAGGGAAGGGAAAGAGGAGAAGAAGAGCGGTTGTTGTGTAATGAGGGAAGAAAGGGTAGAAAAGCAACTATGAATGTAAATTAAAATGCCTTCTTTTAATGTTTCTTTAAGGAAAATATGTATATGTATGATTAATTTTGTATAAGAAAATGTACATTTTATGTTATGTGTATAAGAAATAAAACTGAATTTTTTTCAAAAAAAAAAAAAAAGAAATTGCATATTTATTTATTTATTTATTTATTTATTTATTTATTTATTTATTTTATTTCTGTACCGCCTTTCTCCCGAAGGACTCAGGACAGTGTACAGCCTGATTAAAAGCACAAAGACAGACAAAATTGAAAAATAATTAAAATCATTAAACAATTGGCTCAATTATAAAACCCCCAAATTTAAAATCCCATATTTAAAACCAATTAAAATCAATAGGTGTCCTGTGAGAGCAGGGGGTTCTAGAGGACCTCCAAGATCCCTTCCAACCAGGGGTGAAATCCAGCAGGTTCTGACAGATTCTGGAGAACCGGTAGCGGAAATTTTTGAGCAGTTTGGAGAACCGGCAAATACCGCCTCTGGCTGGTCCCAGAGTGGGGAGGGAATGGAGATTTTGCAATATCCTTCCCCCAGGGGTGGGGAGGGGATGGGGATTTTGCAGTATCCTTCCCCTGGAGTGGGGAGGGAATGGAGATTTTGCAGCATCCTTCCCCTGGCATGCCCACCAAGCCACACCCACAGAACCGGTAGTAAAAAAAATTGGATTTCACCACTGCTTCAAACTCTTGTTACCATTACCTTCTCTTGATGGGTTGGTTCATACTGGTTCATGTTGCATATCAAAGATTTTTATGCACCAGACTTAAGTCTTGTTTGTACGGGAAAGAACTGTTACAAGGGTTATGTCTTCAGTCTTGGCAAGATTCTGTATTCTTTGTAACATCGTAATATTTTAACACTGGAGCAATAGTGACGAAGCGTTTTATCTCCTGTACTGCCTGCTCATCCTTGGGGAGCCAATGCCAAAATGCATCTTTGTCCAGAAGGCGTCTCAATCAGTGGTGGGTTGCTCCCGGTTCGCACCAGTTCGCAAGAACCGGTAGTAAAAATTTGTAGTAGTTCGGAGAACATTGGCTGGCCACGCCCCCAAACCGGTCCCCAGCCCGGTCGCCGGTCGCTTACCCCGCCCACCTCATCAGAGGCTTTTTTTTTTTTTTTTACTTTTAAAAGCATTTTTTCTACAACCTCTTCTGCCGAAGAGGTTGTAGGAAAAAAAGTGCCTTTAAAAGCCTCTGGCGATCCCAGCTGAGTTGCCTGATCATCAGAGGCTTCTAAAAGCATTTTTTTCTGCAACCTCTTAAGGTTGTAGAAAAAATGCTTTTAAAAGTAAAAAAAAAAAAAAAAAAAAAAGTTGGCCATGCCCATCCAGTCACATTACCCCACACCAAGCCACACCCACAAAATAAGCCATGCTTACATGGTCACAAAAAGACCCCGAAGGGGGAGACTCTCTGCAGCAACACAAACGTTCATTGCATGTATCCATCCCAGGGGTCGTAGTTTCAGGACCCCTGATTTAGTGCAATATAAAAAAATGCAAATAATTTTTCTGCGGACCACCAAAATTTTCTCGGGGACCACGACCACCAGTTGGTGACCGCTGCTCTAAGGAATGGGGGCAACCCGCACAAAATCTTAGCCAACAAGTCTGCACTCACCAACTGCACATCCTCGGATTGTTTGGGAGCAAGCCATGAGATCGGCAGGGGTAGAGATACGGTGGTCTTTCCAAAGTCTATGATGAAACTCTAGTTGTGCAAGCTGAGGAAGTTGGTACCATTCACCCGACTGAATTCTGATCTCTTCCCTTTGCTTGCAAGCTTTGAATGCGGAGAATGTGCCGTCTGCATTTCCCAAACATGCTCGTCTTGCTCGTTTCTGTGGTGCCTTCACGGCAGGAATGCTGCCTAGAACAGTTTGGGTGGTACCCAGAAGGCCTTTCTAGGCCTTTGTTTGTCTCCTTCAAAAAGGATGGATGCCCTCTTTTTTTTCCCTCAGGCAGTGAGAATTCCCACCCACTCCATTTTCTATACCCCCCACAACATTCCAGACACGCCAAAAACCTCAAAACAGGGATGAATGGGCTGGGAAAGGGGCCCAAAAGTCTCCAAGAAAAGACCGATCTGAAAGCTTCCTTAACAGTAACAGAGTTGGAAGGGACCTTGGAGGTCATCAAGTCCAACCCCCTGATCACACAGGAGACCTGTACCAGGGATTCGAGCCACCAAACTGCCGACTTTTCTGATCGACAAGCTCGGTGTCTTAGCTTCCCCATCTTCCGTGAGTTCCTCCACCCAGCAATGAAAGGGAGGGGAGGAAGACGATGGATGCAGCCTGGAAAAACAGGGCCACAAGCTATGGTGGAATGTAAAATTTGTTACTACCGGTTCTGTGGGCGTGGCTTGGTGGTGGTGGTGGGTAATATGACTGAGTGGGCGTGGCCAACTTTTTTTTTTTTTACTTTTAAAACCATTTTTTCTACAACCTCTTCGGCTGAAGAGGTTGTAAAAAAAAAATGCTTTTAAAGCCTCTGACAATCCCAGCTGACTTGCCTGATCAGCAGAGGCTTTCTTTTTTCTTTTTAAAAAGCCTATGACGATCCCAGCTGACTTGCCTGATCGGCAGAGGCTATTTTTCCCTTTAAAAACATTTTTTATGCTTTTAAAAGCCTCTGATGATCCCAGCTGAGCCACGGGATCATCAGAGGCTTTTTTTTTAATTTTAAAAGCATTTTTTCGGCAGAAGAGGTTGTAGAAAAAATGCTTTTAAAAATAAAAAAAAGCCTCTGATGATTGCACGACTCAGCTGGGCAATCGGGGGAGGGGGGCAGGGATTTTTGCTACTGGTTCTCCAAACCACTTTGTCTTTAATTCTCATCAAAACCTGTCCATTTCGCCGCAGTCTAATATTTTCTTTATTACATTTTCACCTATAGGTACACTTTCGCTTTTCCAGTTTTGTGCATAGATAATTCTCGCTGCTGTTATTACATGTAACATTTAAATATATGCTTCTTTTGTTGTATTTCCCCAGTAATATACCCAGTAGGAACAATTCTGGTTTTAAATCTATCTGTTGTGCTATCATTTCTTCTAATCACCTTTTTATCTTTAACCAATATTTTTTTTTGCCATTGGACAAGGCCACCACATGTGATAATAGGACCCCGGTATCTGTTTACATTTCCAGAACTCTGGCGATATATTTTGGAACATCTTTGCCATTCTTGCTGGTGGCAAATGCCATCTGTAGAACATTTTGTAAAGGTTTTCTTTGTATGCTGTTGACATCGTTAGTTTGTAATTTCTTTTCCAAAGTTTTGGGAGGCGGCATATTATTCTGTAGCTAGTTCCCTCCCCTCTTGCAGCCCTATCCATCCTGGCTCCCTCGATCGGAAGGAGGGATTTGGAACGCAAATAGAAGCAGGAATTTTCTGCAGACCAGCAATAAGTTGATTTTTTTTTCTTTGGAAGCAGGCCCTTTGAAGGTAGTGCTCAGATTACAACCATTCCAAGTTAAAAGGGCACTGAAAAAAGTAACGTATGGCCAGTCCTCACACTTACGACCGTTGCAGCATTTCCCCATAGTCATGTGATCATTTTCAGTCACTTGGCAACCAACATACATTGATGATGGTTGCAGCATCCTGGGCTGACGTGATCTCCATTTGCAACCTTCCCGACTGGCTTCCTATAAGCAGAGTCCATGGGGAAAAGCCAGATTTGCTCAATGTCCACATGATTTACTGAACAACTGCAGAGACGGCAAAAGAAGCCATAAAATCAGGCGTCACTTCACAAAAGCCTTGCTTAGCCATTGAAATTCGGGCCCCCGTTGCGGTCACAAGTCAAGGACTGTCTGTGTATTTCAAACGAACGTGTACCTTGGTTGTTTTTTTTGATATAATTTAGAAACGGACTGTTCCTGGAGTTCAAATAGAGATTGTGTCTCAAGGTCACCTTATCAATTTGCCAAGATAATCCAGGGAACAAAGAACTGGAGGGAAGGCGAGAGACGCATGATTCAACTTTAATGGAACCATGGACTCGTCCAAGAGGCCTGCTCAGCTGTCTCATAATTTGTATAGGCAGTCCTCAATTTATAACCATTCATTTAGTGACCATTCTCCTTCTCCTTTCCTCATTGTCTATCTCTTCCTCCTTCTTCTCCTCCTTCGTTCTCTTCTTCTTTTCTTTCTCTTTTCCTCATTGTCTATCTCTTCCTCTTCCTCCTCCTTCTCTTCCTTATCTTCCCATTTTCCTTCTTCTTCTCTTTTCCTCATTGTCTATCTCTCCGTCCTCCTTCTCCTCCTCCTCCTCGTTTATCTCCTCCTTCTCCTCCTCATTTTCCTTCTCCTCCTCTTTTCCTCCTCCTTGTCTATCTTCTCCTCTTTTTCCTTCTCCTTCTCCTTATTGTCTATCTCTTCCTCCTCCTCCTCCTTGTCTATCTTCTCCTCCTACTCATTTTCCTTCTCCTTCTCTTTTACTCATTGTCTATCTCTTCCTTCTCCTTCTCCTTCTCCTTATCTTTTCCTCGTTGTCTATCACCTCCTCCTCCTCTTCCTCCTCCTCAATGTCTATCTCCTCTTCCCCCTCCTCATTGTCTATCTCCTCCTCCTCCTCTTCTTCCTCCTCATTGTCTATCTCCTCCTCATTTTCCTCCTCCTCCTCTTTTCCTCACTGTCTATCTCTTCCTCCTCCTTCTTCTTGTCTATTTTCTCCTCATTTTCCTTCTCCTTCTCCTTATTGTCCATCTCTTCCTCCTCCTCCTCCTTGTCTATCTTCTCCTCCTCATCATTTTCCTTCTCCTTCTCTTTTACTCATTGTCTATCTCTTCCTTCTCCTTCTCCTTCTCTTCTCCTTCTCTTTTCCTCGTTGTCTATCACTTCCTCCTCCTCTTCCTCCTCCTCAATGTCTATCTCCTCCTCCTCCTCTTCCTCCTCCTCATTGTCTATCTCCTCCTCCTCCTCCTCTTCTTCCTCCTCAATGTCTATCTCCTCCTCCTCCTCCTCTTCCTCCTCCTCATTGTCTATCTCCTCCTCCTCCTCATTTTCCTCCTTCTCCTCTTTTCCTTATTCTCTATCTAGCTCCTCTTCTTCCTCCTCGTCACCTTCTCCTCCTCAGCACTGAAAAAAGTGACTTATGACCATTTTTCACGCTTACCTTTGTAGCATCCCCATGATCATAGGATCAAAATTCTGACAGCTTGACAACTGACTCAAACTTATGACCTTTGTAGAGCTCCAAACAGGTCACGTGATCCCCTTCTGCAACCTTCTGATGAGCAAAAATAATGGGGAAGCCAGATTCACTTAAAAACTATGTTACTAACTTGATATCAACTCTGGTGATTCCCTTAACAAGAAAAGGCCATAAAATGGGGCAAAGGCACTGCACAACATGCAGGAAAGGATTTTAATTTTACGTATTATCTCTTAACTGCTGTTGACTTTGTGGGGTAGGTTGCTTCCTTATACATCAGGTGGCCATTCGATCTAGGTCAGAATTGCCCGTTGTGGCTTTGAAAGGGGAGCCTTTCCTTGAAGGACTGGATTGCTAACATTCCAGGGGAAGGAAAAGTGGTATTTTTGGCCACATCTGGAGTCTTGCAACCCAGACTTTCCTGGAGCCAGATGTTAAACTGAAGTCTGCAAAGGAAGAAGTCCTACAGAGCTCTGGACCTTTTTATTTGGCCTTTTCATGACAATCTTTTGATACCCCCGTGCAGAAAACCCTTTCCCCAATTGACAAAGTCAGTTGTGCTGTTGTAGGGCAGGAGGAACTAAATATACGTATTTATTGCCCTTATCACCTCCCTTCCCATTTAAATCTGGCAGTAATTGTGTAGAGGAAATTAATCAGCAGTAGTAATTGCCCTCTGATTCTCATGGCCAGATTTTGCAGACGGGGGCTGTTAGGATGTCCCCATTTCCCTGGGTTTCCTCAAGACACTAAACTCCAACCAAACCTCATGTCTGTGTTTGGACTTAGCCAAGGGAAAGCTTTGTAGCCAAGCAGACTTTTGAAGCTCTTTTATTCAGAGCCTTCCTGCCTCTACAGGACAAGGCCAAATAAATTACTCTGGAGTCAGATCAGGCCGGCAAATAGGCTTTTTCTGCAAAAAGCAGCCCAGGCAGGGATTTGAAACCCTCTAATTTTTAGGAGCAATCCTAGAAAAGCATCTGGTGTGATCTGGTCCCTTTAAAGCAGCCCCAAGGCTGGGAAAAAGGTAAAGGTAAAGGTTCTCCTCGCACATATGTGCTAGTTGTTCCTGACTCTAGGGGGCGGTGCTCATCTCCGTTTCAAAGCCGAAGAGCCAGCGTTGTCCGAAGACGTCTCCATGGTCATGTGGCCAGCATGACTCAACGCCAAAGGTGCATGGAACGCTCTTACCTTCCCACCAAAGGTGGTCCCTATTTTTCTACTCGCATTTTTTTAAACGTGCTTTCGAACTGCCAGGTTGGCAGAAGCTGGGACAAGTCACGGGAGCTCACCCCGTTACGCGGCGCTAGGGATTCGAACCGCTGAACTGCCAACCTTTCGATGGACAAGCTCAGCGTCTTAGCCACTGAGCCACCTCTGGGAAAGCAGGAGGGAAAAGCAGTTTCAGCTTTTGGAGATCAACTGCACAGAAATCTTCCCAGATGGAAATATTGGAACGCAAAGGGTTATACTTGACTTCATCTCTATAACTGAGTCCTTTGAGGTGTGTCTGTCTGTCTGTCTCTCTTTCTCTCTCTTTCTCTCTCTCTCTCTGTATAGTCTTTCTGCTTGTCTGCATTCAAATGGGGATGGTTCTGTTGGACAGAGTGGGGCAGGGCTTTGCAAAGGGGGGTGATAGGCCATTTTAAGGAGTACAATATTATTAGACTTAAGTTTGCTGGCAATTTTCTTTAAGGCTTTGTGTGTAGTGGAATAAGAGGTTAATTGAGTGGAAGAAGAGTGGGATGCCTAGAAGTGCTTTCCCTTTACTTAATAATAAGGGAAACATTGGCAATGTTCACACAACCGGCCTTGGAGGGCACCTGAACTTCCCAGATGAAGAGGGAAGCAGACCAACTCAAGTTTAAAGATGGTCTGTTTGTGGGAGAGAGAGAGAGAGAGAGTTAAAAACCTGCCTTTCTCATTTTTAGAAATAACTCAAGGTGGCAAACAGATCTAATCCTCCTCCTTTCTCCTATTTCCCCCACAACAACCCCATGAGAGCTGAGCAAGACTGAATGGCCCAAACGTCACCCAGGCAGCTTTCACACCGAAGGCAGGATTTGAACTCAAGTTTCCTGCTTTCTATCCTGCCCTTGAGTGCCTTGGAACGGGAATCGGAGTTTCCCCCAGTTCTGGAAAAGGTGGCCAGAAAGAAGGGCTGCATTTCCCCCAGTCTGGAAGGCCTCAATCGCTGCCTTTCCCTTCCCGACTTTAGCTGGGGATGATGGGGATCATAGTCAGCACGACCGGAGGATGTTGGGTTGTGTCAAAGGGAGTTTCAGGGGAAGGTAGAAGGAGGCAGGGAGGGTTTATTGGAGGAGGGGGGTGGTGGAAAGTGGAATGTGTGTAAATGGTATAAAGGTCCCTTGCTTAGGCAGGGGGGTGGACTAGATGACCTACCAGGTCCCTTCCAACTCTGCTAATCTGAATCTTACTACGAAGAAACGGATTAGAAACGTTTGAGACAATTTGCAAAGGATGCTGCGGGCGCTTCATCGCCGGAGGTAAGAAGAGGTTGGAGGAGCCTTTGGCTGAAATCTTGGAGGGTCTCCTGCTTGAGGAGGGGGTTGGACTGGATGACCTCTCAAGGTCCCTTCCGGCTCTATTCCGATGGAAACGGCCAGAGATCCTCCGGCTCTGCGCTCCTCCTCAGCTGGAAACGCTTCCCCGCCTCTCTCGGAGAGGAGGAGGAAGGAGGAAGAAAAGGAGGAGGAGAAGGAAGAGGAGGAGGAGATGGAGGCGGAGGGCCAGGGAAGCTCGCGAAGCCCCGGCCGACTTCCATTTCTCCAGGGCGGGCCGGGGGTCTCCTGGCGGCCCCCGGGAGCAGCCTTGGCAGGGGTCCTGGGAGACCCTCCCGGCAGAAAAGCCCCTCGAGGTCCCGGTGGTTCCGCGCACTGCTCGTGGCGGCGATGTTTGCCAGGCGGGGCGTCTACCGGCTGCCTCCTTGCAGCCCCGGCGGTGAGTCGGCGTCGCCTTCGGGGCAGCCTCTGCCTCCTTCCCGGCTTTGCCTGCCGGACTCCCGGCTCTCCCGCCCTCTTGAGCCGGCCGGGTCCCCCTCCCCGGAGGGCGCCCCAAAGCCCCGGGCTGTCCCCCCCCGTCCCGGGTCCCTGGAAAGTCTCGTGGGAGCGTTTGCTGAGCGGTCTCGGGTCGGTTGAAGCCGCTCCACGCGGCTCGCTTCCGAGATGGGCGGCATATATATACTGTATATTAAATAAGTGAATAAAGACGTGTGTTTGTGTGTGTGTGTGTTTTAATAAATGAATAAAGGCACATCCATCCATCCATCCATCTACCTATCCATCTACCTATCCATCTATCCATTTATCTATCTATCCATCCATCTACCTACCTTTCCATCCATTCATCTATCATCCATCCATCTATTTATTTATTTATTTGTTTTAATTTCTATACCGCCCTTCTCCAATATAGGACTCAGGGCGGTGCACAGCCAAAGTAAAATCCAGACATAGAAAGATTAAAAAACTGATTAAAATAATTAAATAATTTGGCCATAATTAAAAACAGTTCCAATTTAAAATAGTTTAAAAGTTTGACTCAAGCCAGCCCAGCTAGTTGGAATAAATGGGTTTTCAGGGCCCGACGAAAAATCCGGAGGTCTGTTATTGTACGTAACTCTGGGGGAAGGTTGTTCCAAAGGGTGGGCGCCACCACAGAGAAGGCTCTCCCCCTGGGGGTCGCCAGCCGACATTGTCTGGCGGACGGCACCCTGAGGAGGCCCACTCTGTGCGAGCGTACTGGCCGGTGGGAGGCTATTGGTGGCAGAAGGCGGTCTCGTAGATACCCCGGCCCTAAGCCATGGAGCGCTTTAAAGGTGGTCACCAACACCTTGAAGCGCACCCGGAAGACCACCGGAAGCCAGTGCAGCTCGCGCAGGAGAGGTGTCACATGGGAGCGCCTCGTCGCCCCCATAATCCCCCGCGCGGCCGCGTTCTGGACCAGCTGGAGTCTCCGGGTGCACCCCAGGGGGAGCCCCATGTAGAGAGCGTTACAGTAGTCCAGGCGGGAAGTGACGAGTGCTTGAGTGACTGTGCGTAGGGAGTCCCGATCTAGAAAGGGGCGTAACTGGCGTATCAGGCGAACCTGATAAAAAGCCCCCCTGGCCACGGCCGCCAAATGATCTTCCAAAGACAGCCGTGCATCCAGGAGGACGCCCAAGTTACGAGCCCTCTCCGTGGGGGCGAGTGATTCACCCCCAATAGCCAGCGATGGCATCAGCTGGCTATATCGGGACGCCGGAAGCCACAGCCACTCGGTCTTGGAGGGGTTGAGTCGGAGCCTGTTTCTCCCCATCCAGGCCCGCACGGCCTCCAGACACTGGGACATCACTTCAAGGGCATCATTGGGGTGGTCTGGGGTGGAGATGTACAGCTGGGTGTCATCAGCGTACTGATGGAATTCCACCCCAAAACCACGGATGATCTCACCCAGCGGCTTTACATAAATGTTGAACAGAAGGGGCGAAAGGACCGACCCTTGTGGCACCCCACCCCACATCTATCAATCCATCTATCATCCATTCATCCATCCATCCATCCATCCATCCATCCATGTATCTATCATCTATCCATCTATCTATCTATCCATCCATCCATCCATCCATCCATCTATCCATCTATCATCCATTCATCTATCCATCCATCCATCCATCCATATATCTATCATCTATCCATTTATCTATCTATCTATCCATCCATCCATCTATCTATCCATCTATCATCCATCCATCTATCTATCCATCTATCATCCATTCATCTATCTATCCATCCATCCATCCATTTATCTATCTATCCATCTATCTATCTATCCATCTATCATCCATTCATCTATCCATCCATCCATCCATCCATATATCTATCATCTATCCATTTATCTATCTATCTATCCATCCATCCATCCATCTATCCATCTATCATCCATCCATCTATCTATCCATCTATCATCCATTCATCTATCTATCCATCCATCCATCCATTTATCTATCTATCCATCTATCATCCATCCATATATCATCCATTCATTTATCTATCTATCTATCCATCCATCATCCATCTATCTATCTATCTATCCATCCATCCATCATCTATCTATCATCTATCTATCCATCCATCCATCCATCCATCCATCGTGAATAAAGGCAGGCTATGTGGGAAGGCAGTTCCGCGCAGACCAGTGGGAGAAGCGGGGGAGACGCGCATGGGATGGCTAAAGCAAATGAGCCTCTTCCAGAGACCTTGGCTGCAACTGTTCCCATTTTCAATCAGCCGCAAATTATTGGGTGGGATAATAATAGGGGTAAGAGAAAAGCAGATTGAGGCACCTGGACTGCTGGCCTCAGCAACCTTCAAATGGATTCCTTCAAAAGCTTTTTTTTTTTGTTGCCCCAGCGGCTAACAGAATTCAAAATACAGCCTGATTTAAATCATCAGTGGGTCTGGATTGTCTTGCTAGAAATTAACTTTGTGGAGATCTTGGTACATTAGCTTCCAAGAATAACTATTCTCTACCAAAACTCTACAGTTTTGAAGTGTAAAAATACACGAAGTAGCTTTGCAAAGCGCGATAAAAACATACCATCCAAAGCACTAATTAAGAAAAAGAAATATAGCTCACTAAAAAGCAGACAAGCTGATTTCATTTTTAGATGAAATCGTTCAACAGTTATCCTTGCTGATGCTCCCACCATTCGTGAATGAAGGACCAAGGAACTGATATATGGGAGCTGATTTGGGATAGCTTGTTTGCGAAGAAAAAACGCCTAATCAGCTTCTGAAAAGCTTCGTGGCCTTGTTTTCTCACCTTTTTGGTTTGCTTGCTCTCCTTGGCCTGGACAGGAGAAAAAGCAAACAAGGCCAGCTGCAAAGGAGTTGTTTTGGTTGTTATTTCATAACACGAGAACAAGAAGTCCTTTAGTCTCTTCTCTTTATTCTGTAAGCATTTTAATGGCTTTCCAGCATGCATTTCCAGCATGATTTGAGGTTGTTTCTCTTTGCAGGGGACCTATGCAATTAAAAATAAAGATTTTAGTCTAAGTTTGCTGCAGAGCTTCTAGCATCAAGCTAGAAACCAGGAGCCCATGAGGTCTGTTCCCTGCCTTAGGAAGAAAGCCAGCTGGATGGCATTGGGCCAGTCACTCCCCCTTCAGCCTTAGGAAGGAGCAATGGCAAAACACTTTGAAAAAATCATGCCCAGAAAACTTCAGGAGAGTTGCCAGGGGTCAACAACGCTGACTTAAGGCACCACAAGAAAAACGTTCAGAACTTGCTGATTATTGCAGCAAAATTGAAAGGGGTGCTTATTTGATGCAACAATGGAAGGCTGCATGTGTTGCAACTATTAAAGAACGCTTGAGGTGCTTTGATCACTTCAAAGTCCCTAAAAGCAATGGTTCGCAGCCCAGAAAAAAATGGTGCAAACAGAACAATCTTCTGTTCCCTCATGTCCATTGGGAAATCCCTGCTTTGCAGAATGTGAAATGTCTTGCTGTTTAGTTTGTTTAATTGTTCGCTATTTTTTTTTAATTAAACAAATCTGATGTTCTCTTGTTTTTTTTTCTCTCTCTCTCTGCCCCTCCCTTTCTCTTCCCCCATTTGGTGCCTGTAACTGTGTAACTTCAAAGATGAAATTGTATTTTTAAGATATAAATTGTATATTTTTTAGTATTTTTAATGAATTACAACTATATATATGCAGCTGGGAGTTTGTATTTATTATATTTATAGTATTTATTGTACTATTGCATTTGTTGTATTTTATTTAAGGATAATAATAAAACGTTTTGCAATCCTTTAAAAATCTGAACCCTAGAATAGAGAAAATTTGTTTGACAATCTAAATTCAGCGGAACGTGGTACCAAAGCTTTCCAGGGATGCATCATTTCATGCCACATGGAAGATTGAAAAAGTTTCTGGAGATATATGGAATCCTTTGCGGTAGAGAAGTAGCATGTCATGAGTCAGGCGGAGACCTGTTGGATCATACCAGGGATCCATCTAAACCAGGGGTGTCAAACTCGCATTGTCATGGCAGTGTCACATGATGTTTCGGGACTTTTTTCCTTTTTGCTAAACCGGACGAGGGTGGAGCCAGCATGTGACGCAACCGGCCCGCGGGCCGTGAGTTTGACACCTCTGATCTAATCTCCCACCCTGTTTCCCAGAGGGGACGAGTGGTTGAATTGGGGAGCAGCTGACTTTCACCTGCCAGCTGCCTGCAAGGGGGGCCCCGGAAGCCCTACAAAGCAGGTATATACAAAAGTATGAAGGCTATTGCTTAAAAGCATTGTAAGACGCCCTGAGTCTCCAGAGAAGGGCGGCATATAAATCAAACTAATAAATAAATAAATAAATAATAGTTGCATCGACTAGGATGCTTGTATCAATGTTTTAAATTGCATGAATTTAGAATGGTAATTTAGCTTCCCATAATCCCCAGTCATTGGTGGCTAGTGCTGAACGAGACTGACATGATTCCATTGTATGATGGATCCTCCTGGCTATCCTGGAAACTTAATTTACCATGGCTTAAATGTTGGAAAGGGAAACGTTGAGCTCCTTGGTGCCACGAAGATCAGCATTCTCTCTCTCTCTTGATTCTTTTTTGGAATCAAGTTTTATTTATTTTTTTTCTCCATCCCCCCCCCACATATTTTGTCAACAGAGTATTGACCATATCATATCTTATACAGCTTGTCATATCCAAATATATTTTACATAGTTACAAATTCTGCCAAAATATTAATTTTCCATATTTTTTAATCGTATCTTGATATTTCTATGCTTATTATATAAACAACATCATCTTCCGCTCTTGAATTCTCATTTCTCCTTTTTAAATCATATATATTCTCTGTTAACTTTCATAGTGGTTCATTCTTTATCCTGATAAATTTAAACATATTCAGGGTTGCCTTTCTTCCATTTCATCTTTTTGTTTTACAGCAATCTTTCTTCTCTTTCCTTTTCCTTCTTTTATCCTTCCTACTTTCTTCTTTCCTCCTCTCCTACTCCTTCTCTACTTCCCTTTCCTTTCTCCCCATCCTCCTTTCTTCCCTCCCATCTAACCTTCTCTCCTACTCTTATTTCCCCTCCCTTTCTTCCTCTCCTCTTTCCTTTCTTCTGTTCCTCTCTCTCCTTGAAGATCAGCAATCTCATCCCTAAATAAATAATTGCTGGGATAGGGCCATCCATCTAGTCAAAGCAAACACCAAGCACAGAAGGGATATCGGGGAGCAGCTCTCTTATGATAGCCTGCAAAATTAGAAGGTCTTTAGGGAAATCCAGTGTCCCCAAACTTTAGAACATGATCCTGTTTCTGCTTGAAATTGTGATGTTTCCCTCGTATGCCTTGGGATTTAGAATGGAGAACAGGCAATAGTGGATGCATCCATGGGAGTTTTAGGATATATGGAAATCCCGGAGTGAGCAATTCATCAATGAATTCAAGATGGAAAGAATTTGGGCTTTGCTGGTGGGTGCAGGTGATATTTGGTTTAGCTGCGAAAGTATCTGCTGTACCCCCTGCTGGTTGCGCATCTCCTTCTGCAGAGTAAGAGAATGTAATGTAGAGAATTGTAATCCAAATGAGGCTAGGTTGCAACTATGATTTAAAAAAACCAAGGATTTAAAATAGCCTTTGTATTGAGATGCTACCCAGGCCGAGAGAGAGCCTGATTTAAAATATGCATTGTGAAGTGGAAAAGAGAGTACATTCATTCCTATTCTCCCTCTAATGAAGATGGGAGTTTGTGAGAGAAAGTATTGGCGTGTGTATTGATTTCAAGGATTTGTACATGATCTATGAAGGCCTGGACAAAAGATTGCAACACGGAAGGATGTAAGCCGCCCATCTCTGAACAGCCAGCTGAACTCCACACTTTGATAAAAAAACAAGACCAGGTCAATGAATAACGCAGAGAATATAAACAGTCTAAATCACCTGGGTGGCTAATGGAGATGCCTGGCAGCTCTTAATTTATTGCGGTCTAGTGATTCCTACATTACACCTGAATAGCTCTGCAGACAAGGCACTATAATTTAACACCAGCTGTCTGCAATTAAAGTAAGTTCGAATCTTGCCAGACTCAAGGTTGACTCAGCCTTCCATCCTTTCTAAGGTAGGTAAATTGAGGACCCAGTTTGTGGGGGCAATAAGCTGACTTTGTATAAAAAAAAATATACAAAAGTATGAAGGCTATTGCTTAACGCACTGTAAGCCGCTCTGAGTCTCCGGAGAAGGGCGGCATATAAATCAAATTAAAAAAAAAAAACCATCAAAAGGATCCGCTTGTATCTGATCAATTTCAGCTGCACGCTGAGAAGACATGAAGAAGTGAGCAAAATAAAAGCACGCCTACAAATGTACAAACTTGGGGCTGGAAAAAAAAAGAGAGGCTCCAAGTAGTTCTCAAACTTGCCACCGGGTGGCAAAACACACCCTTGTAAAGAAGATGAAGAGGACCGGTGGCAGCTCTGATTATTTCATTGAAATTGAATTAATAATTGAATTAAATTGAATTAATAAATTTCCAGAGCTGGGGAGCCTGTGATTTATTCCACACCGCCTTAAAATACGGGATTTTGTCCATGCAAAGTTTCAAAACTCGAAAAACACCAAATTCCTATTCCAGCATTTCATGGTGCTGGAGGCTTTTTTTGCTGCAACCCTTCCCAGATCATATCTAATGGGACCCTTCCTTTGGCTAGCAGGTGCACCCAGAGGCGTTGGACCACATTTCCCAGAATTCCCAAGGGCTGGGAATTCTGGGAGGCGCTGTGTCGCTGCCAGGGGCTTCAGGCAGGCTCCATCCTTCCCGCCCCAAGCAGCCCAGGATGCTGGGATCTGTAATCCAGGCACACCTGGAGGAGCATCCTCCGTCCCTCCGTCCCTTCCTTCCCTCCCTCCACCCCATCTTCGAGGAGCGACGCTCTTTCCCCTCTGGGAGGACCGAGACTCGCCTTTCCCATTGGCTTCCGGGTGGCGCTTCACTCCGGGCACTTCCGGTCCCTCCAGCGCGGGCGGGGGGGCAGAAGGAGGCGTTTCCGCTCAGGCGCACATCCGGGTTCCTTTGTCCCCGGGGTCGCAGCCGGGCGCCCTCCCCGCCGCCTCAGGTGGGTCCTCCAACCCCCCCACGGCCCCCCGCGGCCTGCCTCTCGAGCCGGGCCAGAGGGGCCGCGCTAGGAATCTGCCTCTCGACTCCTCTCAGCGCCCGTTGGCCGCCTTCGCCTCCCGGCCCCGTGGAAGCGTCGGAGGCGCCCGCTGAAGCCCCCCCCCCACCCCCCCACTCCGTGTGTGTGTGTGTGTGTGTGTGGCGGGACGGTGACGACGACCCCGCAGAGTAGGCCAGGAGGCCAGACCAGGCGGGTGGGTTGAAAGAGGCGTCGCTTCTCCTTCCCTCCGGCAGCCTCGCCCGGCTGGCTCTCCCGAAGTGGCCCCGGGGAGAAGGAAGGGAGGAAGGAAGGGCCCCCTCTGCAGCCCCTGGGCAGGCGGCTCTGTGTGTGTGTGGGGGGGGGGAAACACCCTGAGGGCATCTAGACGGGCTCATTCCCCCTCCTCCTTTTGGACGGGGCCTGGGGCGGGTGGGAGGGGCCTGGGGTTTGTGGGCGGGGCTTTGTTCTGCGGGGGGGGGGGGTCTTTTGTGCGACTTTCTGAAGCGGGGATTCCGCCCACAGCCTCGGAGCGTCATGGCCCAGTTCAAGCGCCAGAAGCCTCTGCGGACCAGCAGCCTCCAGGGAGCCCCGCGAGGGTCCTTCTCAGGTGGGTCTCCCCTCCCCTGGGATGGCCTCTCTTCACCGGTTCTCCGTCTTTTCCTTCGCTTCTTTCCTTTTTCCTTTCCCTCTTTCCTTTCCCTCTTTCCTTTCCTTCTTTCATTTTCCCTTTCTTTCCTTTCCTTTCCTTTTCTTTCCTTTCCTTTCCTCTTTCCTTTCCTTCTTTCCTTTCCTTCTTTCCTTTCCTTTCCCTCTTTCCTTTCCTCCTTTCCTTTCCTTTCCCTCTTTCCTTTCCCTTTCCTTTTCCTTTCCTTCTTTCATTTTCCCTTTCTTTCCCTTCCCTTCCCTTCCTTTCCTTTCCTCTCCTCTTTCCTTTCTTTCTTCTTTCCTTTTTCCTTTCCTTTTTCCTTTTTCCTTAACCCTAACCCTGCAAAAGAGGATGGGTGCCAGAACTCATGCGATATTACAGCACCCAGGAGCTTCCATCAAGTCTCCTCTCCCTCAGAAGCAAAGAAACGGCAGCAGAGTTCTTAACAGTTCTTTTTCCTTTTTCCTATCCTTTCCTTTCCTTTCCTTTTTCCTTTCCTTTCCTTCTTTCCCTTTCTTTCCTTTCCTTTCCTTTCCCTTCCTTTCTCTTATTTCCTTTCCTTTTTCCTTCCCTTTCCCTTTTCCCTTCCTTTCCTTTCTCTATTTCCTTCCCTTTCCTCTTTCCTTTCTGTCTTCTTTCCTTTTTCCTTAACCCTAACCCTGCAAAAGAGGATGGGTGCCAGAACTCATGCGATATTACAGCACCCAGGAGCTTCCATCAAGTCTCCTCTCCCTCAGAAGCAAAGAAACCGCAGCAGAGTTCTTAACAGTTCTTTTTCCTTTTTCCTATCCTATCCTTTCCTTTCCTTTTTCCTTTCCTTTCCTTCTTTCCCTTTCTTTCCTTTCCTTTCCTTTCCCTTCCTTTCTCTTATTTCCTTTCCTTTTTCCTTCCCTTTCCCTTTTCCCTTCCTTTCCTTTCTCTATTTCCTTCCCTTTCCTCTTTCCTTTCTGTCTTCTTTCCTTTTTCCTTAACCCTAACCCTGCAAAAGATGGGTGCCGGAACTCGTGCGATATTACAGCACCCAGGAGCTTCCATCAAGTCTCCTCTCCCTCAGAAGCAAAGAAACCGCAGCAAAGTTCTTAACAGTTCTTTTTCCTTTTTCCTGTCCTTTCCTTCTTTCCTTTCCTTTCCTTTTTCCTTTCCTGCCAGCAAAGCAGGAGGCCAGAATTAGGCAAAGCGGGTGAAATGGGAATTTCTGTTTTACTTCCTTGAGGTTTGGATTGGACTTGGATTGGAAGCTGTCTTTCAGTCTGTTTAGTGGTGTAAATTTCTCATATTGAAGTAACGAAACACAACTCCAGCAATTTTTATGAACTGTGATTTAAGAGGTTGATGACATGGGGGCTAAATGAAACAGGAATTCAAGACACTTGTGCTTAAAGCTCTTTTTGTTTTGTTTTTACTGCTGCCCTTCAGATACGTTTTCATATCTGGGTTTCAACTCTTGATGATTCCCAAAAGAGACAAAGTATGCTTTTTATTTTTATTTGTTTACTTAGCCCGCCTTTATTATTTTTACAAATACAGGTAGTCCTTATGACCACAGGGACCCCAACATTTCTGTTGCTAAGCAAGGCAGTTAAGTGAGTTTTGCCCCATATTTAGGATATTTTTTTGCCATAGTTCTTCAACAAATCACTGCAGTTGTTAAGTGAGTCATGCAGTTGTTAAGTGAATCTGGCCTCCCAGACTTTGCTTTGACTTTGCTTGTTGGAAGCCAGATGGGAAGCTTATAAATAATGACCACCTGATCCCAGGACAGTGAAATTCTCATAAATACATGACGTTGCAAGCACCTGCATTTTGATCATATGACCATGGGGATGCTGCAAAGACCATAAATGTAAAAACTGGTCATAAGTTATTTTCTTTCAGTGCAGTTGTTAACGTAGAACGGTCATTAATGAATGGTTGTAAGTCAAGGACTACAACTCAAGGTGGTGAAAATATCCAACAGATCTTCCTCCTTCTATTTCCCCCCCGCAAGAACAACCCTGTGAAATGAGTTGGGCTGAGAGAGAGCCACTGGCACAAGGACACTCAGCTGGCTTTCATGGCTAAGACGGGACTTGAACTCACAATCTTTTGCTTTCTAGCCTGATGCTTTAATTACTAGACCAAACTGGCTCTCAGTTGAGAGCCAAACTCCTATGATTCCCAAATGGGACAATACATCGGGAAGAGTAGAGTATGCTTGTTAAACTGAACTATAAGCATGGAGTCCTTTCATGTGGCTGCCACTATTAGTGTGAGGTCAGCGATTACTACATAGGGTTGGATCTGTGGTCAGATCTAATAACGAAATATATATGTAGGCTGATCCGTGTATTCAGTCTTCTATTACTTCACTGGGAAAGAAATATATCGTATTTTTCGGAGTATAAGACGCACCTTTTTCCCCCCTAAAAGGGGGTGAAAACTTAGGTGCGTCTTATACACCGAATGTAGCCCCGCCCACCCACTGGCCCCCACCCTTTGGCCTCTGCCTCCCAGCAGTTTACCCCCTTGCAAGCAAACAGTAAGAAAAAACAGCTCCTTTCAGCTTCAGCACAGGCTAATTAGCACAAGTTGATTTGATGGCCTCCCAACTCTCAGCTGATTTGCTCTCAGCTGTTTTGTGCAGGGCTCTGCTGCTTGCTGCAAAGAGGTAAATTGCTGGAGCAGATTTTTTTCCCCTTGTGCTAATCAAGCTATGCTGAAAATGAAAGTGAAAGTAAAGCAGGCTGTTTGCTGCAACGAGGCAAAATTGCTCAGAGGCAGAGGAAGATTTCTTTTTCTTCTTTTCCTCACCCAAAAAGGTAGGTGCGTCTTTTACTCCGGTGCGTCTTATACTCCGAAAAATACGGTAACAATGATGAAGTTGTAGTTGTATGGAAAAGAACGTGGTTAGAACGATTACAGAGTATTATTTATTGGTAAATAAAATTTATCCATTGCCTCCTCATACTTTATTTCAACTGGGATTCAAATGATGCTGACACCCAGTCCTTTTTCCTAGGAACACAGCCAGCCTCTCTACTAGGACCTGCGCCGGGTCTCTTAAATCCTCCCATTTCAGCAGACATCATTCAAGCAACACGTCATCTTCAGGTAGAGAATTAATTGGCTTTCTTTTATGGGTTTCTTAGTTGCCAGGTGGTGATATCCTAATATTCTTTCCTTCTCTTGATATGGGACAATTTGCGGATTTTACCTCAACAAAAGCATTGTGTAGAACTGTTCAAGTTACAAGGTGATTCTGGTCACTTCTGATATCATGCCAAGATTTTTGTATTTTGGAAACAGGACAGCAATTCCCGGACTCTCTTAGGCCAAATCTCTGCCAGAGGTGAGGTAAAAACCCACTGGAAATCTCCACAGCTCGTCTGATATTTCAGGCACGTGGCTTTAACTCCTTCTGGCTTTGATAAAAGGGGAGCCACAGATGAAGCAGGAGGATTTCTAGTTAATAGGGAGAAGCTGCAGCAATGGCAAAGGAGAAACGCCACAAACATATGATTTTTTGATTTTTTTTTTGATTTTTTTTTAATTTCTATACCGCCCTTCTCCCAAAGGACTCAGGGCGGTGTACAGCCTATTAAAAGGACAAGGACAAACAACAATTAAAATAATTTAAAATTATTAAATAATTTCGGCTCAATATTAAAAACCCCCAAAGTTTAAAACATTCAATTTAAAATCATTTACATAGATAGCCCTGCCTTGCGGAACAGCAGGGTCTTGAGTGCACAGCGAAATACCTGGAGGTCGGAGATTGTACGCACTTCCGGGGGCAGTTCATTCCACAGGGCTGGGGCTCCCACAGAGAAGGCCCTCCCCCTGGGTGTCGCCAGCAGACATAATTTGGCCGATGGCACCCTGAGGAGACCCTCTCTGTGGGAGTGAACTGGCCGGTGGGAGGCTATTGGTGGCAGAAGTCGGTCTCGAAGGTACCCGGGTCCTATGCCATGGAGCGCTTTAAAGGTGGTGACCAACACCTTGAATCGCACCTGGAAGACCACTGCGAGCCAGTGCAGCTCGCGCAAGAGGGGTGTCACGTGGGCACAACGGGTTGTGCCCATAACACCCGCGCGGCCGCATTCTGGACCAGTTAGAGCCTCCGAGTGCTCTTCAAGGGGAGCCCCATGTAGAGAGCACTCCCCATGCGAGGCGCCTCGAGGTCGACCTCTGCCCCCCTGCCAACACAAACTGCGAGCGGTCGGAGAGGAAGGAGGAGACCCACCGCAAAACGGTGCCCCCTATTCCTAACCCCCTCAACCGCTGCAGCATGTATGGGTCCAGATAGATAGCTTCATCCAGGTGCCGGGGAAGCTATCGTGCCACCACACTCTCAACAACCTTCACCACAAAACAAAGGTTGGAGACCGGACGGTAGTTAGCTAATTCAGCCAGGTCCAGGGAAGGCTTCTTGAGGAGGGGCCTCACCACTGCCTCTTTCAAGGTGGCGGGAAAGGCACCCTCACTCAGAGAAGCACTTATAATCCCTGGAGCCAGCCTCGTGTAACCTCCCTGGAGGCCAGTACCAACCAGGAGGGACACGGGTCCAATAAACACTTGGCAGCACTAATCTTACCCAGAACCCGCCCTGAGTCCAAAAGGAGAAGGGCGGTATAGAAATTCGAATAATAAATAAAATAAATAAATAAGTGTGACAGAAAAAAGGAAGTTGGGTTATTCAACCCTAAAAGGAACAGTTGTACATCTAAGTAGTGACTTAGCATTTAATTGTCCATGGCATTTAGAGCCAGTGTTAAAGAGCCGATGCAGAGTGCATTAAGTTGTTGTTAGTTGCGAAGTCGGGTCCAACCCATCGCGACCCTATGGACAACGTTCCTCCAGGCCTTCCTGTCCTCTACCATCCTCTGGAGTCCATTTAAGCTCACGCCGACTGCTTCAGTGACTCCATCCAGCCACCTCCTTCTCTGCCATCCCTTCTTCTTTTGCCCTCAAGCATTAGGCTCTTCTCCAGGGAGTCCTTCCTCCTCATTAGTTGGCCAAAGTATTTGAGTTTCCTCTTCAGGATCTGGCCTTCTAAAGGGCAGTCAGGGTTGATCTCCTCTAGGATGGGGAACTAAGGCACACTACCACAGTGTCTTGTTCAAGGTCCTAGAGTGAATGGGTAGTGGACTTGACCCTTCCTTCCTTCCTTCCTTCCTTCCTTCCTTCCTTCCTTCCTTCCTTCCTTCCTTCCTTCCTTCCTTCCTTCCTTCCTTCCTTAGAATAGATCTTCAGTGACTCCATCCAGCCCCTTCGTTCTCTGTCGTCCCCTTCTTCTTTTGCCCTCCATCGTTCCCAGCATTCGGCTCTTCTCCAGGGAGTCCTTCCTTCTCATTAGTTGGCCAAAGTATTTGAGTTTCCTCTTCAGGATCTGGCCTTCTAAAGAGCCGTCAGGGTTGATCTCCTCTAGGACTAACCGGTTGGATCGCCTTGCAGTCCAAGGGACTTGCAAGAGTCTTCTCCAGCACCAGTGCATTAAGTAGAGATCACTAAATAGCAAGTGGGTAAAAGCTTAAATAGCCCACTGGATGGTTCAGAGTTCCAAAGAATGCTAAAGAAAGTGAACTAGGCTCATACAAAGGTACCATCTGCAGCATTAATGAAGGTACCGGCTGAGTGTGGTAATGATCAGATGAGGATCATTTGAGTTTATTCTGAGCAAAGTAATGACAGTGATTTTCTCTGCTTTTAGGGAGGAGAGAAGCAGCGGGTTTTTACTGGCATTGTCACCAGTCTTCACGATTATTTTGGCGTGGTGGATGATGAAGTTTTTTTCCAATTAAGGTGAGTAGAGGGTTGCTGAGCAGCAGCAGGGGCAGAAGTGGGCTGCAAACGGCTCCACGCGGACAGTGTAACTTCGCCACTCTTCAACCTTACCTGAGCCTTGGAAGAGCAGTAAAGGGGCTGCTTCCCAGGCCTGAGGATCACCCAAGCCTGGCTGCTTAGAGCTGCTGCTTCTGCTGTTGGAATTGGGTGTGTTGAGGGTAAAACTGCCCTCTGCAAAGTAGTGCAACGGACCAGACAGCAAATAGATACATTGCTTAGCAAAACACACAGATAGTCACAGACTCTGAACGTTTAAAGAACAATAAATAGTCTTTAATTGTAGTATAAAAACAAACTTGGCTTCTCAAAACAACTTCTTCAAACAATCACGGTTTAACACAAAACATAGTTTGCTTACAATTCCAGTTCTCCCCAAACACAGACACAGTTCCTTCAGCAGTTCATCCTTCAATAGCAGGAGCAGGAGCAGAAGCAGGAGTAGAAGTGAGAGCAGAAGTGAACAAACTTCCTGCCTTCCTTTATATGTCTGCTTAGCACAGCCAATTAGTTATCTTGGTAGCAGTTAAAGTTAGAAAACATAGTTTTCGATATATTATCTACCCAACCGTAGGATAAGCATCCAACGGTGTAATCCATTATACCACAGATTGTGATGCATCCTGCTAGAAAAATGCAAGTATTCTAGAGAAAAAGGCAGAGGTGGTATTCAGCCGGTTCAGACAAGTTCATGTGAACTGGTAGCGGAACTCGTGGGTGGGCTCGCCTACCTGCCCCGGCTCTATGCCGTCCTATTTAGGCACGTTTTTGAGGCCGGGCGCATGCGTGGAAGGTGCTTGCACGAGCAAAGCACGTGCACGGAAGGCTGTAAGCAGGTGCGGAAGTGGCCGCGTGTGCGCTCACATTTGCAAACCGGTAGGAAAAGGAAGTGAATACCACCCCGGAAAAAGGTTTCCAACTAAGCTTTTCCTGTGCCAGCTTCTACCTGTAAAACTTTAGAATTTAGAGGTCTTCAAACTTGGCAGCTTTAAGACTTGTGGACTTCAACTCCCAGAATTCTCCAGCCAGCTGTGCTGGCTGGAGAATTCTGGGAGTTGGTGTCCACAAGTCTTAAAGCTGCCAAGTTTGAAGACCTCTGGTATACACAGAACTGGTTTCAGGACCTGTTTACCCATTATAAAGTCATTATAAAGTTAGAACGTTGAAATGTGATTTTTCTCACTTCTTTGTGTGTTTGTGAAGGAAGCACACCTGATACACCTCCAGTGAAAAGATTGATCAGAGAGTAGGTGATGGAAGGAACTTGGCCTGAGGTCAGAGGACTAGTGCCAGTTGGAGAAGAATAGAATAGAATGGAATAGAATTTTTATTGGCCAAGTGTGATTGGACACACAAGGAATTTGTCTTGGTGCATACGCTCTCAGTGTACCTAAAAAGACAACATACATTCGTCAAGAATCATAAGGTACAACACTTAATGATAGTCATAGGGAACAAATAAGCAATCAAATCATATTAGGAAACAGTCAATATAAATCGTAAGGATACAGCAACAAATTACAGTCATACAGTCATAAGTGGGAGGAGATGGGTGATAGGAACGAAGAGAAAATTAATAGTAGTGCAGACTTAGTGAATAGTTTGACAGTATTGAGGGAATTATTTGTTAAGCAGAGTGATGGCGTTCAGGAAAAAAACCGTCCTTGTGTCTAGTTGTTCTGGTGTGCAGTGCTCTATAGCATCGTTTTGAGGGTAGGAGTTGAAACAGTTTATGTCCAGGATGTGAGGGGTCTGTAGATATTTTCACAGCCCTCTTTTTGACTCCTGCAGTATGCAGGTCCTCAATGGAAGGCAGGTTGGTAGCCATTGTTTTTTCTGCAGTTCTAATTATCCTCTGAAGCCTGTGTCTGTCTTGTTGAGTTGCAGAACCAAACCAGACAGTTATAGAGGTGCAGATGACAGACTCAATAAGGCAAATCAATACTGAAGTCTTAAGCAGTTTCTTACGAAGTGGTACCGTGAGGTTTCTCAGAGGCTGTGCCAGCAGAAGTAATGAACTCCTCCTCCTCCTGTCTTTTCTTCCTTTAAGCGTTGTTAAAGGCCGGATCCCACAAATTGGTGAGAAAGTGCTGGTGAAAGCGGTTTACAACCCCAGCCAGTCGGTGCCCTGGAATGCCTTGAAGGTCCAGACCTTGTCAAATCAGGTAGCTAGTTTTGTATTAAGATATTCATTCATTATTTAGTTGTTTACTGTTTCAATGTGCCATTCTAATGCTGATCACAATATTATTTGAACGTACATAGTAGTATCCTCTTCCAACCTCTAATCTTCCCATCTCGTTATTACTTTTATTCTGTTACGTAAAAATGTTTATACTAATACTCCCTCTATCTCTTATTCCTATTCTATTCTAACTTTTAGACAGGCCTCAGTCAGTCCACCATTATATTAAAAGACCTTTCCTTTCTATCCATCATCTCTTGCCCGTTTGAATGCTTCAGTTCTTATTCGTTTTTTGGGTTGCCTCCCATACTTCTCTCTTGGATCTTTGTCTCTATCGACCTCTACATCTTTATTATTCAGTCAATATATTTCTTCCATCTCTCCTTTCTTGTACTGCCAGTCCGTCTTCAAACTTGGCAGCTTTAAGACTTGTGGACTTCAGCTCCCAGAATTCTCCAGCCAGCATAGCATAGCATAGCATAGCATAGCATAGCATAGCATAGCATAGCATAGCATAGCATAGCATAGCATAGCATAGCATAGCATAGCAGGCTGGAGAATTCTGGGAGTTGAAGTCCACAAGTCTTAAAGCTGCCAAGTTTGAAGAGTTCTGCTCTAGAGTGTCTGCCCAAGCTTCTGTCTCTCCTCTCTCCCTTTCGAAAGTACCGTCCTGCTTATCCCAATCCATTTTTAAATCTCTTAGAATTCTTTTTCCTTCCTTGATTTCATCAGTCATTTTTATCTTTACTGTCTTCTCCTCCTGGCTTTATTTGCTGGTTTGTCTGTTCTACCTTTTTCTCCATTCTTTCTGTTATCTCCTCCCTTTCCTGGTCATAGTGATCTTTATTCAAAGAACCCAATGCATGGCACAGCTGGGAAAATAGGAAGCATTCAACAAGGGGCCTCACGCTTTTATTTAGCACTTTGCTGTGACTTGTGGGAAAGCAGTGGAAGATATCCTAGTTGAAACGGCAGAGAAATCAGACGGAGGGGAATGTTATTGTGGGTAAGGCAGAGGAATTTAATAACCCCATCTGTCAGCTGCTACCTTATGCTTGCTTGTGGCAGAGTGCCATGAACTGTGGGGAGGGGTAATGGGGGGGGGGGAAATAGCAGTAACAATAGCAACAGCACTTAGACTTATATACCGCTTCACAGTGCTTTTACAGCCCCCTCTAAGCAATTTACAGAGTCAGCCTCTTGCCCCCAACAATCTGGCTCCTCATTTTACCCCCTTTGGAAGGATGAAAGGCTGAGTCAACCTTGAGCCTGGTGAGATCTGAAGTGCCAAATTGCAGGCAGCCGGCAGTCAGCAGAAGGAGCCTGCAGGACTGCATTCTAATCACTGTGTCACCGTAGCTCATGCTTGGGAAAATGTAAGGGCTGCCCAGCTGGAAGGAGGAGAGGGCCGCATACCAAACTGCGTTTGGACCATCTGTTATGAAAACATCTTGCCTGAACCTGACTGGTTACATCAGGTTGGACAATGAGAGACGGCTAAGGGAGGGAAAAGTAGAGGTTAGGGAGTTTAGCTCATTGTTCCCAGTTCTGGCTTTGGACTATTGCAATACCCTTGATCTCTAATAAACTATACCTTTTTCAATAAATGAAGCCAAAGGGTTGTTTCCATTTAGAGATTTAAGTTGTGGCAGGTCAAAAATCATCTTTTTATTTATTATTATTATTTATTTATTGGTTCGATTTATATGCCGCCCTTCTCCGGAGACTCAGGACAGCTTACAATGTGTTAAGCAATAGCCTTCATACTTTTGTATATACCTGCTTAGTGGAGCTTTCGGCCCCCCCAAGCAGTGTTCTTTTTTATACAAAGTCAGCTTATTGCCCCCACAAACCGGGTCCTCATTTTACCTACCTCGGAAGGATGGAAGGCTGAGTCAACCTTGAGCCTGGTGAGATTTGAACTCACAGTAATTGCAGGCAGCTGGTGCTACTTAACAGCACTTTAGTCTGCTGCGCCACCAAGGAAGGAATGTTATTTATGAAACATTTGTTCACTCATGGTTTGGACTGGTAAGAAAAGTTACTTTTGTTATGAATTCTTCATTAATACTTTTTTCCCCCCCAGCCTCTTCTGAAGCCCCCCACTCCTCTGCTCCATGTAGCTTCTTTGGGACAGAAGCAAGGCATTCTGGGAGCTCAGCCCCAGTTGCTCTTCCAGCCTCACCGGATCCCCCCCCTCTTCCCCCAGAAACGTAAGTGTTACTACATGCAGCATCGGACGTGGAGGTGGAGCGTTAAATGTTAAAATCTTGAACCCGTGATTCGTTACACTGTGAAGGAAGCTAGAGAGACAAACTCTTTCGGAAACCAGATGGGAAATTTGAAGCCATGGCTGATTTTCTAAATAGTTTTTCCCTATTCATTCTGATTCATGGAAGGGAGTAATGTAAACAGCTTTTCTAGACCACGAGAGAAGTCTGTAATCCTGGCAAATTGTCTAGATGGGGCTCTGGTGTTATTTGGGTGCCATGGTTGCAAAAAGAAAAGGAAGGAAGGAAGGAAAGAAAGAAATGGAATGGCATTTTGGGAAGTGTGTGATTTTTTTTTTTAATTTGATTTATATGCCGCCTTTCTCCGGAGACTCAGGGCGGCTTACAATGCGTTAAACAATAGCCTTCATACATTTGTATATTTTATACAAAGTCAGTTTATTGCCCCCACAATCTGGGTCCTCAATTTACCTACCTTAGAAAGGATGGAAGGCTGAGTCAACCTTGAGCCTGGTGAGATTCGAAGTTACAGTAATTGCAGACAGCTGGTGTTAATCATAATGCTATCAGTCTGCTGAGCCACCAGGCCCTATGATTTCTGTCATCCTGGTTTCTCCTTACGAGGTGGATACAGTTGTGTGTGTAACCTGGTTACACAGTTATGTGTGTAACCTGGGACCAGCGATAGTGGATATGGCGTGATATAAGGCCTGGAAGCAAATAGGTTGTCCTCGGAGGAGGAGAAAATAAGGCTGAATCTGTTTCTTCTCCAGCAATGAGCCTCTTCCAGACATCTCCATCACTCCACTTGGGCCACCTTGGGAGATACGCCAGTCGAGGTCCTAAAGGCAGGCAGGAGTCAGGCAGGTGGTAAGCATCACGGTGGGTCATTTTGGGTTGACACAGCATCCTGCCGGACGCACCGCATAGTGTGAGTTCCCACTTTCCCAAGGAGCATTTCTTGCTCCCTTCCCCTCCCCCACATTTTGCCTTTTCAGCTGGTCTCTCAGTCCATGGGGTGCAGCTTTCTGTTACTTAGCTGCCCCTTGCCACTCAGCAGAAGAGCAAATCTAGCACTCTTCCCAATTTCCTGGGGAGAATATTTGTCCTTCTAGGTCAGGGGTGTCAAACTCAAGGCCCGGGGGCCGGATCCGACCCATGGGGTGCTCAGATCTTGCCCGCAGAAGGACTGGCCCATGGTGTTTCTGCCAGTGAAAACGGGCTCCCAGGCTCCATTTTTGGCTGCCACAGCCTCCTGCAACCAGTGGAAACGGAACTTGTGCGGTCCTCCCAAGCTCCGTTTTCACTAGCAGAGGGTTGCAGGAGGCTGTGGCAGCTGAAAATGGAGCCTGGGAGCCCGTTTTCGCTGGCAGAGCGCTCGGGCCACCACAGGTGCCCCCGACATGAGTGATGTTGAGCCGGCCAGGCCCCCCCAAGGTCAAACACAATCCTGATGCGGCCCTCAATGAAATCGAGTTTGACACCCCGACTCTAGAGGCAGGATAGTCTGCTTTTCTTAGCAGCAATCCAGGATCCCTTGCCGCGTTGTTGCCTGACGCATTTCAATGGAAGTTTAAGGGATCCATCCTAGGATCTTTTATATGCAGAGGGAGCCTATTCTGTGCCACTGAGCTCAGGTTCCTTGTTTCACGTGCTCCAAGCTTTTCTCTTCCTCCCTGGCATTTCTTTGGTCTTTTCCACCCACTTTCTACTTGAAAGAACGGTACTTCTGAGATTTCTCCCTGCTTTTCCCTGCTTCACATGGGTCTCCGTACATTTCTTGTTGTCCCCATACGGCAACGACTGTTACACAGAGCCCCAGGCAGGATAGATGAGTGGGTCTCACAAAGGGGGTGGGTAGGGTAGACCAAAGACAAAGGAGGGCCTGTTAAAATTCCATCTCTGCCCTGTGGGCTTTACAGCTAATGTAAATAATGTAATGATGGCCACAGCTAACCCAGAATGCTGGCCAAGGTAGACTTCACAGAATGGTCCATCAGGGTTGGGCTTTGGTTCTCCTATTATTTGAAACTGCGGGGGCAACTGAGCAAAACCTCCCTTTGGATCAACGCCGAATGGAAGGAAACCATTCGATAGGATAGGAAACCAGTCTGGGAAAAGTCATTCGCAGAGGGAATCTCCAGCCCCCAGAAAAAGCATAAATTCTGACCAAAAATGACACTTGTATGGGGTGCAGTCATTACATGTCCTGTAATGATTACTTTCCTCAGAGAAGGGAGTTCATTTTCCATGGATAGTTGGATATCCACGTTCTCTCTCTCTCTCCCAAGTTGTACCGGAGGTTGTGTTTGTTGAGAACCAAACTGGGAAAAATTTAGTATTTCAGTGCAGCATTATAACTGTGGCTGATGTGAACAAGTTGTTCTCCCTTTTAGGGATGACTTTGACTCCAAGAAGAGGAAGCAGAAGGGTAATGAGCCCTGGGGGGCAAAGAAGCCTCGGCACGAGCCACCCCAATACCGAGTCCAGTTGGCTTGCTATACTGTGAATAGGTAAGCGCAAATGGGAGCTTTGTGATTGGCCAGAAAGGCGGGATGGAAAGATATTGCTGCTTTTCATGAGTTATATCAGGACAAGTGTCTGCCCCACACTCTCATCACCATTTAACGAACCCATAATCCCTTGCGGGGTAGAGTCTGAGCAACTGAATGGAGCCAGCAGAGTGTTTTAATGGCCAGATGCCTTTCCTGTCGCCAATGAGGAGTTTTATTCAGCAGATATATTTTCATTGTGCTCAGAGAGAGAAATATCTGCCTCTACCTAGGATCGAACTCACAGCCTCCTGATTGTGAGGCGAGAGCTCCACCTCTAGGTCACGGCACCACTCTGCTTTCTGCCCCCACACTCTCTCTCCTCCAATATCTCCATTGCTGGACAGGAGTTGCTGGCCTGCAACTCCCAGAATCTTCAGGATCAAAACTTTTGAGGTGCTAAGTTGAGGAGAGTTCAACATTGATCAAGATAAGAGCAATGCATTATTTCACTATTAGGGCCCCGAGGTCAAGTTAGTAACACATCAAAGGTCTGGTGTCAAGTTTCGAGGTCATTTCAAATAAATTGCATTTCAAACAAAGTCTTTGAAGGAAAAACTCCTATTTATTAAGCACGACATTCTAAAACCCGACTCCATCGAAGCCAACACTGACTTCCAGACCCCAAATCCTCCCTTTCCGTTCCCCACTCCCCTGCACTCATTGGCCATCTTCCAAGTCACTCTACCCCTAATCTACTGCTCCAGCTCAAAGGAATTTCCCCCCTCCCATCCCATCTCCTAGGGGATATTATCTCCAGGGAAAATAAGTAGGTGAAAAGTCAAACGTCCCTTTCCAGACGCCTCCACTTCTCCTTCTTATGTCAGCACTAGAGTGCTGACATCTGGTTTGGTTTCTTATAAAAGAGAGAAATGCTGTTGGTGTTGGGGAAATGCTTAGTGAATGCTTGGGAACTGTTTGGTTCAGATACGGAGAACAAACACATCCAGCCTAGTGAACGTTGACTTAAGTGTGTTGATTTAGTGCTCCAATGAATGAGCAAAATCAACCGTCCACCTGCTCTGAATCAAGACAAGCTGGGCAGTCTTGGCATCCTGTTAAAGGGGATCCTTTGTTTTGGTTTCCGTGTCTCGCCAGCTCCTCCTGTGATGCCATGGAAATCTTGAGGCGCTACTGCAGCATCCAGTTGCCCAAGGAATTCTATGATGTCCGCCTCTGCTGGTTGGACACCTTCCCTCTTAGCCAGCCGTTGACTTTGAAGCACCCTAGTCGCGTCCAAGTGGCCAGTCCTGCTGAAGAACTATCTCAGACGGGAGAGGATACCAGGCAGGAGGTTCAGCTGGAGGACGCAAATCCCGCATTCAGTGCCAAGGTGAACACTTTTGGGACCCCGTTCTGTTCAACAGCAGGGCCTTCACAGCTGACAAAGAGGAAGTGCAAAGAGTCTTAATGAGCTGAGCTGAATTCTGCAGGGCTGTTTGGGCAGAAATTAGAAGCACATTTCACTTAATGCTTTGTTCCCTCTTCTGGAACAATTCTGCTACCTAAATTCTGCTACCTAAATTTATCCTGTAGTTGAATTTGTTGGGTGAACATGACCCCTGCTATAGTGTTTGTTCCTTTGCATTTTATTTGTTTAAAGCCATTTATTTATTTATTTATTTATTTATTTTATATACTGCCCTACTCCCGAAGGACTCAGGGCGGTGAACAGCCAAACAGTAAAAATACATAGGTACAAAATTTAAAAACAGAGTAAAATCGAATTAAACAATTTGGCCCAGACAGATTAAAACACCCCAATCATTTAAAAAAAAACCGATTAAAATTTGCATAATTAAAAAGAGGGAAAAGATTAGACCAGGCCCACCTGGTGGAATAAAAAGGTCTTAAGAAGGTGTGCAGATCCGGGATCCTCCGTATCTCTGGGGGGAGCTCGTTCCAGATAGTAGGTGCCCCCACAGAGAAGGCTCCCCCCCTTTAAAATCCCTTTCTGTTTTTGTCTTTATTTTAAAATATTCAAAGTGCAATAGTTAGCGAGGAAATAAATAGGTAGGTGCTTTATATGTTGTTTGCATGATCTGTTCTGCCAGATTCCTTTTTGGGAGCACCGATAATATTACTACTAGGTGTGCATGGAAGCCGCCTGGATTAGTAAAACCTTGCCTGTTTTATAAAGGTGGTTATACGACATCTTCCTCGTTTTTGTTTATTTTTCACACTTCTTAACCGCCTGTCTCCCTCGCCCCCTTTTATCTGTACAATCACATCTTTTAGATAACAAGTGTTAAAATAAACACAGATTGAAAAGCAGGCTTTAAAAAAAAAATCTCAAAATCAGAGAATAGAATCATTCAGGGAAAAGGTTTGTACTAAACGGTTTCAGTACCTCCTTAAAACAGAGTAAGAATGTGGACATTCTCACTCGGCTAGGCAGATAATTCATTGTTGGCTCCTACTTTACCAACAATCTATCGTATTTTTCGGAGTATAAAACGCACCTTTTCCCCCCTAAAAGGGGGTGAAAATTTAGGTGCGTCTTATACACTGAATGTAGCCCCGCCCACCCACTGGCCCCCACCCTTTGGCCTCTGCCTCCCAGCAATTTACCCTCCTTGCAGCAAGAAGAAACAGCTCATTTCAGCTTCAGCACAGCCTAATTAGCACAAGTTGATTGGATCGCCTCTGGACTCTCAGCTGTTTTGCTCTCAGCTGTTTTGTGTGGGCCTCTGCTGCTTGCTGCAAGGAGGTAAATTGCTGGGAGCAGATTTTTTTTCCCCCTTGTGCTAATCAAGCTATGCTGAAAACGAAAATGAAAGTAAAGCAGGCTGTTTGCTGTTTGCTGCAAAGAGGCAAAATTGCTGAGAGGCAGAGGCAGATTTCTTTTTCTTGTTTTCCTCACCAAAAAAGGTAGGTGCGTCTTATACTCCGAAAAATATGGTACTCTCTGTTGCAGATGAAACAAAAGCCATGATATCTTTTTTTAAAATGTCATAATTAAATCCACCGTCATCCTCTGTAAATTGCAATGCCTCTCTGTGATCTTTGGCATCGACGTTGTTTTTTGTTTGAAGAACTTTTGGTAGTGGATTTTTTTGGGGAATTTTCTGCATGCATCGCAGCTGCACTCACAGTGCTCTGGAACGCCTCTCCCATGTAGGTTTTGCTGCTTTCTTCTCCTGGCATTGAGGAACTCTACCGCAATTGTCTGCTCTATATTGAGGAGCCCAGTGATCAGAGGGAAATCCCTGAACATCCCACAAAGCAAATTAAGGTAAGCAACGTTCGCTGGAAGTAAATGTAAATGAGCTGCATTTGTGCCCAAATGCAGTGTTGCCTCCACGTTTTGATGATCATATTGATCGAACGGGGCGTTTAATAAGGAAGGAGTAATCATGGGGACTAAAGTTGCTTGGAAGTTAAGTTTCATTTTCGTTCTGTAGGCTTCACCGTCATGTCTTTTATTTTGGGCAGCTAAGAAGTCTTAAGCTAATAAATTGAAGGTCTCCTCACCAGAGAAGGAAATTACTGTTCATAATTCAGTAGTTCTGAGTTCATCTGCCAACGGATTCATTCCAGATACATTTTCCGAAAAGCAATCGGTAATATGGATATCAGCCAGGGGTCCCTCCCACTTTTGGAGTGTGACCCTAGAAGTGTATCCTTCAATCTAAAAAAAAGAGTGCAGCCCCCAACTGAAACAACTCTCGGCTTCACCGTCAAGCAAGGATGTAGAATTAGGCATCCTTCATGGATCCTTTTCCCCTTGGTGTGTCTTCCACATAGAATTGTTTTTGTCGGCCAGCCTTTTTCCCTGGATCCACATTTTCCATTGGGGCTGGTGGATATCTAGACCATCCTTGTGAAAAGCAGTGTCTGAAGGCTCTGGTGAACTGGTGCAATAAAATTAACCTGGTTCTAAATGTTAATAAAATGAAGGAGGTCATTGTAGATATTAGAAAGATATTAGTCCTACTCCACTCAGTATCAAGGATGCAGCTGCAGAGGTGGTCAACAGTATTAAGTATCTGGGGGTGCAGATAACTAACAATCGGAACCGGTGTCTGCATGCGTCACCCTTAGGGAAGCGTGCAAACCAGCGTCTGCATTTCCTGCATCGGATGAGGAGAGCACATCTTTCTCCTTCTGTCCTGGCCACTTACAGAGGCAGCATTGAGAGCGTTTTAACAAACTGCATCCCTGTTTGGTTTGGTGGTAGCAGATAGAAACTCCCTACAGAGAGTGGTGAGGGCAGCCGAGAAGATCATAGGAAGCTCACTTCCTGTTATTCAGTATATTGCTTATAAGCGCCCTGTGCTTTGAGCTTGAAGCATTGTTAGAGACCCCCCACACCCACTCCATGATCTGTTTCTGTTGCTCCCCTCTGGGAGGAGGTTTCGAAATATCTATAGCAGGACTATTAAATTCTGTAACAGCTTTTTGTTCCTTATGCCACCCGTCTGGTAAGAGTCGCAAGATTCGTTTTTTTCACCATGTACATGTATACATTCGAACTAGATTGTGTTGTTTCTCTGTGTCATATAATATATGTGGGTACATGCGTAATTTTGTATTTATTTATTGAGTCATGTTTATGTAGTGTATATTTGGAGGTGGGTTGGGAGCTGTATGCAACGAAATTTCATTTTAATATATGCCGATTAGTCTACATCCAAAGTGACAATAAAGTTTAATCTAATCTAATCTAATCTAATCACTTCCACGTCTTCTCTGTACTTCTTGGGGTTTAATCGACAGAGCAGCGCGTTCTTTGCAGTTCTGTGTGGAAAGCTTCCCTGGGAGCTCCACGCCCCCTCTCCGAAATCTAAATCAGAGGGCCAGTCGGTTTTTTTCCTGACCATCTTCTCCTTCCTCAGTTCCTGCTGGGAAAGAAGGCAGATGAGCTGGTGCTTCTGGGAGGAGAGTGGTCGCCCTCTCTGGACGGTGCTGACCCAGCTACAAGCCCCACGGTCCTCATCCGCACAGCCATTCGTTGCGTCAAAGCCCAGATTGGCTTGGATTTGAGCCCCTGCACGAAGTGGTGAGTCTTCTGCCGTTGAGCTGGGCCTTCCATCCCCATCATTTGTTGTTGTTGTTGTTGAGATAAGAGTCTGGAGATTCGTTGTGAACTGACGATGCAGGGAGCAAATTGGGGCAACGTCATCCACCGCTCCGTGCACCTGTGAGTGAGCTGCAGCTCACATTCCCTTCCGCCTTTTTAACGCCTTTTGGTAGTTGGAAAAGGTGCTCCTGAAGTGGTGGAGCAAGAGGCGTTATCCTTTGAGTCCTAGCTCATTCAAGCAAATATGAGCAAGATGTGAAGTTTCCGAAAGATGCCCTAATTAATTCATGAGCCATGAGCCGAACTTCAAAAGAAATACAGTCGTTTATTAGGAGCACCATTTCGGCAACATTTGGATGCAGTTAGAACTAATCCCACGTAGATTTACGTTCCCCTATGACTCTGTCTCTCCCCTCCTCTCTGGCCATGTCATAAATCACATTCTCCAATTAACCACTTTGGCTGATTGTGAAACCCAACACCCTCCTTCTGATGGCGGTCAGGAAGAATGTATGGAATGCACTTCAGTTAGGGAAATCAATCAGCTCTATCAGTTCTCCCTCTCTCCTGCTCATGGCAACTTGAAAGCTTTGCAAGTTGACACAAGAATGTCCCTACAGGTGCTTTTTTTCAAGAGGCACCTGGACTTTCTGGTTTTCCTTTTGAAGACGTTTCGCTTCTCATCCAAGAAGCCCCTTCAGCTCTGTACCTCAATTGTGAAATTAATCTGTCTCATTCTTTCATTGAGAAGTTGGAGGATGTTTTCTGCCCTGGATCCCTTCCCTGTTGAACCCAGGCGCAGGCTACGGGGGATGAGTCTCTGCTGCCTGCATCTCAAACTGAAGTGCAAATGGTTCCTGTAGCCTGCAATTTTTCTGGAAATCCGTTCATACCCCTGCATCAATTTGAAGGGCGTTTATCCCAAAGTACATGGCAAAATGTCTATGGAGATTCTCCATTATTCAGGTCATGGTTGTCCCAAAGGTGCTTCTCCAAGAGGCAACTGGACTTTCTGGGTTTTCTCTGAAGACGTTTTGCTTCTCATCCAAGAAGCTTCTTCAGCTCTGATTGGATGGTGGGGAATGGAAGGATTGATATTCCTTGCAGGCAGCTTGCATTATGCAATATAACTCCTTCCATTCTCTACCATCCAGTCAGAGCTGGAGAAGCATCTTGGGTGAGAAGCGAAACGTCTTCAAAACAAAAAAGATTTCCAGAGTGGATTTTCAGAGGGGAAAAAATTGCAGACTACAGGAACCAGGAGCACCACTCAGGCGACCCTGAGGACAGAGGTAGATCTCCAAGGGCTTCAAAGACCCTCTAAAAAGATGCAAATGACCAGCCGTCTGCAAGGAATATCAATCCTTCCATTTCTCACCATCCAGTCACAGCTGAAGAAGCTTCTTGGATGAGAAGCGAAATGTCTTCAAAGAAAAAACAAGAAAGTCCAGTTGCCTCCTGAAAAAAGCACCTTTATTTTATTAGTCATATTTCTTATTAGTCATATTTCTATGCCGCCCACTCTCCGAGGACTCTGGGCGGCTTACACCAAAGACAGTATACTAAATAGCATATTGCCCCCCAACAATCTGGGTCTTCATTTTACCCACCTCAGAAGGATGGAAGGCTGAGTCAACCTTGAGCCTGGTGAGATTTGATCCGCTGATCTGCTGAACTAGCAGTCAGCTGAAGTAGCTGCAGTGCTGCACTCTAACCACTGCACCACCTCGGCTCATTTGTGACAACTATGACCTGGATGATTGAGAATCTCTACAGATTTTTAGCTATCCAATTTGGGATGAACACTCTTGGAATGGTGTGGGAGTAGGAATGGATTTTCAGAGGGAAAAATTGCAGACTACAGGAATCAGGAGAACCACTCAGGTGACCCTGAAGACACAGGTAGACCTTCAAGGGCTTCAAGGACCCTCTAAAAGGATGCAAATGACCAGCTGTCTGCGAGGAGTATCAATCCTTCCATTCCCCACCATCCTGTCAGAGCTGAAGAAGCTTCTTGGATGAGAAGCAAGACATCTTCAAAGAAAAAACAAGAAAGTCCAGTTGCCTTCTGAGAAAGCACCTTTGGGACAACCACGACCTGGATGACTGAGAATCTCCGTAGACATATAAGCAAGAATGTTGGCATGGCATCCAGATGTCAAGCCATTACTAGCCGTGATTTTTGAGGGATTCGAGTCCATGGATGCTGAAGTGGCAATGCATTTATCGGACTTGCAAATGTTTGTTTCCCTTTATTTTGACTTCCAAGGATTAGAGTCATTTACCTTCTTCAGTAGCCTCAAAGGTAAGAATAAATAGCCAGCTGGGCCACTAGATGGTGCATTTTGTAACGAATTGTGTTATTGCATGACACTCCACAAGAAAGAGATGTGGTGGGATTTTTTTGAATGCTTCTGTGCCAAAATCTTGCAGCATTGAGTTGGATCTGTATGACTGGACATCCCGCCCCCCCTCTCAAAAAAAAAAAAAAAAAAAGAAGGAAGAATTTCTCTTTAAGTGTCCTTAATTTGTAGAAAGAGAAGATTGGGTTTGCTTTAGCGCAGAGGTCTTCAAACTTGGCAGCTTTAAGACTTGTGGACTTCAACTCCCAGAATTCTCCAGCCAGCTATGCCAAGTTTGAAGATCTCTGCTTTAGAGTATAATTTGTACCTCTGAGATTAGAGGGTCAGATTAATGTATATTCCGATTGCCTGGAACAAATTACATTAAATAAATAACATTTTTTATTAGAAAATAAGATCAGCAGGAATCTGTAGATGAGTAGAGAGATACAGGGTCTAGAAAACAGAGGTTGCAAGCCTGTAAAGCAGACTTACTGAAATCTTTTTTTTTGTAGAATTTTTTTGTTGAATTATAATATTTAATTGGTGTAAGGGAATGTAGGGAAATAAACTGGGAGTAATCCCATCCGTAGTGTTTACCTTGTGTTATTTAAATTGTGTTTCAATTGAAACAGATCAAAACCTGATTCCCACCTTACACTGCCTGCTTCTTGGAGCATAGCATGTTGCCCAAAAGTTAAAAAAACGACCTTTGATTTGCACAGAATTGAGGATCCCCTTGACATAAACCACATACTCTCTTCTTTAATCGTAAGGTTGTCTTTCTGTGAGCCAAGGATGTCATTTATTTTTGCCACCTGCCGCTTATTTCTTTCCTGGCTTATTTTACTTCATATTTATTCATTCATTCATTCATTCATTCATTCATTCATTCATTCATTTATTTATTTGATTTATATGCCGCCCTTCTCCGGAGACTCAGGGCGGCTTACAGTGCGTTAAGCAATAGCCTTCATACTTTTGTATATTTTTATACAAAGTCAGCTTATTGCCCCCACAAACTGGGTCCTCAATTTACCTACCTTAGAAAGGATGGAAGGCTGAGTCGACCTTGAGCCTTGGCGAGATTCGAACTTACTTTAATTGCAGACAGCTGGTGTTAAATTACAGTGCTTTAGTCTGCAGAGCTATCCAGGCTCTTGAAGTTCTCCTTTGGAGGAGCCATCACTAGAGGAAGCCCCATTGCCAAGAGAAGAAGGATATGGGTACCAAGTAGGAGTTGAGCTTTCTGACGATGCCCAGGCATGAGGATTTTGGTTGGTTTTGGGTCCCTGTGGGCTTTTCAGAGAAGACTCCTTATACTTCCCCGTTAATCAAGAACCCTGGGCTCCTGGTTTTCTGGAGGTCTTGCACATGCTTTTGTGCATGAGCTCTTAGGAGCCAGAGAAGGCTTCACACGCTCTTGCCTTCACCCAATCAGCAATGAGGAAAAAGGCCGGAACTTGGAGTGCATTGGCTTAGTTGAAAGGAGTATGGTTATATATAGCTCCCTTGTGCTAGATAACCATGGCAACCAAACTTATTTTGTGTAAATCAGGCTGCACACGTGACTTGTTGGGGAAGCATCAGACTTGGGAAGAAAGGAATTGGGGGGCCTTGCGAAGCATTGCCACGTGTGGGGTCTAGATTGGGATGTTGTCGTTCCTCAGAAATCCACGCTCTTCGTTCTGTAGTAGAGCCTGTTGAACTGAAGTTAATTCTACCCGGGCGGAAGTTCAGCCATAAGAAAGGCAAGGAGTTAACAGAACGACCGACCGAAGAGCCTGCAGTGCAACGTTAGGGCAGGAATTGCAGGCACTTAATTTTTGTATTTAGTTCTGGATGGCAGATTGGTTTTGGGGCTGGAACTTTGCAATTATTGTCTCTTTGGCTAAATAACTAACATTTTCTCCCCAGTAGTTGAGTCTCATTGAGGTAGATGTACAGCAAAGTATTGTTCTATGTTTACAGGTGTGTCATCCCGTGGCCCACGTGTGGCCCTGGACAGTTGGTAATGTGGCCCCACAAGATTGTATAACAAAATAAAAATAAAGGAAGTTTGTTACTTAAGTATGTTAACTATATTTTATATGTAGCCCAAGACAATTTTCTAACAGAACAATTAATCAATGGAATAGTTTGCCTCCCAGAGTTGTGGCTGCTCCATCACGGAAGGTTTTCAAAAATAGATAGCTCTTTGACTGGGCTGGCATAAGGCTCTTACCTTGTGGAGCGGGTTGGACTATATGACCTCCGAGGTCCCTTCCAGCCGTATGATGCTATTCAACCACTTATAGGCACTTTCAAGCACACAGCTCTGCATCCAGCCTGCGGTTGAACTCCCGTGGGTGGGACTGACACCTTTTGGGGAATAATCATTTTTTGGGGCAGGATTTATCTGAAGTCTCTGCGCTTGATGTTCGTTAGGTACCGGTTTGCTGAGTTCAGATACCTGCGTGAGGGAAACCCATCTTACCAGGAGCAGACTGTGGTTTTCTTGCCAGATATTTGGAGCCTGATGCCATCTCTTGAAGAGTGGGAGGCCTTGTGCAAACAGAAAGCGGAAAAAGCTGCAGCACCTTCGGAAGGAAAAAACGAGACGGTAAGAGTTAATTCGACCTGGATCTAAAGTTTAATTTGAGCAGGAAGGAATTGGGGGTCACTCTCAGATGATGGGTAGAAGTGAAGAAAGTCTTAGCGCCTAATCCAGGGGTCGGCAACCTTAGCCACAAAGGTCCTAACTGGAAGCCTCCCATTCAATTCTGGAGCCGACCGGAAGTCCAGTTCCCCCACCGTAGAGTCTCCTAGCGCAGCATCCTTTTCTCTCTACCTGTCCTAACCGAAAGCTCTATCAAGTGTGGAGCTAACCGGCAACAAGGAGCCGCGGCAGAGGGATGAAAGAGCCACATGTGGCTCCAGAGCCATGGGCTGCCGACTCCTGGCCTAATCCATTTCTTTCCATTTATACATGGACTTCTTGTGTTTTATATCCTGCCTCATTGAGATTTCCACGGATGGCATGTTTTGTGTCCTTAGCTTTATTGCGACCTCCGTTAGTTTAAATGGACAGCTGTGATTTGATTGTTGGTCTTGCCTTTAATTGAAATTAGACACTCTTGGCTCCTGAGAGCAGACTTCTGTTTAACTAGATCAGGGGTCTCCAGAGTCTGGCAACTTCAGATTAGAGTAGAATAGAATTCTTTATTGGCCAAGTGTGATTGGACACACAAGGAATTTGTCTTTGGTGCATAAGCTCTCAGTGTACATAAAAAGACAAGATACATTCGTCAAGAATCATAAGGTACAACACTTACTGATAGTCATAGGGTACAAATAAGCTATCAAATCATACTAGGAAACAATATCAATATAAATTGTAAAGATCCAAGCAATAAAGTTACAGTCATACAGTCATAAGTGGAAGGAGATGGGTGGTGGGAACGATGAGAAGATTAATAGTAGTGCAGACTTAGTAAATAGTTTGACAGTGTTGAGGGAATTATTTCTTTAGCAGAGTGATGGTGTTCGGGAAAAAACTGTCCTTGTGTCTAATAGTTCTGGTGTCCAGTGCTCTATAGCATCGTTTTGAGGGTAGGGTTAAGACCTGTAGATAGTAGCTGGCTGGGGAATTTTGGGAGTGGAAGTCCGCAAGTCTTAAAGTTGCCAAGTTTGGAGACCCCTGAAATAGATTCAAGGCATAGAAACTTATTGCTGTGGGTCAAAGTTGGGTTTTGAGCAGAACACCTTAAAAGTCAGCCAGATCAGGGCCAAAAAGTCAGTGGGAGCCAGCGAAAAACTAAATTTGATTTAATTGGTTCTCCTCTTCAAAAATCGTTGTAGTTTCTTGCTGAATTACAATAAGGTGGCCACTTGTGGAAGGATTTTAGCTGGAGTCTTTGGATCTTCAACTTATGTATCTGTTTTGACCCCGACTCCTGAGCCTGTCCTAACAGAGGAAGAGGACTCAAAAGGTGATGGGGAGGAACCGATAAGGCCTCCCTCTCCAGGACCCTCCTCTCTGGCAATGCCTCAGGTTCCATCCGAAGGCCAAGAGGAACAGCCTGGGATATGCCAGGAGGAAAGCATATCGGAACAACAACAGATAGGTAGCGAGGATGATGAATCCTGGCTTGATCCCAGGCAGTGTCGGAGGGAGAAGCATGCACAGCAACGAAAGAGACGTGGGAGGGCCAGAGATTGAGCTGAGTCACTGAGCCACACCCCACAAGGAATAAAAGTGGGTGTGATTGCTCTTCAGGCTTTGTGACGGTCAAAGTTAAAAACCTGAGAGTCACATCACGTTACCTGAAATATGGCTTGTGCATATTTGGATCGGACCTTGGCGAACTCTTGCTTCGTGGATTACTTTTTGCTACTGAACCAGACTGAGGATAAACTCTCTCTTGCTTACTGTGAGTGAAAACTGACTTGGCAGGCATTTCGCAGTTTACTGCCAAAACTCTTATCTGCAAGGATTTCTAGTCTGATTGCTTAATAAAATCTTGGCAGGTGTGCCAGGTTGTGTGTTTGCCTGTGTGGGGAAGGGGGACAGAACAGTATCTCTGATGTTTTGCCCTCTAACGATGACACTTCTAAACAGGTGGAAGAAAATGAACAGCCCTCTGAACCGGCTCCGGAGCAAGAAATGGAGTCCTGTGAGCAGGAAACGGAGGCAGCTGAACCGGTCCCCGAGCCGGTTCTGGAGACGTCGACTTCTGAACCAGAGACACCAGCTCCACCACTGGAACCAGCCATAATTGTTTCTCCTCATCTGGCACTGCAAAACGGGCAGCCGAGTTGCACCAACCTCTCTCTCTACACTTTGCTCGAGTACAGAAGGCAGCGGGAGAAACTCTCCTTTGAGGTAGGTTTTGTGTCTCTCAGATGGACATTCTTGAGGGATGATTAAGATAGAAGAGAATATTCGTAGCTGAGGGTCTCTACCTTGGTGGTCTCTGGGCTTTGTTTTCTTGCAGACATTTCATTACCATATTAGATGACTTCATCAGTGTTAAATGATGGTACCTGGTTTGGTAATGAAACATCTGCAAGAACAATTATTATTGTTCTTGCCCAATTATTGTTCTAGCCCAATTATTGGCTGCTGGTACTAAAAACCAACATGAAGAGAAGCTCCCTGTGGCCTTTTGCATTTAGGTTTTCCCTCTCTTCTGTCCCAGTCATAGGGTTGTATCAAAAGAGCTTGGAAGAAGCAGCTCTGTATGAATTACCAGCAGAATAGGATGAATACAAACAAGGGGGGTGGCGGGTGGGGAACGTTTGAAGCCTGAAAGAGTAGAGGTGGATTGTGAGAGGGTACCGTATTTTTCGGAGTATAAGACGCTCCGGAGTATAAGATGCACCTACCTTATTTGGTGAGGAAAACAAGAAAAAGAAATCTGCCTCTGCCACCCAGCAATTTGGCCTCCTAACAGCAAACAGCCTGCTTTACTTTCATTTTCGTTTTCAGCAGAGCTTGATTAGCACAAGAAAAAAAAAATCATCTCTCAGCAATTTACCTCCTTGCAGCAAGCAGCAGAGGCCCCCGCAAAACAGCTGAGAGTCGAGAGGCCGATCCAATGGGCAGTCAACTTGTGCTAATTAGGCTGTGCTGAAGCAGAAAGGAGCTGTTTCTGCTTGCTGCAAGGAGGTAAATTGCTGGGAGGCAGAGGCCAAAGGGTGGGGGCCAGTGGGTGGGAAGCCTCCCAGCTTCCCAGTGCTGTCTCCGCCAGTGCCAACGTCTCACCAACCCTCTCAACACCTTCTCTTCTCGTTCTTCTCAGCCTCCGATGCCAGCATCCTATCAGAGCGTATCCCCTTTCGGCAGATTTCCATCTGTTGAATCCCCAACCTGTTAAATCAGGTGTACACAGTATAAGCATGTGGATGCTCACATTTCCATAGTTTAGGCCTCGAGATCTTCCCCAGCTTCTTGCCCTCTGATCTCTTTCGCTCCTTCTTTCCCCCCCCTGAGGTGGCAGTGGTGGCAGAGACTTTCCAGGAGATGCTTCAGCGGGATTTCGGCTACAAGCTTTATAAAGCGTTGCTGGCCCTGCCGGAAAAGGAGCAGCCGCCGGAGGCCAAGAATCCCGATTCAGAAAAAGTGCCGAAATCTGAAAAGGAAGCAGAGAATGAACTGAAGGAGGAACCTCAGGAGAAACCCGGAGCAGAAGATGCACCCGATAGTAACCAGAAGGAAGTTCAAGTACGTCTATACAACTCTCGGTTGGCCCCCTCATGTTGGGCCAGTTACTCACATGGTCTTACGTTGCATTTTCTTCCAATTGCAAAGGAGGATAAGGGGGGTTCTTTTTTTTGGGTAAGGCACAGATATTGTCCTTTTCATTCGTGCAGAAAGAGGGGACTGGGGAGACCGAGAAGAAGCCCCCGAATCAAGATGGGGCCAATTCAACCAAGGAAGAGAAGGTGAGCGGGAATGTCAAAGCCGAAGCGAAGGATTCCACCGACGACCTCTGCGAGCTGAGCATGGAAGACGACCTCTTGCTGCTAAGAGAGGACGAAGAGGAGGATTTTGGTAAGAAGTCTGGGAAACGGCAACACCGTTCGGTTTAATCTTGCCTGCATGGTGGGGACACACATTAGCTGCAGAGAGTTGCCCTTATCACTACCCTTAGCTGTAGACGAGATGAAAGTCCCTTGGCTTTTCTCTGTGGGGAAATCAGGATTCCCAAGTTCCTTTTCACCGCCTTTGGTTGAGGGCTGTCTCCAGACTGCGATGGGTATTGAAAGGCATTTGTTGCGCACTCAAGATGTCTTTGTCTGGCTAAGTACACTGAATGGATCCAGTCAGTGTCAGCGTTCCAAGTAGCTCACTCATTGAAAGCAAAACTCGGAGGCAGGTAGATTCCTCAAAGAACATGTTTATTGGATACATCATATCGGCACAACCGGTGAAAACCAACTCTAACAGTTCCCACGGTTTTCATCTAATTAAGAGAGTAAAATCCCCCCTCCCAGGTGTCACCGGTCACATTGTCCAATTAGGATGGATGGCAGGCTCCTTGTCAGCGTTACAATGCTGGCATAGACAGAGAGAGCAGAGGACAGTAAAAGATAAACTCTGAAACTTTTGCCTGCAAAATCCCTTTGAAGCCTGGTTGTCGTGGAGATAAGTGGGGGGGGCACATTCCTGAGAAATGACGGGGAAAAGAAGTCTGAAGAATGACTTGGGAGACAGCCAATGAGAAGCAGAGACTTGGGGGTTGGAATGGGAGGGATTGGGAGGCAAAAGGTCAGTCTTGTCCGCGCGGAGTCATGATCCGGTGGCTGAGCTCAATTAAAGAAAGATTTCCTTAAAGATTGGCAGTTTGGAGATTCCTTTAATCTTGAGACAGTACCGCAGTCTGACACCTCTCCTCCTTCAACAGCCACCTGTTGCAATGACCTTGGTTCCCACAGGAAAACATTTTGTTTTGACTGTTAGCCAGCCTATCTACTTCCCCGCTCCCTTCCCCCCTCTCAGGCTTCGTGGCAACTATGAGGCAGCACAAGATGGCTTCGGTCAGGCTCGCTTCAGAGTTGACAGTCGGCTTCTGAAGCAGGTCATGTTGCCTTATCCACAGGTGTCAAGTTGGAAGACGCCGAAGTGAGATCCGTTGCATCCAACCAGTCGGAAATTGAGCTTTCCTCCCTCCCTGATGTGGTTAGTGGCCAGCTCTTCTTCAAAGTTTGCTTTGCTTGTTTATATCTGAATTTTCTTAACGGATGTCTCCTGCTTTTTAATTAGCTGTCTTGGGAAGACCAGATAAACCAGAGTACGTTTTTCTGGAAACGTTGCCGACTTTGTAACATACCAAATCTGGTGCTGAGACTTGATTCCAAAACCATCTTTAGCAGGCAGATTTGCATGAATTTATATACCGTGTTTCCCCTGAAAATAAGACCTCCCTGGATAATAAGCCCAATCAGGCTTTTGCGCGCATGTGCTAAAATAAATCCCCCCCCCCACAATAAGCCCTCTCCAAAAATATTTAACCGCATGTGCAGCCGGTCTCCGCCATTTCCTCGGGTTAGGATTAGGGAGACAGAGCTGGAAGTCGGGTAAGACGACAAGAGGAGCCCCATCTTGCTCCATGAGCCCCAAAATAATAAGACCTCTCTGAAAATAAATATAAGACAGGGTCTTATTTTCGGGGAAACACGGGTACAATGTAGATGGTGGCAAAATTATTTTCTCAGAAATTGGATTTTTTTCATCCTAGGCTAGGCCAGGCTAGGTAATTGAGGGAAAGCTCCAAGGAACTGAGTGGTGTAAACCCCCAAATTCTGGAAAGTAGGTATATTTTACCGTGTTTCCCCCGAAAATAAGACAGGGTCTTATTTTCTTTTGACCCCTCCAAATAAGGGCTTGGTCTTATTATTGGGGGGTCTTATTATTTTGGGGGTGCAGGAGGTGGCGAGTGTGGGACTGGATGTCCCATCGCTGCCGTCGCCTCCCCTCCCTGTTCTTCGCGCCGGCCAAGCGGCCCAATACGTCTCACCCCGTCCCAATGGTAACAGCTGCTTCCCTTCCCCGCTGTCCCTTTATCGAGAGGGGTGGCAGGTGGGACGGAGGACGGGGGAGAAGCAGGACGCCCGTCTTACCTTTCCAGCTCCGTCGCATTCCTCACCGTTGGGCCCAGGGAAACACTCTGTAAAAGAAAACCTCCTCGTGAGTTCACTCAAACTTCTTGAACTCGCAAGAAGGTTTTCTTTTACAGCCTGTTTCCCAGGACACAACGGCGAGGAAAGCGACGGAGCTGGAAAAGGTAAGATCTGTGTCCCACTTCTCCCCCGCCCCACTTGCCACCCCCAAATTTATTTATTTATTTATGTAATTCATATGCCGCCCTTCTCCCGAAAGACTCAGGGCAGCTTACAAAGAGACATTCAACAAATTCGAAAATTACATAGAAAATTAAAATCCAATTAAAAACTACTTAAAATTATTTCAGTGTAAAAATCCCCCAATGGGTCAGCCCAATTATTTGGATTAAATTATGATTTTATTGTACTTGTTTTTTAACTTGTGTTCGCCGCCCTGAGATCTTTGGGAGAATGGCAGCATATAAATGCATTTAATAAATAATAAATAAATAAATAAATTTAATGAAAGAGCCACATCTTCAGTTCGCGGCGGAAGGAGAGGAGGTGGGGGGCTGTCCTAAACCCGGTGGGCAAACCGTTCCAGAGGGTCAGCGCTCCCACAGAGAACGCTCTCCCCCTGGGAGCCACCAGCCGACATTGTCTGGCTGACGGCACCCTGAGGAGGCCCGCTCTGTGTGAGCGCAGGGGACGATGGGAGGATGGCAGGAGATGATCCTGCAGGTACCCCGGGCCTAAGCCATGTAGGGCTTTATAGGTAAGCACCAGCACCTTGAAACGGACCTGAAGGACCACCGGCAGCCAGTGCAGCTCGTGCAGGAGAGGTGTCACACGGGAGTAACGAGAAGCCCCCGTAACAACCCACGTGACCTCCGGGTGCATCCCAAGGGCAGCCCCATGTAGAGGGCGTTACAGTAGTCCAACCAAGAAGTATTGCATCCCTAAAGGGGGCGGGTGGCTAAGCAAGGGGCAGGAGCCCTGCCATGCCCGGTGAGGGTGTGTGTGAAGAGACGGCAAGGGGATCCACGTCTCGTTCCACGCGTCTCACTTCTCCCCTGCCCCGCCTGCCATCCCTCTTGATAAAGAGACAGCGGGGAAGGGAAGCAGCCAGGCTGCTGTTGCCATTGGGCGGGGTGGGACGTGTTGGGACGCTCGACCGGCGCAAAGAACAGGGAGGGAAGGGCATGTCCCCCCCCCTTTCCCCCCACCTTCGGCCTCACCTCCTCAACTCATTTTCGTTGCGCGGAAGCAACCAGAGGAAATGGCGGGACCAGCTGCGCATGCGTGTAAGTAGTTGGGGGGGGGCTTATTTTGCGAGGGTGGCTTATCGCACACGCTGAAAAGCCCGATTGGGCTTATTATCCGGACATGTCTTGTTGGTATATACATCAATTCTCCACGAGCTGCACTGGCTCTCTATTGGCCTCCGGTCACAATTCAAGGTGTTGGTTATTACCTTTAAAGCCCTACATGGCTCAGGGCCAGGCTATCTTCGACACCGCCTTCTACCGCATAGCTCCCAGCGACCGGTAAGATCCCACAGAGTTGGTCTCCTCCGGGTCCCGTCAGCTAAACAATGCCGGCTGGCGGGCCCGTGGGGGAGGGCCTTCTCTGTGGCGGCCCCAGCTCTCTGGAACCAGTTACCTCCTGAGGTCCGGACCATCCCCACCCTATTGGCCTTCCGAAAAGCGGTGAAGATCTGGCTTTTCCGGCAGGCCTGGGGCCGTTGATCTCGCTCTTGCGATCTTGTGAGATCCGGCCATGAATGGTGTGAATGAGTTTTAATGTTTTTAATGTTTAAATGTTTTTTATAATGATTTTTTAAAATGTATTGTGAGCCGCCCTGAGTCTCCGGAGAGGGGCGGCATATAAATTTAATAAATAAATAAATAAATAAAATATTTTTCAACACTGTAAAGACACTTATCAAGGGCCTCCCATATCTTTTATTCATTTATCACCCAGCTCAATACGCTTCCTAGTTTGCTTTGATCTGCTTCATAGCATGTTAAACCGTAGCTTGCTTTGGGTTTTTATTTTCTTCTTCTTTTTCTTTTGATGATGTGCACAATGCTGCCTAATATCTTAGCAAATGATTTTAGAAATCCGGGCGTAGGGTAATTTGTGACTTTTTGCTAGAAGGCCAGAATAAGATGTTCCCTGTGATCCTCAGAACTACGCTCTCAGTCCCATCTAGCTTCCTCCTGGGTAGCATCCGATATGTAGTGCGTTTTCCAATGTAAATTATAGGATGCCCCAATAACGTGACTGAACCCTGATAGTTGCTGCTGACAGAGAATCATTTTATAGCTTATTGCAGCCATAGGATCTGTGATAAATATGCATTGGGCACCTGTTTTGATGTTGCCGCTGGTGGCTCGGGGACCTCAAATCTATAAAGTTGGGATCTCCAAGCCGCCGTGGCACAGTGGTTAGAGTGCTGTACTGCAGGCTACTTCTGCTGCCTGCAATTTGGCAGTTCGAATCTCACCAGGCTCAAGGTTGACTCAGCCTCCCGTCCTTCCGAGGTGGGTAAAATGAGGACCCAGATTGTTGGGGGCAAGAGGCTGACTCTGTAGTCAGCCCCTGTAGTCAACTTAGAACTAAGGAGAAATTTCCTGACGGTTAGAACAATTAATCAGTGGAACAACTTGCCTGCAGAAGTTGTGAATGCCCCAATACTGGAGGTTTTAAAGAAGATGTTGGATAACCATTTGTCTGAAGTAGTATAGGGTTTCCTGCCTAAGCAGGGGGTTGGACTAGAAGACCTCCAAGGTCCCTTCCAACTCTGTAATTCTATTCTATTCTATTCTATTCTATTCTATTCTATTCTATTCTATTCTATTCTATTCTATTCTATTCTATTATTATTTTCTTATATTCTATTCTATTTTCTATTCTATTTTCTTATATTCTATTCTATCCTATTTTCTATTCTATTTTCTATTCTATTCTATTTTCTATTCTATTTTCTATTCTATTCTATTTTCTTATTTTCTATTCTATTTTCTATTCTATTCTATTCTATTCTATTCTATTCTATTCTATTCTATTCTATTCTATTCTATTCTATTCTGTAAACTGCTGAGAGAGGGCTGGAAAGCTCTATGAAGCGGTATATAAATCTAAGTGCTATTGCTATTTCTGGACCAGTGAAATAGAGCATGGAGTGAAACTGCCCCCCTTTCCTTCCCTCCCCCCCTTTTTTAAAATATATATACCACGCTTAGCCCAGAGAGCTGGACCCAAGTACCGTGTTGCCCTTGGATGCCCTCCTTGCCTTCATATACTTCGACTTGAATTTCTGTGGCTACCTTCATAGGAAGGATATGGACAAAATCCTCCTCACTTTGGGACTGCACCTCTGTAAAGAGCAGGTGAGCATCTTGCTGGGTTCCGTTGGCGATTTGGAATGAGTTGGCCTCTGCCCCTCCGGACCGCGGGCACGGGGGTTTCTTGGCGGCATTTCCCAGGGCCACTCCTAAGGGGGTGTCTCCATCTGCTGGTAGGTGAAACGCTTGGTGAACAGGGTGGTGACTCAGTTTGTGTGCCGTTATCGCAGCCTGCGCTACAACCGGCAGGAAGGGACAGAGGCAGGCCTCGGAGAGGAAGAATTGTCAGGTGAGTTGCAGGTATGGGGTGGGAAGGGACTTTATGGGGCATTAGGGATGGGATGCCACTGTAGCTTGCTTTCTAAGTTAGGCTCGTTCAAGTTCAGCTACGGGTTTCATTGAGCCCTCTGTATGCCAGGAGGAGGTCTGGATGGGGTGTCGGGGGTGTGTCTTAACATTTTTGTCTCCTCCCAACAAAATATAGGTAGTCCTTGACTTTCATTTAGCGACCGTTCAAAGTTACAATGACACTGAACAAAGCGACTTAACGACCCTTTTTTTCAGGCTCGCGACCGTGGCAGCATCCCCCGTCTGGTCACGTGATCAAAATTCAAAACGCTTGGCAACCGACTCATATTTATGACGAGCGCAGTGTCCCCGGGGGGGGGGGGGGGCGGGCTGTCACGTGATTTCCCCCTTTGCGACTTTCTGAACGAGCCAAGTCAATGGGGAAAGCCCGATTCACTTAACAGGGGCAAGAACAGTTGTAACGCGGGGTGGGTGGGTGGGTAGAATTCATTAAATTTGGGGGCTCAAATTGTGGTCGTAAGCCGAGGACTTACCTGTATTCCAGGTATGTGAGGATTTCCTTCACAGGATCTCCTCCCATTGAAATGCGGCTCACTTTTGGAAAGCATAATTTTTTTCTCAGGATCGGTCAGTTGCTGAGGAAGAGAATAATACTTCAGCGGGAATGGCGGCAATGGAATTCATATGTTTTTTGCTCTTTTTTCTCGCCGTTGCCCAAATCAAGGTGTTCTTGATTGTTAAGCAGGATAAATGCTACTTCGTTCTTGCAGGCAACCTTCGTTTCTTGCGCTCATCGGTCCCTTTTACCAAATCTACCCGAGAGGCTCAGTCTACCAATTTGATTCCGTACAATGGAGCTGTCCTTAACGTGAGCAAACTCCTGGAAAAGGCAGAGCAAACAGAAAACAGCCGACTCTACCTGGAAAATAAAATCCATACCTTGGAGCTAAAATTGGGTGAGTGCTGCGGGGTGAGGCTTGATAGATTCAATTTAATTTAATTTAATTAAGATTTCATCGACAACCAGCCACCGTGATTCCTGGCAGTTCACCTTGATGACCATCTGTACCGATGAAGGAACTGCTTCGTTCGATAAGATGTATGTTCTGGGTTAACCAGATTTGGTCTGCTAATATCTGGGTGACCAGCGAATGGCAGCAAAGAGATGTGCTTTAAACTTTAAACTTTGCTGCCACCCAGTGGTCATGTGGAATTTTGCAGCTTAATTCTGATAACTCTTGTTATATACCAGGCGTTGGCAACTTTAAACACTCAAAAAGCCATTTGGACCCGTTTCCCACAGAAAAAAACAAAAACACAGCCACAAAGTTTCTAACCGGAAGCCCCCCGTTCAATTCTGGAGCTGACTGGAAGTCCGGTTCCCCCAGCATAGAGTCTCCTTCTAACGCAACGTCCTTTTTCCTCTACCTGTCCTAACTGAAAGCCCTATCAATTGTGGAGCTGACCGGAAAACCCGCCCTTGCCATAGAGTCTCCTCCTGGTGAGCCCTGCTTCCCCCCTCAAAACTAGAAGGTCCTCTCAAAATTGTGGCGCCGACCGGTGACATGGAGCCGCAACAGAGGGATGAAAGAGCCACATGCGGCTCCAGAGCCACGAGTTGCTGACCCCTGTTATATACGAAAGCAGGACTCAAGCCCAAAATATTGTATTTATTGGGCGTAGTCTTGTTTGCGTGCAAGGGATACCAAACATTACGTACCCCTCGTAGAATTGAACAGCTTCCTGAGCAAGAACTAAATTGCCATTCTGGGCAGCGAATGTGGAATGAAAAAGTAGTGGGACTCCTTTAGAGGAATTGAGACAGGTGGCTTATGCTTCGACCTGCATGAACATCCAGAAAATGGACATTGATTGATTGATTTAGAAATTTTACGTAGCCGCCTACTCTCTCACAGCGACTCTAGGCGGCTTACAAAGAAAGGGATGGAGGCAGTGGTGGAATTCAATTTTTTTTTACTACTGGTTCTGTGGCCGTGGCTTGGTGGGCATGGCAGGGGAAGGATATTGCAAAATCCCCATTCCCTCCCCACACCTGGGGGAAGGATATTGCAAAATCTCCATTCCCACCCTACTCCAGGGGAAGGATACTGCAAAATCCCCATTCCCTCCCCACACCTGGGGGAAGGATATTGCAAAATCTCCATTCCCACCCCAGTCTGGGGCCAGCCAGAGGTGGTATTTGCCGGTTCTCCAAACTACTCAAAATTTCCGCTACCCTGGATTTCCCCCCTGGATGGAAGCATACAGAGGGTGGCAGAGAACAGGCAGGCCCATGCATTTAAAATACCATCCAGAGGTTTGGAAAATGTACCTAAGAATTGTGAACGTCAAAGGTTCCTGCCCTGGAATCTCTCCCCCCTGCAGATTCCATAATTACCGTAATTACAGATTACCGTAATTGGCCCTTACATAAATAGGTTCCCCTCCAATGAGATACTGCCAATTTTGGCTCTCCCTTGTTCTGACTAGGAGCTTATACCTCTCTCATCTCTTGTTAACTCTTGGCTTGGAAAACCATTTCCACTGACCGCACCCGCAGAAGAGACCCAGCTTCGCTTCTCATCCACCGAGACTTCCAACAAGGCTTTGACGCTGGAAGTGCAGGAATTACAGAAGCGCCTGACTGAAGTGGAAGAGCAGTCAAAAGCATCCGAAAAGCAAAAATCCCATTTTCAAAGGCTGCTACAGGAGAATAAGAAACGCCTGGTTCCTTTGCAACTGGAAATCCAGAAGATAATTGAGAAGGTAAGGCTGACAATCGAACCCAATGAGGCTTTTATAGTAAATCTGGAGTATTGGATCTTCAAGCAGTTATGGCTTGATAGATCTAGAAGTGGACATCTGCTGAGAGGGCTAAACCAGAAACTCCTAGGCCAGGAATTGGCAACCTTAAGCACTCAAAGAGCCACAAAAGTCCTAACCGGAAGCCCTCCATTCAATTCTGGAGCCGACCGGAAGTCCAGTTTCCCCACCATAGTCTTCTCCTAATGCGGCATCCTTTTTCCTCTACCTGCCCTAACCAAAAGCCCTATCAGTTGTGGAGCAGACCAGTGACAGGGAGCTGCAGCAGAGGGATAAAAGAGCCACATGTGGCTCCAGAGCCGCAGATTGCTGACTCCTGTCCTAGGCCAATGATGGCGAACCCTTTTGGCATTGAGTGCCAAAAAGGGAGCGCGTGCGTACGCTCGTTGAGGAGGTAATCCGGAACTGCCCAGGGGCCAATGCGTATGCCGGGAAATAAACTTTTGGTTTATTTTTCGGAGTATAAGAGGCACCTTAGGAAAATAAAGCCTGCTTTACTTTCATTTTCGTTTTCAGCATAGCTTGATTAGCACAAGAAAAAAAAAAAATACCCGCTCCCAGCAATTTACCTCCTTGCAGCAAGCAGCAGAACCCTGTGCAAAACAGCTGAGAGCAAAACAGCTGAGAGTCGGGAGGCCCATCCAATCAACTTGTGCTAATTAGGCTGTGCTGAAGCTGAAATGGTCTGTTTCTGCTTGCTGCAAAGAGGTAAACTGCTGGGAGGCAGAGGCCAAAGGGTGGGGGGGCCAGTGGGTGGGCGGGGTTACATTCGATGTATAAGACGCACCTAAATTTTCACTTCCTTTTAGGGGGGAAAAAGTGTGTCTTATACTCCGAAAAATACGGTAGATTGAGTTGGTGTCTTGCTTTGCAACATTGTTTGGGGGAGACCAAAGGACGCCAAATGGGGGGGGGGGAAACCAGGGTTTTAGGCATGCTCATGTTTTCTCCCCTCTGCGCACCTTTGTCCGAGAGCAAATTTCCACCTGTAGAGAAGTCTCGAAGTTTTTTCACACTGCAGCTGAAAAATCAACTATGAGATTGATCTCTTTTTAAAATAGCCTTTCAGCAGAAGAGGGATAAAGAGATGAAAATCTTTCTTCCAAGGGGTTCGGGAGAGGGAACTTTTCAATCACAGCCTTTCTCCAGTTGTGCCTGAAATAATGCTGCATCATGTGTCTGCGTGGAACATTCAGATAATCAGTTCAGACAGTGCTCTAAACAAAGTTTTTGACAGCTTAGTGCCGTGATGGCGAACCTATGGCACGCGTGCCACAAGTGGCACCTGGAGCCATATCGGTGGGCATGTAAGCTCAGCTCTGGCACACGTGTGCACCGAACAGCCAATTTTCGGGCCTTCTGGGCCTACTAGAAGTAGAGAAACAGGCCGTTTCCGGCCTCCGGAGGGCCTCCGGGGAGGGAGGGTAGTGGGGAAGGCTGTTTTCGCCCTCCCTAGGCTCCTAGAAAGGCTCTGGAGCCTGGGGAGAGAAAAAAACGGGCCTTCCTGTCCCAACTGAAGTCGGCAAATGGGCCATTTCTGGCCTCTGGAGGGCCTCCTGGGGGGATTGGGGAAGGCCATTTTTGCCCTCCCCAGGCTCCTAGAAAGCCTCTGGAGCCTGGGGAGGGCAAAAAAACAGGCCACTGTGCCATCATGTGCGAAAAGCGGGGGGAGTGCGAGTGGGTCACGCACGCATGCACAGGGGAGCAGGGCGCATAGAATTATGGGCGTGGGCACACACACACGCTCCCCCCACTTTTGGCACCTGATGACAAAAAGGTTAGCCATCACTGGTTTAAGTGTGTCCAGAATTGATCCATGATCAAGGATTATGGTTAAGAAAAGCATGGCAAGATATTTATAGTAGCTTAAAGACAAAACTGATTGGGTTAGAATATAGAATAACAGAATGGGAAGGGACCCTGGAGGTCTTCTAGTCCAACCTCCTGCTCAAGCAGGAGACCCTGTACCATCCTGGACAAATGGGTTGTCCAATCTCCTCTTGAAGATTTCCAACGATGGCGCATCCGTAACTTCCGGAGGCGGGCCATCGCTCTGATTGTCAGGAAATCTCGCCAGTCAGGTTGACTTGCCAGGTTGCAGACCGTTAACCCTCTTTTTCTCCTCCGTGTCCTCTCTCCCTATTTTCCGTTGGTTCCCTTTCAGACCAATAACTGCTTAGAGAAGAAGGAAGCTACGTCGCCCTCGGTTTCCAGCAACTGATGCTCCCTAGAGAAGGAAGACCATCTTGGCAGGGAAGATCAGTACAACTTCGTTTGATATTTTGGGGCTGTGAGTTAAGCGGTTGGGGGGGAGTTAAGCCTTTGAAACCGTCAACTTTTTGGCCACTTACGTGAAAGGCTGCCGCTCGTTTTCATCCTCGACCACCCCCTCACCCCAGGCTTCGGGGAGGGAAAGGGTCCCTAGTCCTGCATGACTAGGAGGCCACAGTTCATCTGCTGGAACCACCCCCCTCCCCTTCTTGTTTAAAGGAATATCCGTTAGGTAGGCATTTTGATGGTCTCGCGTGCGAGGAGAGAAGCTACAGGTTAGGTATTTCGGGCTGTTGGCCAACAGCGAGTCTTGGACTGGGAATGTTAGCTCCATACCGAGAGCCGTGCAGGTCCTGATTGGCGCCAGACGACCAGACATTGCTAGCCTCTTTGTGCTGCTGCATGGAGAAGTTTTTAAGCCCCCCTCTCCATTTCCTGTCCCCTCTACGTCCAGCTTGAGGGGATGCTGGGCCAGCTGGTGCCTTGCAGGGAGGGGGGAAGAAACGGCAACGACCTCCTCACGGTCGGCAAGCTTTCATCCACTAGCTCTAGGCCAGCAGCTCCTGCCTCTTGCCTTTTCTGGCTCGTGCATTCAGGGCGGCTCGCGAGCTCTGCTCTGGTGCTGTGGCTCGAGCGCCAACACCGTGCATAACTTGGTCCAGCAGTTTCGCCCATTTTAAGGAAAAATAAACACCGCAAGGCCCTCCTCCTCCTCCTCAACCCCATGTCATTTACTTGCTCCGGGACCCACTGAGTTTTCATCACTGGCATTCCGCCAAAATTCGGCGGATCTGAGTTTTGAGGATCTGGGATTTTGGCAGCGGGAGGGGCCTGCGGTCCGTTGAACTTCCATTGGGAAGGCGTAGCGCACAGCTGGAGGGCTGGGACAGCTGGAGGCCATGGGTCCCCCTTCTCCCCCAGTGTAGACTTTAGCAGAGTAGCGGGTGGGCCCATGCAAAGCAGTGGCCGGGCTCAGCCCCCCCCCCCCCCTCCAGTAGGTTACTCGCTGCATTTGCCCAGGCCACCTGCTCCCCCACCCTCAGGTGGTCTGTCACTTCTGAATGTGTTGCTTTTAGTCTGTAAATGTGGTAACAACTTGTATTTAACTGGCCAAGTTACTTTTATAAAAGTCTCTTCCTCACTTGGAAACGAGCTCTGCCTCTTCTTTTTGTTTTGTACCCAGGCGCAGCTCTCGGGCGGCCTTTCATTCCACGCATGCAGCTGGCCAGCTGTTGGCTCAAGGGGGTTGCTCGGTTTGATTCAGGGAGGCAGCCGGAAAAGCACAATATTTGAGAACTCTACTGTAGAGCTTCTCAGTCGTCCAGGTCAAGGTGCTTCTTTTCAGGAATCAACTGGATTTTCTGGTTTTTTGTTTCGAAGACGTTTCGCTTCTCATCCAAGAAGCTTCTTCAGTGGGGAATGGAAGGATTTATATTCCTTGCAGACAGCTGGTCATTTGCACTCTTTGAGAGAGTCGTTGAGGCCACTTGGGAGGTTTTATCTGTGTCCTCAGGGTCAACTGAGTGGTGCAAATGGTTCCTGTAGTCTGCAGTTTTCCCTCTGGAAATCCATTCCTACTCCCCCACCATTCAGGAACACTACTCGGGTGACCCCGAAGTCACAGATAAGCCTCCAAGGGCTTCAGGGACCCTCTAAAAGGATGCAAATAATCAGCTGTCTGCAAGGAATATCAATCCTTCCATTCCCCACTGAAGAAGCTTCTTGGATGAGAAGCGAAATGTCTTCAAAAGAAAAAAACCAGGAAGTCCAGTTGCCTCTTGAAAAAAAGCACCCTTGGAATAATATTTGAGACCATGCTATGGTGTCGTTTGCTTTACCAGTATGGGGAAGAAAAACCAATGCAGTACAAAACTTTGGGACTGTTTTGTGTTCATGTTTACGAGAGTGGTTGAGTTTGACCATAATTAATAAAATGTTGCCCGTACCTCAACTCTTAAAATGTATATAATGTGACTTAAACAGAGAATGTGAAGTTATTTTCGGCTGCCTTCAAACAGCTTTGCACAATTAATTAGGCAGCTTTTCCATGCATCGGTAATCAGTAACGGGTGCAGCTCCACTCTCATACACAGAGAGAAAGAGTCAAATAATCCACTAAGGTTTTGAGGTTTTTGTGGTTTTTTTTTTTGAAAAAATAAAATTAGAAGTATGGGTTACAGAAGAACCAAAAGAATCATCTACAATATTTTCATTAATCATAATTAAAGACAGGCAAGACAACAGTTAGAAGGCACCAGTACAAACAAACCAGGAATTAGTCCAGAAAGATAAAGGAATACCGGCATTCCTGGCTAACCACCACCAATAAGAATATTGATTAGTTTAAATCGCAGCCAGAGGTGAATTTTAGTAACAGGTTTGTTGGTTGTGAGCTCTGTCCCTTGCCTTTTTTTTCAGTCTTTCAAATGGAGATTTCCGTGGCTTTTTTCAGCCTCGGAAAACCCTGTTTCAGGGGCTTTTTCCAGCCTCTCAAATGGAGGTTTCAGAGGCTTTTTTCAGCCTCTGAAACTCCCGTTTCAAAGGCTTTTTTTCAGCGTCTCAAACGGAGGTTTCCGAGGCTTTTATCAGCCTCGGAAACCTCCATTTCAGAGGCTGGGTGGGGCTACATTCAGTGTATAAGATGCATCCAGATTTTCACCCTCTTTTAGGGAGGAAAAAGGTTTGTTTTATACTCTGAAAAATACGGTATATTACGTTCAGTATGTTTAAGCTACTATACCAATCCGTTTTTAAAGGATGCCACTATTTTTGAGACAGCTTTCAATGCCACAAAGACACAAACCAGACAAGGGGCCTCTCACCGAACGAGGCTTCAGTGCAATGATGACATTCTTTAAACATCGGAAGTAAAAAAAATTAGCCAATTAGCAAGAGCCTGGTGGCGCAGCAGACTAATAGCCTGTTACTAACATTCAGCTGCCTGCAATTACTGCAAGTTCAATTCTCACCAGGCTCAAGGTTGACTCAGCCTTCCATCCTTTCTAAGGTAGGTAAAATGAGGACCTGGATTGTGGGGGCAATAAGCTGACTTTGTATAAATATACAAAAGTATGAAGGCTATTGCTTAACGCACTGTAAGCCGCCCTGAGTCTCCGGAGAAGGGCGGCATATAAATCAAATTAAAAAAAAATTAGGTTACCGGTAATAATATTTTTTTGAGGGGGTAACTCCACTCATTGAGGATACCACTCACAATTCAGCTGTCAGATGAACCCTGATTTCGGAAAGACTGAATTAAAAAGCTTGTTCGCTTATCGTTTTTAAGGGTAAATTCTTCCGATTTTTCAAACTCCACAAACCTCTTAGCGCAGGACTCAGTATGAGACTCTTACCATGTTGTCGTTAACAGAGATAAAAGACGTTCAGGATTTAAAGAGCTGCAGCAAATAACAACGTTCCAGATTAAAACAGGTACCAACATGGCTTTAAAGCAGGGGTCTCCAACCTTGGCCACTTGAAGACTTGTGGACTTCAACTCCCAGAGTTCCTCAGCCAGCTTTGCTGGCTGAGGAACTCTGGGAGTTGAAGTCCACAAGTCTTCAAGTGGCCAAGGTTGGAGACCCCTGCTTTAAAGGGTTCAAGCCTTCAGAAGTAATGTTCAGCTTCCTGTCTTCATCCACTTCATATTCAGCTTCCTATCTTCATCCACTTCATCGGCAGCTGTCACCATAAAGGATTCGTAGAAGCTGGAAGTCAGTCATCAGCCACAATGGAGAGGGCCCTCAACTCGTTGAGCTTGGCTTCACTCTCTTTTTCTCTCTGCTCGTCGGTTAAGTCGGGCTCATCAATCTGTTCGGTTAATTCGCCAAAGATTTTGTACATTTCGGTGTAATACACAACCTGGAGGGACAGAATAGGAATCCTTTAGAAACGTGCATCGCATCTGTTTTACCCATCCTATCTCACCTTGAGAAAACACCCGTGCGGAATTTTAATACTTGGGATTGGAATCAGGGTTTTTTTTTTTAAATTTATTACAAAATGATTTGTTAGGACACCAGTTGAGTCTTGCCTAAGGTTTCTCATTGAAATCGCTGGGAGACAAGACAAACACTCAGCCTTCTATATAGCTACTGTTACGAAAACCCCACGGAAAAGTTGTGATCTGGGACACGACTCCTAGCCAAACGATTGCAACGATTGGAAACGAAGGCAGATTTTTTTTTTTTTTTTTTTACATTTTCAACATCGTTGCCGGAAAATAAATTTACTAGACAACTTGAAAGTGTTAGGGTTCCAAGTAATACACCCATAACAAGAGCCTTGGTAGTGCAGCGGACTAAAGTGCTGTTAAAGTAGCACTTAGCAGCCCTCTGCCTGCAATTACTGCGAGTTCAATTCTCACCAGGCTCAAGGTTGACTCAGCCTTCCATCCTTCCGAGGTAGGTAAAATGAGGACCCGGATTGTGGGGGCAATAAGCTGACTTTGTATAAAAAAGAACACGTGGGGGGTGGGGGGAAGCCCTACTAAGCGGGTATATACAAAAGTATGAAGGCTATTGCTTAACGCATTGTAAGCCACCTGAGTCTCCGGAAATGGGCGGCATATAAATCGAACCAATAAATAAATGAATAAATTCCGAGGCAGGTAAATTCCTCAAACAACAGTTTTATTGGATATATCATATTGGCACAGGCTGGTGAAAACCGACTCTGTGAACGTTCCCGCGGTTTTCACCTAATTAAAAATAAAAGTTTTCCTCCTTCCCCAACCAACTAGTCACATGGGCCAATTGAGGTCTCGTCCGTTTGCCTGGTAACTTCACTCCTCCTCTCTCGCAACCGCCTGTGGGAATGACCTTGGTTCCCAGGAGAAAGTATTTTGTTTTGGCTACAACACCCCAGCTATCTCTATTCCCCCCCTCCCTCTCCCTCAGCAACACTTGAAGCCTCCTAGATGGCCTCAGCCAGGCCAGCTTCAGGGTTGACAGCTAGATTCCATCACACTGTGTGTGTTGTGTGTGAGAACCTTCTGCGTTTCTACTGTGTTTTGCCCCAGCTCCGGATTTCCGAGGATATTGACACGCACCAACGGTCCTTATCAAATTTATTAAGTAACAAGAATAAACAAGACCGGCAAAGGTTGGCAACCAGCCCAGAAAACAAGATATGATAAACCAAAATACTCTGATAATAATACAAGTTGTTTCCAGCAAGAAAGCACTAGCTGCGTGCGACTTAAAATAGGCTAAGGCAGTGGCCAATTCTCCTCAAGCCCTACTCTCGAGTAGACCTCCTCCTCCTGAGTAGCCACTCCTGCCTTTTGGCAGCCCTGTGTGCCCGAGCATTGAGGAGAGGCTCCTCCACTTCGCTCTCTCCACTGGAAGGAGCCTCTGGAGGTTCTGAAGGCCCTGGCTGAGTCTCTGCCTCTGGCACCACATCCTCTTCAGCCTCCTCGCTGTCCGACGCGGGCGCTGGCTGTGCAGGCTACTGGCGCGACATTACACCAGCCGCCTCTTCATCGGGATCAGCCACGATCCATGCAGGCCGCTGGCGGGCCACAACGTACTGCTGGCTTTCCATCCCTGCTTCCTTTCCTGAAAACGGAGGAAAAGGAAGACCCCTGGCTCACTCCCACCTGCCAAATTACATCTGAAAGCACCTGTCTGCTTGGCTGGGTTTAGGCAGAAGTAGAAGCTCCTCTTCCTGCACCGCTGTCTCCAGCGGTGGAGGGGAGGCGACAGGTGAGTCGTGAACTCTGACCTTTTTAGTGCATCATTGGGGGAAGAAGGGTGTTTCCCGCTCCCCCACACCAAGCTACCTTTAAAGCTACGGGGAGAAGGGGCAGATTCCCCGGGAGAAACTAACTGGGGAGTTTCTCCGGAAAGATTTCACTGGCAGCCAATGATAGGATTTTCACAAATGCTGGCTAATCCTGTCAAAACACCCCCACAACAAAGCTATTCATAGATCTTGCATTCTAAATGGATCGCCAAAGGGGCAGGGACCTCTCCCTCTCCCACCACCCCCCAAGGTCACCATGAGCGAGCGAAGAGCAGGGATTTAAAGCTGAGGGTACTTAGCCTCGTTTGCCTTGGCGCTTAACTCACTAGATCACACTGCCTTGCTACGGCTCTCCCTTTTATGCACGATCACCATGGCAACCGAAAACGACAGCATATGCTCAGAATCCCAGCTTTTCCATCGCTGCGATGCTCGAAGCCCCACAGTCTCTCCCAACAGCCGGCACAGGGGATGAATATGCCCATCTGTAAACGCCATGCCTTCAAGCGGGCACAATACATGCCACTTTTCCTCCTTGGTTGAATTCCCACTTCGATCGCAGGACCTAGCTGGTCTCCATCCGAGATCGATCCAGATGGCCTTTTCCTTCTTTGGTTCCGGATCATCCCGAGTCGTTGGCCTTGCCAAACTTAAGAAAGTTACCTCGTGGGGAAAGAGACCTTCCGTGGAGGAGAATCGCACCAAGGCAGATCTAACGCTACGTTCTAAACAACCAATTCTGGTTTTGCTGCATGCCTAAGTAGTTGCCTTTGTTGCCAAACTTTATGCCAGCAGTCAGCAACCTTAAACACTCCAAGAGCCATTTGGACCTGTTTCCCAAACAAAAGAAAACACCGGGAGCCACAAAACCCTGACTATTTCCTGAGTGGCTACAAAACTAGCATAGGTAGTTGAATTAAACATTCTGTTTTCTTCTGAAACTTTTCTTTTCTTGGGTTTATCCATGCTTGGCCTACCGGAAGTCGAAAAGCTCAATAAATTGTGTGCCGGCGGGTGTCGCACATTGGCGGTTGTGACTCATATTTTAAGCGACAGGGAGCCACAGCAGAGGGATGAAAGAGCCACATGCGGCTCCAGAGCTGCGGGTTGCTGACTCCTGCCTTATGCCAATCCCAGAGCTTTTACAGGTACCGAGTGCTGCTGTTCTTACAGAACCTGCACACCCAAGAAATTCATCCTACTCTGCTCAAGGGAGAACTTGGGTCTTACAGAAAGAATGTCAACCTAAATTTCACTTTCAGAATAGAAATAGAAATTAGGAGAATAGAATAGAGAATGGAACATATCAGAACAGCAGTTGGAAGGGGTCTTGGAGGTCTTCTAGTCCAGCCCCCTGCTTAAGCAGGAGACTCTAGACCAGGAGTCAGCAACTCGCAGCTCTGGAGCTGCATGTGGCTCTTTCATCCCTCTGCTGCGGCTCCCTGTCGCTCAAAATATGAGTCACAACCGCCAATGTGCGACACCTGCCGGCACGCGATTTATTGAGCTTTTCAACCTCCGGTAGGCCAACCATGGATAAATCCAAGAAAAGAAAAGTTTCAGAAGAAAACAGAATGTTTAATTCAACTACATATGCTAGTTTTGTGGCCACTCAGGAAATAGTCAAGCACAGGAAAGGTTTTGTGGCTCCCGGTGTTTTCTTTTGTTTGGGAAACAGGCCCAAATGGCTCTTGGAGTGTTTAAGGTTGCCATGCCCTCGACGATTTTAGACAAACTGTCCAGTCCCTTCTTAAAAGCCTCCAAGTGTTGGGAGCACCCATAACATCGGAAGGCAAGCTGTTCCACATGTTAATTGTTCTTACTGTCACGAAGTTTCTCCTTCGTTCTTGGTTGCGTCTCTCTTTCTTCCGTTTCCATCCGTCGTCTTCAGGTGCTTTGGAAAATAAGTTGACCCCTCCCCCTCTTCTTTATTGCAGCCCCTCAAATATCACATGTTGAAATATCAAGAGAGTAGTCATTATCCTTGCCTATAGCGTTCAGCAAGACTACTATAGCCCTCCATCCAAAGGGTTCTCATTGCTTTAAGAGCACTGTTTGGGTACCGATATATAAATCATTTCCATGGAGACCAGCCTCTCCTGTTCACTATCACAATGCATTGGCTTTTTATTTTAAGTGGAAGAAGGCAGCTTCTTCTGGGAATTTCTTTATGTTTCAAGAACCCTACAAGTGCCTTGATCCTTGTCCTTTGGTCAGAATGATTAGAAGCGGGACTGTAGAGCCCTGGATCTCATTCCGACGTAGGTTCCATCAGCCCTCTGGTGTGTTGCTATCTCTTCAAATCAGCAGATGATGAAGCTGGCAGTGGTGGTGATTCAGCGAGACTGGTGCCTTATCCAATGACTAATGAAATCAGATCGACAACAGCAGAATAACCAAAATTGGAAAAACTATACCCGTTAGGAGAAGATCAGGCAGAGCTGGGTGGCGGAATTAAAATGAGTCATCAGCCTAGACTCGTTACGTTACCACAAATGGTTTTAAGTCCAAGCCACCTGGAATGGCACAGACCCTTACCTGGTGCCCATTTAGTGCTCAACTTTAGTTGGCTAAACGGATGGGGGTGGCTCAGTGGCTAGGACGCTGAGCTTGTCGATTGAAAGGTCGGCAGTTCAGCGGTTCGAGTCCCTACTGCCGCAAAACGGGGTGAGCTCCCGTTCCTTGTCCCAGCTTCTGCCAACCTAGCAGTTCGAAAGCACATGAAAAAATGCAAGTAGAAAAAATAGGGACCACCTTTGGTGGGAAGGGAACAGCGTTCTGTGCACCTTTGGCGTTGAGTCATGCCGGCCACATGACCACAGAGACGTCTTCGGACAGCGCTGGCTCTTCGGCTTTGAAACCGAGAGGAGCACCGCCCCCTAGAGTCAGGAACGACTAGCACATATGTGCGAGGGGAACCTTTCCCTTTACTTTTAGTTGACTCGATTCTTTGATATAGGCTTGAGTAATAAATATTCTGAACTGAAACTTAATATATAGCCCCGATTCTTTGTGCCTGGGAATACAACTAGAAGTTAAGTGAACAAGGCTCATGCTGAACAAGTGAACAAGACTCATGGTATAGGATCTGCTTGAGCAGGAGGCTGGACTAGAAGACCTCCAAGGTCCCTTCCCGCTCTATTCCGATTCTGGAGCCTGAAAGAACAGGGTTGTTAAGCCCATAGGGTTGCAGAATTCAAACTATGGAGAATCCTGTCCACTTCTTCAGGTTCTACAGTCTTTGAACTGCTAAGGAACTCAAGGAAGGCATTCTGACTTTACAACACTTATTAGTTGATCTTGGTGCCACTTTCCCGCATGCTCATTATTAAACTAAACTATTAGCAGTCAATTTCACTTCGTGTCTTGAATACGGCATAAGGAGGTTTGGATGCCAAGCACACACCATTTGTGATAATGCAATGTACTGGCTGCCAAGAAAAAAAAAAGCCTGAAAATTAGTGACAATAAGCCAGGGGTCTCCAACCTTGGCAACTTGAAGACTTGTGGACTTCAACTCCCAGAGTTCCTCAGCCAGCTTTGCTGAGGAGTTGAAGTCCACAAGTCTTCAAGTTGCCAAGGTTGGAGACCCCTGTAATAAGCCATAGTTGTTTCATAGTAAATGTGGCATCAGAGTTTTTCAACCTTGGCAACTTGAAGACTTGTGGACTTCCAACTCCCAGAAAGGGGAAACTTCAGGTTGCCAAGGTTGAGAAACTCTACATTATGGACCTATGCATAGAAAGTATGTAAAACTCTAGCATTCTCTGTGAGGGAGATACCATGCCCTCCTTGAATGGGGAAGGAACTTAAATGAATCGGGCCTCTTATGGATTCATCCGCTCTGCTTCAAGCAAACTCTGAGGACGATCCCCAAAATGCCAGGGGGCCCTTCTGCTCAGTATGGACAAACACAATCTCTACACAAGAAGCACACCTGTTGACAAGAGGGCTGTCCTACGACTGTCCACTTTTCCTGCTGGAGAAGACGTCTGTTACCATTCTAGCTTGGTGTTCTGCTGCTGTAGAAGCCACAAATAACAACTTTTATTTCACTCTTTCTGCAATGGTGTGAAAGAAGAGGGAGCGTCCACAATTAAAAGTATTGTCTAACTGTTGGCTCATTTGGTCATCTTATTTAAGCTCTTCATCTAAAGGGAACAGACAACCAGCGGGAAGAAATTCTTCCATTTTTATTTGGTTGCAAGTCATGTTGGGCATCTTACCAGGCTAATGAGAAAATGGATACTAAATAGATGGATGGATGGATAGGGTAGATAGAAAGATAGATAGATAGATAGACAGACACACATGATAGAATGATATAGACAGATGGATTTATAGATAGATTGATAGATGATAGTCAGATACAGATGATAGAGATTAGATAATTTAGATAGAGATATATAAATAATAGATTATAGGTAGATAAGTAGAGACATTATAGCATGATATAGACAGATTTAGAGATAGATTTATATATGATAGATAGATATAGATGATAGATAGAGACAGATTAGACAGAGATATAGATAATAGATAGATTATAGCTAGCTAGCTAGCTAGGTAAATAGGTAGATAGAGACATTATAGAACGATATAGACAGATAGATTTAAAGATAGATTTATAGATGATAGATAGAGATGATAGATAGAGACAGATTAGACAGATTTAGATTTAGCTATAATCTATCATCTATATATCTCTTATATAGATGATAGACTATAGCTACCTAGCTAGCTAGGTTGGTAGATAGAGACATTATAGAACGATATAGACAGATAGATTTAGAGATAGATTTATAAATAGATAGATTATGGATAGATATAGACAGATAGATTTAGCTAGAGATATATAGATGATGATAGATGATAGAGATTTACTTTCATTTTTGTTTTCAGCATAGCTTGATTAGCACAAGGAAAAAAAAAAATCTGCTCATAGCAATTTTTGCAGCAATTTTTGCTGCAGCAAGCAGCAGAGCCCTGCGCAAAATAGCTGAGTCGGGAGGCTGATCCAATCAACTTGTGCTAATTAGGCTATGCTGAAGCTGAAAGGAGCTGTTTTTTCTTGCTGTTTGCTTGGAAGGAGGTAACTGGTGGAGGCAGAGGCCAAAGGGTGGGGGCCAGTGGGTGGGTGGGGCTACATTTGGTGTATAAGACACACCTAAATTTTCACCCCCTTTTAAGGGGGAAAAAGGTGCGTCTTATACTCTGAAAAATACGGTAAGTCTAAGAGCTATTGCTATTTCCCTCCCTCCCTCCCTTCCCAGTGCTTAGAATGCAGCATTACAGGCTAACACTGCCCAAAGCCAGGGGTTCGATCCTGACCGGCTCAAGGTTGACTCAGCCTTCCATCCTTCCGAGGTCAGTAAAATGAGAACCCAGATTGTTGTGGGGCAAGAGGCTGACTCGGTAAACTGCTTAGAGAGGGCTGGAAAGCACTGGAAAGCGGTATGTAAGTCTAAGTGCTATTGCTATTTCCCTCCCTCCCTCCCTTCCCAATGCTTAGAATGCAGCATTGCAGGCTAACACTGCCCAAAGCCAGGGGTTCGATCCTGACCGGCTCAAGGTTGACTCAGCCTTCCATCCTTCCGAGGTCAGTAAAATGAGAACCCAGATTGTTGTGGGGGCAAGAGGCTGACTCTGTAAACTGCTTAGAGAGGGCTGGAAAGCACTGTAAAACAGTATATAAGTCTAAGTGCTATTGCTATTAACCGTACATTTAAAGCATACTCTCTTTATACTTTATGATAATATTTCATTAATATACATACAAAAATGTACACTTGAACATTTTCCTTGCCCAGTTCCATCGTGCGGCAACCCATCGCTGTATTCTCTTTTTTAAACAGAAGTATCACTTTGAATAATGCAAATTCGATCGATGCAACCACTTTGTGGAATTCATTCACGGCACTAATCAAGTCCCCCTTGTACTGTGACTAAGGAGTTTGCATACAGACGACCTGTAGGGGTTACAGCTCGAAGAAAATAATTATAGGAATTACGGGCTCCAGAGGGGAATCCATTTGAATGGGGGGCATCGTACAATCGACGGAATCGTTTCCATTGAACGGTTTGTACCAGCAAGGCTGCCTTGAGCACCATTCTCCTGCTGCAGAAGGGAAACAACTGGAGACAGACAGCATGTGCCCATTCTCCAAACAAGAATGACTACCAAAAAACCCGAAACTAAACCCCAACGGAGATGCCACCTGCTCTTCGAGGAAGAAGGGCCAAAGCAGGCAGTCTTCCTCTCTGAGATGATGAGCATTTGGCCATAAAAAAGGTTGGGACTGCCCACAGGAGATAGCCTTGGCCATAAAGCAGGCTAACCTTGCATGCTGCACCCTGAATGAAGGGTTAGGGTTAGACTTTCCATGGTGCCCCTCAACTCTTTAAGATTTGGAATGCTGTTAAAAAGTACAGTGCGAGAATATAGTTAAAAAAATATTAGATTGTGCAGAAATGGATAGGTTAACATTCTGCACGTCAGAATAACTAGACACAAGAACAGTTTTTTTCCCAAACGCCATCGCTCTGCTAAACAAATAATTTCCTCCACAGTGTCAAACTATTTACTAAGTCTGCACTACTATTAATCTTCTCATCGTTCCCATCACCCATCTCCTCTCACTTATGACTCTATGACTGTAACCTTGTTGCTGGTATCCTTACAATTTATTGTAAGGATATTGCTTCCTGATTGCTTATTTGTACCCTATGACTATCATTAAGTGTTGTACCTTATGATTCTTGATGAACGTATCTTTTCTTTTATGTATACTGAGAGCATATGCACCAAGAAGAATTCCTTGTGGGTCCAATCACACTTGGCCAATAAAAATTCTATTCAAGATAAAGGATAAAGAAGATACATAATATTTTTTTTACATGGGATTTGTTCTACCAATGGTTAGATATTAGAGGTAGAAATCAGAAGCTGGAAGAATACCATTATGTACAAGTAAATATTATTATCATTATTATATACTTTATTCATTAAACATGAAATTCAGTCAACTGAAGATTTAAAAATGTATCACAAATATTATTAACTGGCACTGATGGTTGATACTGGTTCCTGCCAGCATCCTAGGTATCAACCAAGTATCTTCTTAAAATATATGATGTTCCCAGTAGCACAGTTTTTTGCAGTTCCGCTGGTGTTATTGCAGGAAGCTGCAATTTCTTGATGTGTTTTGTAAAATTCTTGGACATGGTACCAAGAGTCCCGATGACAATGGGTATCACTGTTACATATTTCATCTATAGCTGTGCAGTTTTGATGGCCATAATAATTTTTTTTTATTATTATTATTATTATTATTATTATTATTATTATTATTATTATTATTTATATGTAAATTGATTCAGACAACACACTGTTTACTAAGCACTTAGGTATGTTAAAGAAAAATGTATAAATAAAATCTATATATAAAAAAATAAAATAGGACAGTGTGGATCAGAACCGAGGAAGGAAATTTGAGATGGAACTTGGCTGTTCCATGCCTTCTCCCCCTGGAAGGCTCTGAGAAATTTCATGGGTCCTATATTAAAAGGGCAAAGGGCAACTTTAGAGCTATTTCATTGTAGCCCCATCTTTTTTAAATGTTTGCCATAATGGTTTTCCTGATGTTATGATGTCTGGATGGTTGAATATTAAAGCTTGGTAACACATAATTAAAATCACACAAAAACCTATTTGGATTTCCTCTCTGGAAAAACCAAAGAATCTCAGTTGGGAAATAGATTTTAAAGGCAGTATTTTCATACCCCCTTATTGTGATTTCTTAAAATTAATGTTTGTTCTTTCCCAAAAGAAAATACAAGCTTACTACAGCATTACGGTTTGAATACATATTCAGAGGAGATCCAGAGAAATTCACTTAAATCGAAATATATATGGGTGCCGTGGATTTCCCAGGTCCAACTCTAAAGAGCTAACAGAATTTATGGAATTCTAGATGGAACTCTGAATGAAAACTTTTATTAGTACAGAATGAAAAATGTGAAAGGAAACCAAGGCTTCTCCTTAGAGAAGCAAATTCAGTCCATCGAAAGAAGGATCTGAAAATGCGGTCAAGACAAGACAGATCCTACAACACCCATCCATCCTCAAGAGAAGGAGGAGGGGCTATCAAGAGCAGTAGTAGGAACGGAGTTAATCCATGTGGGGGCACTACGTTCCTATTAGTGTGAGTCTTTGGAAGCAAAGATAGGGTGCAACACAACTGCTGTATTTTAACAAGTTCTACAGATAAAGACATTATGCCGTTAATAGGTATGAAAGAAAACAATTAGAGTCTGTACTGAAAGTTACCAACTTATCAATTTACTCCTCTCTAAAAAAAAAACCAAATCATTCTTCAACTTTTGGCTTAATTCAGTAAACTTCCTTCCCGAACTCTTTTTAGAAACTTCGCTCATTTTTTTTTTTCTTCAATTTTCACATCCTACGTGAGTAACATAAAGCTAATCTCAGCCTGGTTTTTCCCCCCCAACTGGGCTAAGATAATTTCCATTAAAGGTTTTTTATTTTCAAGTAAAAGTAAAAGCAAATAGAACACAATTACATTCGAAGAGCAGTCTTCAAACTCATGGCATGAGTTCCATGTAATCTGATTTATAACTAGAATTCTTATTCCTATACCGAAATGCACAAGTGCAGATATTATTAATTTCAATAAGAAATGGTTAATTCTGTACATGTCCCTCCTCCACTTGTATTAGATTACCTTATGATTCTTGATGAATGTATCTTGTCTTTTTATGTACACTGAGAGCATATGCACCAAAGACAAATTCCTTGTGTGTCCAATCACACTTGGCCAATAAAGAATTCTATTCTATTCTATTCTATTCTATTCTATTCTATTCTATTCTATTCTATTCTATTCTATTCTATTCTATTCCATTCCATTCCATTCCATTCCATTCCATTCCATTCCATTCCATTCCATTCCATTCTTCTACACTTGCATTAATAAAATGAAAACATGCACTTTATTACTATTATTAAATTAGTCAAAACCATATCTTTCTAATATTTTGTACATTTTGAATAATGTTAAAACTTAAAGGTTAAGAAAATATGAGAAATCGTGGTAACCCAGATAGCAAAACCATGAATGGGCCATTCATATGAGAAGAATAGTTTCCGAAAATAAACTCTGGAGTTTGGTTATTTTGCAGGAGGAAAAAATCCTGAAAAAATTCAGGGGAAATTCATCACATTTTGCTGATGTCCCCAATTTGCAGGTTTCATTCCAAATTGATTGTTTATAGACTTTTGTAAAACCTATTTTTTATTATTACAAACTGTGAGCAAACAAGAGGTGAAATAGAAATAAACTAAGGACATAAGGAAAGGAGCAATTATATAAGAACAAATTCTTCTTTCTAAATTCCAGAGCTTTTGCAGATGCTACCTTCATTTGTTTTCTAAACTCTTAATTTTTTATTTTTTGGTAAAGAAAGAACAAAAGGATTCTGCATGTAGAATGATATATCTAGATCCAGCTTGAGTGGCGGGTTAGACTAAATGACCTACCAACTCTGTTCATCTGTTAAATAAGCCCCCATTTGCATTATTTGATTGCTATTGATTCCCCCTCAAAGAAAACATGTTCCACCTAAATTTCCATACTTCTTCGTGGGAATTTCAGTGCGACTTTCGGTATCACAGAGGAATCTATGATAGACCTTCACTAACTGCCCTTTACCCCCCCCCACCCCCAAACATAGAAACTAAAAAGGTCATAAAACAATTCACACCACCCACTCTTAACCAGGCTTCCGTCCCTTCTGCAAACATGACAAGCTGCATTTGGCCACATCATTTAACCTAATATGTAGGTTTGAAAATATACATGCCACACTCTACTGGGTAAATCTCCAACAGATTCCTTCTCCCAGAAGATCGAAGGACAAGAGGGCAAGCTACAAATAGCTAAACAAAAAAATAATAATAATAATTAAGACACGAGCTGAAAAAAAACAAAACCACCTTCCTGTTTTCAATATCCTAGCCTTATTTCATCAGATGTGCGTTAGAGCAAGCGTCATCAACTTTTCGGACCTCAGCAACCACGAAATTCATAATTTTAAATCCCGCGGACCACTAATATGATTTTTTTAAAAAAGATCAATAGTATTTAGTGCAATATAAAGATGCAAATAATTTTTCTGCGGACCGCCAAAATTTTCTCGCGGATCACCAGTGGTCCATGGACCACCGGTTGGTGACTGCTGCTTTAGACATCTTCTCTTGTAGCAGGTAGCTTCTGCAGTCATCAGCTAACAAAATATCTCTATTTTGTTCAATCTCATCCCTCCAAGATCTGCTATGGATTTAAGATAGATATGATCCATGATTAAGAGTCACATTTTTTTTATAGAACTTAGCAGAAAGCCATCATATCTGACTAAAACAGGGCATACTTGATAGGAGAAGGACTCAACAATCTTTGTAAACCTGGCAGCTTCTAGAGCGAAGGAGCATGGGGTTCGGTTCCCAGAATTCCCAGCAGCACCCCTGATGGTTGGAGAATGCTAGGAGATGACATTCATCCATCTAGAGCAATGGTGAAATCTGAATTTTTTTACTACCGGTTCTGTGGGCGTGGCTTGGTGGGTATGGTGTGGCTTGGTGGGCATGGCAGGAGAAGGATACTGCAAAATCTCCATTCCCACCCCACTCCAGGGGAAGGATACTGCAAAATCTCCATTCCCTCCCCTCCTGGGGGAAGGATATTGCAAAATCTCCATTCCCTTCCCACTCTGGGGCCAGCCAGAGGTGGTATTTACCAGTTCTCCGAACTACTCAAAAGTTCCGCTAACGGTTCTCCAAACTGCTCAAAAGTTCCGCTACCGGTTCTCCAGAACCTGTCAGAACCTGCTGGATTTCACCCCTGATCTAGAGCAGGGGTCTCCAACCTTGGCAACTTTTAAGACTTGTGGACTTCAACTCCCACTCTATGGGAGTTGAAGTCCACAAGTCTTAAAAGTTGCCAAGGTTGGAGACCCCTGATTTAGAGTAATCATCATTTCATAACTAGAAACATTTCTCCACTTTTGATATCCTACCCCAGGATGTCAATGAACAATTTAGAGCAGGGGTCTCCAACCCAGGCAACTTTAAGACTTGTGGACTTCAACTCCCAGAATTCCTCCTTCTTAAAGTTGCCAAGGTTGGAGATCCCTGATCTAGAGAGTGATGAGATTGGGAAAGCAGGTGCGTAAGAATAATAGTGACAAGAAAAATGATCCCAAAGAGTTTTAAGCCTTGATGCACCTGCTGAGCAAACGCAGCATCAGTATATGCCTACGTAGACATCTTAAAAATTCAGGAAAAAAAATAGTATTTTTTTCTAGAGAACGATAAGGACAAGTAGAGAAGGGAGCGTTCTTAAGAGGCCCCCTTCAACAAGGAAGCATGGACTCTACCTCTTTCATCTTAGTGTGAGAACGTCAAAGTCTGTGGCTGGGGGAAAAACATTCAGTTCCAAAAATTCAGATGAAGCTTACAGGTGGGCAGAAGTATTTTTACATTAGAACACGTACTCCATATTTATAGGAGGAAGAGGGATATTGCTTCAAGCATTGGCCCGAGGCAGGAGAACTCAACCCCAAATCAAAATCCAGCAATCTCTCTGCTAAAATTATTGCAATCTTTGGACGGTGGGGAGAAACCTGTTAACTTTCATGATAGGTTGGCCCACAAATTCCTCCGTCTCCTCGGGAACTTATATTGTAAAAAAAAACCTGTATATCTGATTAATTCATGTAACAACTGCAGCTAGAGTTGTATTTGCACAAAACTGGAAAAGTGAAGAGATCCCTACGGATGAAAATGTGATTAAGAAAATATTAGAACGTGCAGAAATGAATAGATTAACACTTGCAATTCAAGGAAAGGAAGAATCAGATTATTATAATATGTGGGAGTTATTTTATCAATTGTTAGAGAATAAATATGAGAGTAAGGTATTGCAAAACCAGATAGGTTAAGAAGAGAAAGGTTGGTTACGTTATTTTATCATTATTATAAAAGAGGGCTCGCATCCTGGACATCCTGGACATAAACTGTTTCAACTCCTACCCTCAAAATGACGCTATAGGACACTGCACACCAGAACAACTAGACACAAGGACAGTTTTTTTCCTGAAGGCATCACTCTGCTAAACAAATAATTCCCTCAACACTGTCAAACTATTCACTAAGTCTGCACTACTATTAATCTTCTCATCTTTCCCACCACCCATCTCCTTCCACTTATGACTGTATGACTTGTATCCTTATGATTTATATTGATATTGTTTCCTGATTGCTTATTTGTAAACTATGACTATCATTAAGAGTTGTACCTTATGATTCTTGATGAACGTATCTTTTCTTTTATGTATACTGAGAGCATATGCACCAAAGACAAATTCCTTGTGTGTCCAATCATACTTGGCCAATAAAGAATTCAATTCAATTCAATTCAATTCAATTCAATTCAATTCAATTCAATTCTATTCTATTCTATTCTATTCTATTCTATTCTATTATTATTATTATTATTATTATCTAGTATTAATATAAGAATGAATGTAAGTAATGAATATGGTGGTAAACTGAAGTGTTAAGACACAAAGAAACTTATACTCAGACGGCCCACTGTTTAATGAAAGATGGAATGTTTGTATTAAAAGAAAATTTTAAAAAACTTCCTCTGTCTCCTGGTCTGATCATGCTGGAGCTAGGAAAACTTAAGAATCTTAAACAGTTAGATGCCTCCAGGCCAGGGGTGAAATCCAGCAGGTTCTGACAGGTTCTGGAGAACCGGTACTGGAAATTTTGAGCAGTTCGGAGAACCGGCAAATACCACCTCCGGCTGGCCCCAGAGTGGGGTGTGAATGGGGATTTTGCAATATTCTTCCCCCAGGAGTGGGGTGGGAATGGGGGTTTTGCAGTATCCTTCCCCTGGAGTGGGGCGGGAATGGGGATTTTGCAGTATCCTTCCCCTGGAGTGGGGCGGGAATGGGGATTTTGCAGTATCCTTCCCCTGGAGTGGGGTGGAAATGGAGATTTTGCAGTATCCTTCCCCTGGAGTTTTCTCTCTAAGAAAACCTTCTATGATGATACTAACTCATGGAGCAGCGTCTATCCTTACTATTAAACTACTACTAAATGTATAGATTTTAATGTTTTTTTAAACTTTTGTATGGGATATTGTTCGCATTGTTTTATTCTTTGAGGTTAGCCGCCCAGAGTCCCTCGGGAGTTGGGCGGCATAAAAATGCAACTAATAAATAATAATAAATAAACAAACAAACCCTGGAAATCTTGAGAAATAAAGAAGTTACACTCCTGACCAAACTGTTGTGCAGAGGCCACTAACTACCTAAATTGTTTTCTTACTTCTGGCTGGATATATGTTTGCTTTTAAAGAGTTCGTGCTGTGTTTTTTTCCCACAGCTGCCAAGGCCTGAATCAAGTCCTGGGAGAACACCCTACCTAGTAAATTAAATGTTGCGCAACAAATGTGAAACGCAACTGCGTTTAGAAACCAAAAAAAATAAATAAAATAAAAATAAAAACGTGAAGATTGCTGATGAAGAGACGTTTTTAAGAAGCTTGGTGAGTGACCACAATTCTCTTCTTGCTCACATTTAATTGCAAATAAATGAAAAGCAGGAAACTCCTGGGGTGGCCTAGGAGAAGCTCCAACAGGTGGGGAAACCCTGAGGAACCTCAAGAATTATTATTATTTTTTTAACAATCCAGCCACGGAGAATGATTCAGAAGCGAAGGTCAAGCTCTTTTAACAAGCGTAGCTGTTACATATTTGGTAAGGGCTTGAAGACTTTCATGGAGAGGCCAAGAGGGATTTGGGGGCGGGTTAAAAATAAAACCGATGCATCTCCTGAGTCGATTCCAATTTCAAAAAAGGCCTTTCAAACCGGACGTAATCAGGACTCTGCATTTCCTCCATAACGGACCAGGGGTGAAATGCTCCCGGTTCGGACCGGATCACCAGATCCGGTAGCGATGGAGGCGAGTAGTTTGGAGAACCGGCAGCAAAAATCCCTGCCCGCCCCCATGCCCAGCTGAGCTGCGCGATCATCAAAGGCTTTTCTTTCATTTTTAAAAGCATTTTTTCTACAACCTCTTTGGCTGAAAAAATGCCTTTAAAAGCAAAAAAAAAAAAAAAAAAAAAAAAAGCCTCTGATGATTGTGGGGCTCAGCTGGGATCGTCAGAGGCTTTTAAAAGCATTTTTTCTACAACCTCTTTGACTGAAAAAAATGCTTTTAAAATTTTTTTTAAAAAGCCTCTGATGATCACGCAGCTCAGCTGGGATCGTCAGAGGCTTTAAAAGCAAATGGTTTTAAAAGTAAAAAAAAAAAAAAGTTGGCCGCGCCCACTCAGTCAATATTATACCCCCCCAACCAAGCCACGCCCACAGAACCGATAGTAACAAATTTTACATTTCACCACTGTAATGGACTATTTGTTTGCAACTGAGCCCAAAGCTTATAGTAAGAGGGACCTTTGAAGTGAAATAGTGTTAGACAGAGGTGGTATTCACCCGAACTGGTAGCGGAAATCTGCCTGCCTCTACCCCCCCCCAGGCTCTATGCCATCCTTTTTGGGCATGTTTTTGAGGCTGGGTGCATGCGTGGGAGGCACGCGAGTGAGCAAAGTGCATGAGCAGAATGCCGGGCGTATGCGCGGAAGACAAATGCGCACATTGAAGCGGGCGTGCACAGGCGGGGGCGAACCAGTAACAACATAATGTGAAACACACCACTGGTGTTGGAAGGGAACTCAAAGTTGGACAGGGATGTCCAACTTTGGCAATTTTAAGACCCTATGGACTTCAACTCCCAGAATTCCCCAGCCAGGGGGAAGTCCATAGGGTCTTAAAAGTTTTCAAGATTGGATACCCCTGATATAGGAGAGCCCCTGTTCTATCTCTACAATTGATCTATTTGTCTCATGGTGTTTCTTATTCTGATATGACGCTTGTAATAAGCACTTGATCTTAAAACCTTCGATCAATGAAGCTCCCTGGTTAAATGGCAAAGGGTGTGTGAGGGTGGGGAAGACTTCTTTTTTGGAATATCAGTATGTTGCTGTTGAAGATTCAAAAACCTATTAGCCAGAAAAAAAAGAAAATATTTTGAAATGATGGGGTGTGTTCTCTCTCTCCCTCTTTCTCTCTCTCCCATTTTTCCTTTCCTTCTCTTCCCTTCCTTTCCTCTCCTTGCCTTTCCTCTCCTCTCTTCCTTTTCTTTCCTCTCCTCTCCTTTCCTTCTTTCCTTTCCTCTTCTCTTTCCTCTCCTTTCCTTTCCTATCCTCTCCTTTCCTTCTTTCCTTCCCTTTTTCCTTTCCTCTCCTCTCCTTTTTTCCTTTCCTTTCTTTCCTTTCCTTCCTTTTCCTTCCCTCTCCTTTTTCCTTCCCTCTCCTTTCCTTTCCTTCCCTTTTTTCCTTTCCTTTCCTTCCCTTTTTCCTCTCCTCTCCTTTTTTCCTTTCCTTTCCTTTCCTTTCCTATCCTATCCTCTCCTTTCCTTCTTTCCTCCCCTTTTTCCTTTCCTCGCCTCTCCTTTTTTCCTTTCCTTTCTTTCCTTTCCTTCCTTTTCCTTCCCTCTCCTTTTTCCTTCCCTCTCCTTTCCTTCCTTCCTTCCCTTTTTCCTTCCCTTTCCTTTTTTCCTTTCCTTTCCTTCCCTTTTTCTTCTCCTCTCCTTTTTTCCTTTCCTTTCCTTTTTTCCTTTCCTTTCCTTTTCCTTTTCCTTCCCTTCCCTTTCCTTAGAAAAGAGGAATCTGGAAAGGTATTTCTAGAGAATATCCTACCTAGTTGGGAGGAGGGAAAAAAAAACACCACATCAGAGGTAAAATATAAACCAGGCACCCCAGACTAAATCTCTTCTTGAGTATCTTATCTGCTCATGGAAGTTCTCCCCAATTTCCCCTCCCTTAATTTATATCTGGCCTTTCTACCTGTTGAACACTCAAGGTAGCTGACAGCATACAACAGGAACAATTCAAACACACTAATGGTACAATTGTTAAGAATAGTTTAAAAGCCTCCCTAGAGAGATCTGTCTTATTGCAAAGAAAACAGCTTTGGCCAAAAATCTGCCTTCCTTAGTCTTCCCTGGTGGCTCCCGAGATCAGAGTCGTCTTCTATTAAATGTCCCAAAGATGCTTTTTTTGGTTTTTCCTTGAAGATGTTTCACTTCTCATCCAAGACGGTCTTACTGAATGGTGGAGAACGGAAGGATTTATATTCCTTACAGTCATCCTTCCATAAATCCCATCAACATACATCCTTCCGTTCTCCACCATTCCGTCAGAACCAAAGAAGCTTCTTGGATGAGAAGCGAAACATTTTCTAGCCAAATAAGAAAGTCCATTTGCCTTCTGGAAGAAAGTAAGTTCGAATCTCGCCAGGCTCAAGGTTGATTCAGCCTTCCATCCTTTCTAAGGTAGGTAAATTGAGGACCCAGTTTGTGGGGGCAATAAGCTGACTTTGTATAAATATACAAAAGGATGAAGGCTATTGCTTAACGCATTGTAAGCCGCCCTGAGTCTCCGGAGAAGGGCGGCATATAAATCAAATTAAAAAAAAAAAAGACCTCTTAGAACTGTGATGGTGAACCTATTGTCAAGTCAACATTGATTCGAGGCTCATGAATTAATTACCATATTTCTTGGAGTATAAGACACACCTTTCCCTCCCCAAAAAGAGGGTGAAAATCTGGGTGTGTCTTATACTCTGAATGTAGTCCCGCCCAGCTTCTCAAACAGAGGTTTCAGAGGCTGAAAAAGGCATCAGAAAGGAAGCTTCAGAAAAAAAGCCCCCAAACAGCTTCAAAAAAAAGCCCACAAACAGCTTCAGAAAAGAAGCCCCCAAATAGAGCTTCAGAAAAGAAAAGTCCCCAAACAGAGCTTCAGAAAAGAAGCCTCCAAATAGAGCTTCAGAAAAGAAGCCTCCAAATAGAGCTTCAGAAAAGAAAAGTCCCCAAACAGAGCTTCAGAGGCTTTTTTTTTGAAGCTGTTTCGGAGGCTTTCAGAGGCAGGAAAAAAAGTTTTTCCCGAAACAGAGTTTCAGACATTTCAGAGGAAAAAAAAAAAAAAAAAGCAAGGCACAGAGCTCACAACCAAGGAACCCGTTGCTAAAATTCACCTCTGGGAACAGCTGATTGGGGTTATTTCGGGAGGCCGATCCACCCGTCAATCAGCTTTTTTCTTATTTTCTTCCCCAAAAACTAAGGTGCGTTTCATACTCTGGGGAGTCTTATACTCCGAAAAATATGGTAGGGCATCTTTTAGAAACTTCGCACCTATGGCATGCGTGCCAGAGGTGGCACACAGTGCCCTCTCTGATGGCATGTGAGCCGTCGCCCCAGTTCAGCTCTGCTGTGCATGAGCGCGCCTCTCCCACCAGCCAGCCGGACTTCGGGTCTCTGCCACACATGCGGGGGGGGGGGGGCGTGTGTGGGGCCGCATGTGTGGGGGCTGCGTGCGGATTGCATTTTGGGGGTCGGGGACGCTTTGGGCACTCGATCTGGAAAAGGTTAGCCATCCCTGTCTTAGAAAATACCGAAGAGGAAGAGAGCAGATGTAGAAATTCCTGCTCTGTAACACGATCCCACGTAGAACAAAATCTAAAACTTAATGAGTCTTGAAAAAAAAAAAGAGACCCGGAAAAAGAATGCAGGGTGGGGGCGGAATTTTGGACCTGACCTTCTCTCCTTGCTCTGATCTCAAAGCCTTTGGAAGGATCCGATCTGGTAGCTTCCGGCAGGATTAAAACACACTTCTTTATTTAAGATCAATCCCGCCACCCCCCTAACACCCACCGCCCCCCCCAAGGAATTGTGCTCCCGTTTCTAACCCTGTGTTAAAACGATCTGGGTAGGGTCAGCCTGAATTTGACGACTCCCCTGATTGTAAACCTTGATTGCTGTCCATGCTGTCTGGAACTTATAGGAATGGTAGTTCAGTAGTTTGGAAGATCAATTGTGCCTCTCCCTGCTGGAGAAAGGCTAAATCTTGGCTCGCCTAATTCCCTTTTAACACTCTGCTTCTTACTTCAAGAAGCACCTAACCCAGATAGTTTTAACACAGTGTTAGAAACGGGGGCACAATTCTTTAAGGAGGAGGGGGGGTTAGCTTAAATCAGGGGTGTCTAACCCAAGGCCTGTGGGCCGGACCCCACCCACAGGGGTGGGTGTGGGGTGGGATTGCTTAGATCTGGCCAGTGGGGCCAGGAACAGTCTGCGGTGCCTCTGTTTTTTGCTGACAGAAGGCTAGCAAAACAAACTAAAAACATAACAAAAAGAGAAATGTTTCTCCCTTTTGCATTTGAAAGGGAAAGGGAAAGAGGAAAGATCAAGAAAAAGAAGATGGGAAGAGAGCAAGGAAGGAAAAAAATAAGGAAAGAAGGGAAGGAAGAAGAAAGGAGAATGAAGAGGGAAGGAAAAAGAAGAAAAGGAAGGAAGGGAGGGAGGAAGGAAGGGAGAGAGGGAGGGAGGGAGAGAGGAAGGAAGAAAGGAGGGAGGGAGGGAGGAAGGAAGAAAGGAGGGAGGGAGGGAGGGAGGGAGGAAAGAAGGAAGGAAGGAAGGAAGGAAGGAAGGAAGGAAGGAAGGAAGGAGGGAGGGAAGGAAGGAAGGAAGGAAGGAAGGAAGATTTCTTGTTTATTCAGACTTTTCCTAAAATCATCACACTTCAATTTTTGGTTGCATGTTCTTTGTGTCTGAATGGTTTACAGAACTAGGTTTTCCAGTGTCTAGATCAGGCGTGTCCAACCTTGGTGATATTAAGACCCGTGGACTTCAACTCCTAGAATTCCCCAGCCAGCAACTCTTTTAATGCTTTTAATATTCCATTTGGATTTATATTATTGCTATTATAATATACCGTATTTTTCAGACTATGAGACACACCGGAGTATAAGATGCACCAAGATTTTGAAGAGGAAAACAAGGAAAAAATAGCTTTTGGCCTCCCCGGACTCCAGGAGCACTCTGCAGGCCTCTCAAACCCTCTGCGCGCCTCGCTTTTGTGAAAAACGGGGCACGCAGAGAATTTGGGAGGCCTGCAGAGTGCTCCTGGGGGCTGGGGAGGCCAAAAATGTGACGCGTTGGAGGGTTTGAGAGGCCAAAAACGGGCCCGTTTTTGGCAAAAATGGGATGTACGGGGTGGAGTTTTGGGAGGCAAAAAATGGCTGTATTTGGTGTATAAGACGCACCAACATTTCCACCCTCATTTAGGGGGGGGGGGGAAAGTGCATCTTATACTCCGAAAAGTACGGTATCCTCTTTTACTCTTGCAAAATTGCTCTTTGCAAAATGTTAATGATGATGTTGATTATTTTGTGATAGTCACCCAAATGTTACTTGGGGGGAAAAAAAGTGACACAGAAAATGTTGAAACAAGGGTAAAACAACATTGAAGAAACAGCCACATGTATCGGTGTGCGAGGAAAGAACGCGTGTGAGGAAGAGAAGAACTATTGCCGCAATAAAAAAATAAAGAATATTGCATGCTTTCTAGCAATTGTATCACTCCAGGTGTTGAAAAGCAATCAACATATAAAATGTTAGCCTTTTCAAATAAGCACTGAAATTATGCATTGGACATCTCCAAGCTTCCATCGATCTGTGTGTTTCTGTCACCTCGTGCAGGGGTGGGCTTCAAATATTTTAGCAAGGGGTACTCCTGCATCATGATGGCGGGGGAAGGGGGGATTTTTGCCCTCCCCGGGTTCCGGAGGTTTTCCTCGAGCCTCCGAGAGGGCGAAAACGGCCTCCCCAGGCTCCAGGGGCCGTTTAGAGGCTGGAAACAGCCCCATTTCTGGCCTTCCCGAACTTCCGCTAGGTCCGTTTTTCACCCTTCCCGAACCTCCCTGCACGCTCTGCACTTACCTGCATCCAAATCGGGCTGCGGGGGACTCCTGGGAGGGGTGGGGTGGGTGGGGCCAGCCAGGAGTGGGATTTGAGGGTTCTGCGAACTGCACAGAATCTTAGCTAGAGGTTTCTCCCGAACCCTTGCGAACCCCCAGCCGCCCACCCCTGACCTCGTGTCATGAGGCAACATGACAAACAGTTCAATACAAGTAGTCCTCGACTTAATGACCAGTTTCTGTTGCTAAGTGAGGCAGTTATTAAGTGAGTTTTGCCCCATTTTACATTTCTCGCCACAGTTAAGGGAATCACCGCAGTGCTTAGGTTAATAACCCGGTTGTTAAGTGAGTCTGGCTTCCTCCATAGACTTTTGCTTGTCAGTAGGTCGCAAAAGGGGATCACACATGACTTTGGGGACACTGGAACGGTCATAAGTATGAAACAGTTGCCAAGCATCCGAATTTTGGTCATGTGAGGATGCTGCAATGGTCTAAAGGAGAGGTCTTCAAACTTGGCAGCTTTAAGACTTGCGGACTTCAACTCCCAGAATCCTCCAGCCAGCATAGCTGGCTGGAGGATTCTGGGAGTTGAAGTCCGCAAGTCTTAAAGCTGCCAAGTTTGAGGACTCCTGGTCTAAAGGGTGAAAAACGATCATAAGTCACTTTTTGTGGTGCTGTTGTAACTTTGAACTAAATGAACTGTTTAAGTGGAGGACTACCTGTAGAAAAGTAAAAAACAAAACAAAACAAAAAACCTGAATAGTTTTTTTAGGATACAGTTAAGGAAAACAAAAGGCAAACATGGGAAAACAGGTGACAAGCCCCTCCATTTTACCTGCGCTCGGATCAGAGATTCAAAACTGGGCTTGAAATAATCGATGCGGCTGCTGTAAAACTTGGGCATCTCTTCCAGAAGTTGTTTGTTCTTGGCCTCAAAATCGTCTTTCACTGGCCTCAGTTCTTCTCGGGCCTGGAAGAAACCCGAAAAGAAGGCGTGAAGAGGAGAAGAAGATCTCAAAATGTTGTCCTTCAGCTCCCCTCGAAAAGTTGTCCTCCTTGGTTAGTTCCTCCCGCGCTGGGCATAGATTGTAAATGGAATAGAATAGAATAACAGAGTTGGAAGGGACCTTGGAGGTCATCTAGTCCAACCCCAAAGGTGGCTGGATGGAGTCATTGAAGCAGTCGGCGTGAGCTTAAATGGACTCCAGAGGATGGTAGAGGACAGGAAGGCCTGGAGGAACGTTGTCCATGGGGTCGCGATGGATCGGACACAACTTCGCGACTAACAACAACAACAATAGACATTTAGACACTTCTCAGTCTACCCCTCACTGAAACTCTCATAGTGTTAGTTGTGAGAGGGTATCACATCAACTTTGTGTTCTTTTCTGACACACACCTTCATCTGCACAAAGTTCTAGAACCGGCATCCAAATGTTTCCTTTCAGCTCCCCAAAAAACCCCCTCACAGTTGTTGTTATTATGATTATTTTTGCAAGCTCTGTGAATGCTCTTTAATACCTGGTGTAGCTTGGTCAGGATGGGCCCCGTTTTCTCCTTTTCTTCATACTTCTCCACCTTGGATTGCAGCCGTTTGTAATCTTGTAGGACTTGCTCGCGACGCTTTACCGCCATATTTAGACTGGGGAAGACACCGCTGAATCTGTGGGGATTTAAAAAAAAACAAACAAAAACGATTTTGATATTCTCCGCACCGTATAGTATTTAAGGTTAATTCTTCACTGACAACTTTTTTTAAAAAATTTTTGAGGAACAAAAGCTGAATACTAATTGATTGATTGATTGATTTGATTTGATTTGATGTATATGCTGCCCTTCTCCGGAGACTCAGGGAGGCTTACAATGCGTTAAGCAATAGCCTTCATACTTTTGCATATATTTATACAAAGTCAGTTTATTGCCCCCACAATCTGGGTCCTCATTTTACCTACCTTTGAAAGGATGGAAGGCTGAGTCAACCTTGACCCTGGTGAGATTTGAACTTGCAGTAATTGCAGGCAGCTGATGTTAATAACAGTGCCTTAGTCTGATGCGCCACCATTTTACTACAGAAGAAATAAGCTTTTCCTCTTATTTTTTTCTCTCCTAGGATCTCAGACACTGGGAGTAATCTGTGTCCTTCCCTCTTACGCATAAAACTACCTACTTAAGATAGTAGTTGGCTCAAGCTGACTTACAGGAAACATGGATGCCAATCAGGGGTTTTAAACAATGGGTTTCCAGCATGTTCCAGAATAATCTATAGTGTGTTGCTTCTCAGGATAAATAAAAGAACCACGGGAAACCCACAGAATGGATATTTATCTGGCACGGAAAAATTTCCTGCCACTGCGAAACTTCGGCATCGTTGTTTTCACAAATTGAGTGGATGTTTCCCACAATTTTTGTCAATAGCACCCATTTTGACAAGTCGGTTCAGGAAACGGCGCTCCGTTCTAGCCACAAAATCAAATCAAGGGCAATTTAAGGATGCTGTTTGTTTGGTGTTGAATATCCTCCAACCCCATCAATTACCATCAAAGGCACATGTTTTCCTTTAGGCCAGCGGGCGCTGCAACCATTCCTTTTATAACACATGTTATAAAAGCAAAAGGCAAGATAACATATGAGCTGCAAGGAATGCCATTTTAAATAGGATTAAAGGTAAAGGTTCCCCTCGCACATGCGTGTTAGTCGTTCCCGACTCTAGGGGGCGGTGCTCATCTCCGTTTCAAAGCCGAAGCGCCAGCGCTGTCCGAAGACGTCTCCGTGGTCATGTGGCCGGCATGACTCAACACCAAAGGTGCACGGAACACTGTTCCCTTCCCACCAAAGGTGGTCCCTATTTTTCTACTTGCATTTTTTACATGCTTTCGAACTGCTAGGTTGGCAGAAGCTGGGACAAGTCATGGGAGCTCACCCCGTTACGCGGCACTAGGGATTCGAACCACTGAACTGCCGACCTTTTGATTGACAAGCTCAGCGTCTTAGCCACTGAGCGTCCCTTTTAAATAGGGTTAGGTGCCTTTAAAAAAAAAAACAACAACCACCAGCCAGGGTGTGAACGAAGCAAGCTTGTCCCGAAAAAGCATAGCAGGTCATAAATATTAATCTTGCCTCATTCAGGGATGGGGCCTATAACAGGCTGCACTGTTTGTTCGGGGAGGGACACTCATCCCTGACACAATGAGCTATTAAGCAGCCCATTAGCTGCAAACAGGAGCCAGATTAATAATCCTTGCATAATTCTGGATGGATGCAGAGGTGGCAGAGAAGTACAAATATGTTACGGCTGCCGAAACCACCAAAAAAAAAAAAAAAGGATCTCAGCCAATCTTTCGCAACTTCAGATCTTTCCAACTATGGTTTCCATTAACGCACTGAGCGTGGCCATTAGCCCGATCTCGTGCAATTCAATTAATTGGTTTAGTTCTGGAAGACAAGGCAACAAGGTAAAGGTAAAGGTTCCCCTCGCACCTGTGCTAGTCGTTCCCGACTCTAGGGGGCAGTGCTCATCTCCGTTTCAAAGCCGAAGAGCCAGCGCTGTCCGAAGACGTCTCCGTGGTCATGTGGCCGGCATGACTCAACACCAAAGGCACACAGAGTGCTGTTCCCTTCCCAACAAAGGTGGTCTCTATTTTTCTACTTGCATTTTTTTTTTACGTGCTTTCGAACTGCTGGGATGGCAGACGCTGGGACAAGTCACGGGAGCTCACCCCATTACGCGGCACTAGGGATTTGAACCGCTGAACTGACGACCTTTCGATCGCAAGCTCAGTGTCTTAGCCACTGAGCCACTGTGGAGTAGGGACATGCAAGTCAAGTCCTCAGATGTCTTATTGGGGTAAATTCAGTTGCTCTCTCAGCCCAACCTACCTTAGATCAAGGAGAGGATTTCTCCTATACATCCTGCTTTGAGCTCTCAAGTTCAAAGGCAAATGTCAATGCAATCACAAACAAAAATAAAGCAGTCCTCACTTAACAAACCTAATTGAGACCGGCAACTTTGCTACTAAGTAAAGCAGTTGCTAAATGAATGTGACATCCCACTTTGCAACAGCAGTTCCAGTTGTGGCCATTAAGGGGAATCACTGTTCACTTAACACAATCAGCTGCTAAGCAAGACATCACGTGACCATGGCTTGCAACTTCCTCCAGGCTTCTCCCCACTGACTTCGTTGTCGGGAGGCCAGCTGGGAAAGTTGCAAGCGGTGATTGTGTGTCCGCAGCCATCATAAATGTGTGGCGGTTGCCCAGCGTGTGAACTGAAATCCCGTGGCTTCAAGGATCGGTCGTGGCAACCAATCATTAGTCCCTTTTTCAGCACCGTCGTAACTTCCAATGTTTGCTAAACAAGTGGCCGTTAAACGAGGACCAACTGTAAATTGTAAATTGACAAACTGTAAAGAGCCTTGATAGTACAGTGGTCTAAGCACCCTGTTATTAACACAGCTGCCTGCAATTTACTGCTGGTTCGAATCTCTCCAAGGCTCAAGGTTGACTCAGCCTTCCATCCTTTCTACGGTAGGTAAATTGAGGACCCAGTTTGTGGGGGCAATAAGCTGACTTTGTATAAATATACAAAAGTATGAAGGCTATTGCTTAACACATTGTAAGCCGCCCTGAGTCTCCGGAGAAGGGCGGCATATATATATCGGCCGAAGAGGTTGCAGAAAAAAATGCTTTTGAAAGTAAAAAAAAAAAAAAAAAAAAAAAAAAAAAAAAAAGTTGGCCACCCCCACCCAGTCACATTGCCCCACCCCCACCAAGCCACGTCCACAGAACCCGGTAGTAACATATTGTAGATTTCACCACTGATACAAAGCAACCGGAATGCAGAGTATATATATATGTTCTCAAGAAGATTGCCCTCTGAAAATGAAATTTCCCAGAAAATTTGCTCTTAGAATTCCACAGCTGGAGTTATAAATAATAATAATAATAAAAATAAAAACCCATTAATAAGGCTCTTACTGAGCCTCTATAATGCGGAGATCTAAGTATATCAAACATTATGCTAACAGTCCCCCCCCCCCCTCCCAACTCCTTCCCACTTCTTTGCTGGTACACCATGTTGTGCTCTTAGCTATTTCAAAAGCTGCTGCGCCATAAAAACTAATCTATAAAACCGACTCACCTGTAAATACTCTGTACGAAAGACATTAACAGCGGGAAAGGTAACGCAGTATTATTTAACACAAAGAGCTATTGACATTGGCTTCTATACTTAGATTTCCACAGTGGCGAGAAGGACTTTGATTTCACAGACTAACTACAGGACCCATGCTGAGCTACCAGTTGCTATAGATTTATACCATGCTGCAGATTTAAGGCCTATGAAAGACTATGAAAGAGTCCTGCTGCATATATGCATGTAGATTGCTTTTCCTTTTATGTTAATTTAATTTCCCCCCCCCCCATCCTTTTTGTGTCGTTAATGGAGAGACTGATGGAGGCAGTTAACTAGCACGCTAGCAAGAAAAAGGTAACTACACTCTTCTTACTAACGCCGTAGCTTTCTAAGTGTTGAGAAATGATCTGCAAAGAATGTGATTTCATCTTAAGAGTCCTCACCTATAGTCTGAATCTCATCAAAAGGCTTCAAATGCTTGCTTGCCACTTTCACTAGCCATTGTTTAACAGATTAACAGAGGTGGAAGGAACCTCGTCGGTCATCTATTCCATTAGAATAGACTAGAATTTTTTATTGGCCAAGTGTGATTGGACACACAAGGAATTTGTCTTTGGTGCACACGCTCTCGGTGTACATAAAAGAAAAGATAACGTTCGTCAAGAATCATAAGGTACAACACTTAATGATAGTCATAGATGAGCCTTGGTGGCGCAGCCGACTAAAGCACTGTTAAGTAACACCAGCTGCCTGCAATTACTGCGAGTTCAAATCTCACCAGGTTCAAGGTTGACTCAGCTTTCCATCCTTCCAAGGTAGGTAAAACGAGGACCCGGATTGTGGGGGCAAAAAGCAGCAAAAGTGAACCAGATATACATTTAAGTCTAAATCCTGTCTAAATCAGAGAAAAATTGAGACCATATATGCAACATCAGACAAGCCTGAAAGGTGTTGAAAATTGCATGTGGGGCTGATGTGAGTTAAGATGCCAGTCGCCCAGGCCATGTCATTTCTCTCCCGAAACAATCACAGATTCATAATAATGCATTCATTATGCACTCTGGGGTGGGGTGAAGGGTTTTTATTTTTTTATTTATTGGTTCGATTTATATGCCGCCCTTCTCCGGAGACTCAGGGCGGCTTACAATGCGTTAAGCAATAGCCTTCATACTTTTGTATATACCTGCTTAGTAGGGCCCTCCCTTAAGCAGTGTTCTTTTTTTATACAAAGTCAGCTTATTGCCCCCACAAACCGGGTCCTCATTTTACCTACCTCGGAAGGATGGAAGGCTGAGTCAACCTTGAGCCTGGTGAGATTTGAACTCGCAGTAATTGCAGGCAGCTGGTGCTACTTAATAACACTTTAGTCTGCTGCGCCACCAAGGCTCAAGGGTTAAAGTGCTTCATGCACATTTTCCAAGAATGTCACAATAGCCTGGGAAGTGAAGTGGTAAAGTGTTGCCGCACTGTTGTAAGGAACAAAACGCAACCTTCTTAAAGCTACTAATTCATGTGACTGATACAGGTGAAAACTGAATCAGCCACTTTTTGAGGGGCTTTTGCAGAGAGGAGGAAGGGGGTCAAGCTGTTTTCCAAAGCACCTGAAGGCCAGAGAAGGAACAATGGATGGAAACTGAACAAGGAGAGATTCAACCTGGAAATAAGGAGGAATTTCCTGACGGTGAAAACAATCAACCCATGGAACAGAAGTTTCCTTTGGAAGTTGTGGGAGCTTCATCACTGGAAGCTTTCAAGAAGAGACTGGACTGCCATTTGTCAGAAATGGTGTAGGGTCTCCTGCTTGGGTGGGGGGCTGGACTAGATGACCTCCAAGGTCCCTTCCAATTCTGTTAATCCGTTAAATCTGTCAAATACGAATCAGTTGCCAAGTCTCTGAATTTTGATCGGTTAAATCTGTTAAATCCTTCCTATTACCCAGTCCAACGTCTCACTCACTAGGTTATGGCCACATACTCTCTTGCAAGGCAGATCGTGAAGGATGCTTTGGCCTACATTTGCTTATAGAGGGAGTACATTCCATAAGCCCGTTGCATAATTTTGCTTGGGCAAGCAAGCTCTGGGCGAGACAATTTCCTGCCCAAGATTTACTGACTCTTTTTTTTTTTTGCTCTGGATGCGAAGACATGGGATCAGACTCGTACAAAAATTAGATGCTTAATGAATGCTTTGCACATTCTATGTACGTATTTCATGCAATGGTGGCAGGTTAGTGAATAATCAGACCCACATGTGTAAAGTTCAACTGGCTACTTTATTGTTCTGTGCCTATTTCACAGGAATCTGTTAGAACAGAACAGAACAGAACAGAACAGTATTCTATTCTATTCCATTCCATTCCATTCTAATTTCATTATTCTATTCTGTTCTATTCCTGATTCTATTCTGTTATTGTATTGTATTGTATTTCACTCTAATTTCATTATTCTATTCTATTCTGTTCTATTTGTTATTCTATTCTATTCCGTTCCGTTCCATTCCATTCCATTCCATTCTAATTTCATTATTCTATTCTGTTCTATTCCTGATTCTATTCTATTATTGTATTGTATTGTATTGTATTGTATTGTATTGTATTGTTTTGTTTTGTATTGTATTGTATTGTATTTCATTCTAATTTCATTATTCTATTCTATTCTGTTCTATTCTATTTGTTATTGTATTCTATTCTATTCTATTCCATTCCATTCTATTCTATTTCATTCTAATTTCATTATTCTATTCTGTTCTATTCCTGATTCTGTTCTGTTCTGTTCTGTTCTGTTCTGTATTGTATTGTATTGTATTGTATTCCATTCCATTCCATTCCATTCTATTTCATTCTAATTTCATTATTCTATTCTGTTCTATTCCTGATTCTGTTCTGTTCTGTTCTGTTCTGTTCTGTTCTGTTCTGTATTGTATTGTATTGTATTGTATTGTATTGTATTGTATTGTATTGTATTGTATTGTATTGTATTCTATTGTATTCTATTCTATTCTATTCTATTCTATTCTATTCTTCCTGCATGACCCCTCCTCTGGACAGGGATGGTTGCTCTCCAACATCTGGCTTTCTGGCAGTGGTGAAATCCACTTACCTTCGCTATCGGTTTGCGCGCAGGAGCGCACACATGCTATGCACGCGCCCAGGGCCGGATTTTCCTATAGGCTAACTAGGCTTCAGCTTAGGGCCTCAAGATCAAGAGGGGCCTACACAGTGGTGGGATTCTGGGGGTTCTAGGGGGTTCGGCCGAGCCCTTTGTTAAATTGCTGTCTCGCCCGCCCCTCGCCTCCCACCCGCGCGGCGCCAGCCTACCGTAGCCAGGGGTGGGCAATTGTGGCTCTTTTACAACCTGTGGACTTCAACTTCCAGAATTCCTGATGCAGGTTGGCTGTCTGAGGAATTCTGGGAGTTGAAGGCCACAGGTTGTAAAAGAGCCACAATTGCCCACCCCTTCCCTAGCCTGAGTTCCACTGCCTGGGATCCACGTGGGCTCCGGATGCAAGAGAGCAGGATGGAGAAAGCAGCTTCCCCACCTTCACTCGCCCTCCCTCTCTGCCCTTCGCTTACCCCGCCCACTCCCCATCTATTGCTGCCTCCGATGGCTGGAGGGAAAAAAAACTGCAAATTCTTGCCGCGGGGCTTCAAAGGGCCGCCCTAGAGCCAGTGGTGCAGCCGAACCCTTTGTTAAATTGCTGGCTTGCCCCGCCCCTCCGCACCACTATTTATTGCCAATCAATAGTGGTGGGCGAGGGGCGGGGGAGCCAGCAATTTAACAAAGGGTTCAGTGTTTTTTTTGTAATTTTATTGGCCCCCGGAGCTTCAGCATAGGCTAATTAGCCCTTGCTTAGATTTGCTCTCAGCTGTTTTGCTCACGGATCTGCTCCTTGCTTGCAAAGAGTGCTGATTTTTCCCCCCTAGCTATACTGAAAAACGAAAGAGAAAGTAAAGCAGGCTGTTGGCTTTGCACATTGGAAAATTAGGCAGGCAGATTTCTTTTTCCTCACCAAAAAAGGTAGGTGCAAACAACAGGAAATTTAGGGAAAAAGAGGAGATTTTAAAACACAAAAGAAAAAAAGCTCTATTTAACTAGGGAATTGTAATAATTGAGATACTATTAGTTGTATATTGTGTTGAAAGCAGAAATGGTTAAGTTGTGGTTTGGAGGAATATATGGGGGAAATTATTTGGTTTATTATTATTGGTAAATATATTTAATTGATTTGTAAGAAATTGGATTGCATGGAAATAATTGGAATATTCATGTTCATATTGATTAATATACAAAAAAGGTAGTTATATAACTAATTGATTTATATTAAAATGTTGAATTCATATTAAACAACTGTAATATTACATAATTAACCAATGTGAGGATGGATATAAAAATAGATGACAATGGGAAGGGTTCTAATATAGAAGGGAAAAATTGAATTTGATTAAGATTAGAGATGAGGATGAGGGTAATATTGGTTTTTTACAAAAATAGATGAGGAATAAATATGGCAAAAAGGAAATATAGAAATTGTAAATTTAATTGAAATGACTAAATACTGTTTAAATTTGTGAACCGGCCAAATACTCTGTTCAAAGAAAATACATTGTATGTTTGTATGTGTGTTTCTAATTATTGTTATTTATTCATATTTGTTCTCTTTTATTCTTTAAAGTTTAACAATTCATTCTTTATCTTAATATCTTTATATTTGTTTGGGGTTGGCTTTCTTCCCTTTCATCTTTTTTATTGTACAGCAATCTTTCTCCTCAAACCTACCACCTCTCTTTTCTTTCCTTCTTACTTTCTCTTCCTCCCCCTCTTCTTCTCCTCCCTACTTCCTCTTCCTTTCTCCTTCTCCTCCTTTCTTCCTCCCTCTCTCTCCTACTCTAATTTCCCTTCCCTACCTTCATCCCTCTCTATTGCTGTATCCTTTTATGCATATGGACTACTCAGAGGGCTGAAAAAGTTATTTCTGACTGGTCCTCGCACTTTTGACCAGTCCTCAAACTTACGACTGTCCTCACATTTTACATTTTTGCCCTATCTTGTCACCATGGTGAAGAGAAGCAGTTGTGAAATGAGTGACATGGTTGTTAAGAAAGCTGCACGGGCATAAATGTGAGGATGGTCATAAGTGTGAGGACCGGTAAAAGTGCGAGACCCAGTCAGAAATGACTTTTTTCAGCCCTCTGGGTAGTCCTTTTGTGCATATGGACTACTCAGAGGGCTGAAAAAGTTATTTTTGACTGGTCCTCGCACTTTTGACCAGTCCTCGAACTTACGACTGTCCTCACATTTTACGTTTTTGCCCTATCTTGTCACCATGGTGAAGAGAAGCAGTTGTGAAATGAGTGACATGGTTGTTAAGAAAGCTGCACGGGCATAAATGTGAGGATGGTCATAAGTGTGAGGACCGGTCAAAAGTGTGAGGCCCAGTCAGAAATGACTTTTTTCAGCCCTCTGAAAAAAGTCTATGCACACAGCCACGCCCACCCGGTCACATGACGAGCTACCCACGCCTACACAGTCACGTGACCAGCTAGCCACGCCCACCCAGTCACACGATTGCCAAGCCACACCCCCAACTAAGCCATGCCCACAGAACCTGTTGTTAAAAAATTGAATCCCACCACTGGTGAAAGGGCCTCATAAGTGGAATAGTCTAGGGCCTCTTCCAATCTAAATCCGGCCCTGCACGCGCCTCTTCTGCGCATGCACAGATGGTAAAAAAATGGGATGTAATGACGTCCCGGTGGGTGGGCGGAGCTTCCTGCCGCCAGCGCTACCGGTTCAGCGAGCCGGATAGAACTGGGGGGGATTTCACCGCTGCTTTCAGGAGACAATAGGACCTAAAACAGCACTACTACAACTGAGTAAAGGTCATCCTCGATTTACGACCACTATGGAGCCCAAAATTTATGTTGCTCAGTGAGAAATTTGTTAAGTGAGTTCCCCCCCCGTTTTATGACATTCCTTGCCGCATTTGTTCAGCGAATCACTGCAGTTGTTAAATTAGTAACACGGTTGTTAAGTGAATCTGGCTTCTCCAGCGACTTTGCTCGTCAGGAGGTCGCAAAAAGGGGATCACAACTGCAACCGTCATAAATGTGAATCAGTTGCCAAGGATCCAAATTTTGATTACGGGACCACAGGGATGCTACAATGGTCATAAGTGTGAAACACGGTCATCAGTCCTTTTTTTCAGTGCCATTGTAAATTGGAACGGTCACTAAATGAACTGTCGAGGACTACCTGCAGTACAGACTCCTAACACTGCAATAAGATTCACATATGGTGCTGTCTCTTTTGATTTAATGGCGGAAAGCAGATTAATTTTCGATGATCATGTCAACTGTGAAGCTGGCCTGATTGAAGTTAGATCCTTCCCTTCCCTGTAAGAAGTCCCATTCTCAAACTGCTCTTATTACAGATAGTCCTTGACTTACGACCATAAATGGGATCAGAATTTCCATTGCTAAGCAAGGCTGTTGTTAAATGAATTGTGCCTGATTTTATGATCTTTTTTGCCATGGTTAAGCAAATGACAATTAGAGTAGAGTACAGAGTAGAGTAGAGTAGAGTAGAGTAGAGTAGAGTACAGAGTAGAGTAGAGTAGAGTAGAGTAGAGTAGAGTAGAGTAGAGTAGAGTAGAGATAGAATAAAAAATCAAATCAAATTTTAGAACGGTAAAATTAAAATAGAATAGAAAATGGAATAGAAAATGCAATAGAACGGAATAGAATAGAGAATAGAATATAGAATAGAATAGAATAAAATAGAGAAAGAATAAAATAGAATAGAGAACAGAATAGAATAGAATAGAGAATACAATAGGATAGAATTGAATAAAATAAAATTAGGCCAGGCCTAATTTTTCCCTTTTTTCCTTTTAAAATACAAATTTTAAATTGGTTTTAATTTATTGGGGTGTTTTAAATCGGTCTTCAGCCAAACTATTTAATTCGGTTTTATTCTGTTTTAATTTCTGTACTAATGTGTTTTTATCTTGTGGCTGTTCACTGCCCTGATTCCTTTCGGGAGTAGGGCGATATACAAATCAAATAAAACAAAGATAAAACAAACAAACAAAATAAAATTATAGAAAAGAGAACAGAATAGAATAGAATATGGAACTGAATAGAACCAAATGGAATAGAATAGAGAATAAAATCAAAAAGAATAACAGATTTGGAAGGGCTTCAAACCCTAGACTGTAGTTGTTAAGTGAATCATGCGGTCACTAAGCAAATGTGACTTTCTCCCATTGACTTTGCTAGTCTGGGAAGGTTGCCAATAACAATCACATGACCTGGGGACGCTTCAACCATCATATATACATGCTGATTGCCAAGCACCAAAATTTTGATCACATGACAGTGGGGGGGGGGATGTGCGATGGATGAAAGTGTGAGGACCAGTCACAAGTCAGTGAGAGTGAGAGCAATCAACCCATGGAACAGAAGTGGCCTTCAGAAATTGTGGGAGCTTCATCACTGGAGGCTTTCAAGAAGAGACTGGACTGCCATCTGTCAGAAATGGTGTAGGGTCTCCTGCTTGGGCTGTGAGGTTGGACTAGATGACCTCCAAGGTCCCTTCCAACTCTGTTAATCTGAATCTATCTAAGATAATCAAAGGCCTGGAGACTAAAACATACGAAGAACGGTTGCAGGAACCGGGCATGGCTAGTCTAGTGAACAGAAGGACCAGGGGAGACGTGATAGCAGTGTTCCAATATTTGAGGGGCTTCCACAGAGAGGAGGGGGGTCAAGCTATATTCCAAGGGGGAGAGCCTTCTCTGTGGGGGCACCTACCATCTGGAATGAACTCCCCCCGGAGATACGGAGGATCCCGGATCTGCGCGCTTTCCGCCATGCCCTCAAAACATTCCTTTTCCAGCAGGCTGGCCTGGCCTAACTTCTCTTTTAAATTGCTTTTAAATCTTAAATTTGTCTTATAAATTGGGGTGTTTTAAATTTGTTTTCTGGGCCAAAGTATTTAATATGTTTTAAATGGTTTTTTTAACATTTGTACTATGTGTATTTTATTTTTTGGCTGTTCACCGCCCTGAGTCCTTCGGGAGTAGGGCGGTATATAAATTTAATAAATAAATAATAAATAATAATAATAATAAAGGCACCCGAAGGCCAGACAAGGAACAATGGATGGAAACTGAACAAGGAGAGATTCAACCTGGAAATAAGGAGTAATTTTCTGACAGTGAGAACAATCAACCCATGGAACAGAAGTTGCCTTCAGAAGTTGTGGGAGCTTCATCCCTGGAAGCTTTCAAGAAGAGACTGGACTGCCATCGGTCAGAAATGGTGTAGGGTCTCCTACTTTGGCAGGGGGTTGGACTAGATTACCGACAAGGTGCCTTCCAACTCTTATTCTGTTTTATTCTATTTTAAATTTTTGTATTTATGTGTTTTATTCTGTGGCTGTTCACTGCCCTGAGTCCTTCGAGAGTAGGGTGGTATAGAAATTTAATAAAATAAAATAAAAAATAAATAAAGTCACTTTTTCCAATCCTGTTGTAACCTTGAATGTATGATATACAAATTGTAAATTTGTACTACCTGTAAGAAATTTTCCTTGTTTGTTTATATCTACAATGCTATACCGAGCTCAGTTATACATGTGAACATGCAGTATTTGGAAAACGGGAGATCAATTAATTTTGTGGCATCTTTTTTTCTCTTTGTGAATTCATTGGCTTAGCTTTCAACCTTCGACAAAACGAAGCTCAAGTATTTTTTTACTCAACATTTCATTACATGGCATCTTAACGGTATAATCAACAATTTAATATAATAAAAATTCAAAGATCAGTGACTGTTCCCATTTGAATTTGCTGTGGTAAATGAAATTTAAATTGTAACCTTCTAAAGGGAGAAATCTTTTTTCCCCTCATTATATTATTCAATAAAAAAAGGAAAAAAAAAAAAAAAGAAAGATGTTAATACTGCTCTTGAAATAATTATCCAAGGGGAAACTGCGCATGTCCTCGGCTAGCAAAATCTACCAGAAATGTCCTCATGCACCTTAAAAATTAACACCTGCAACGAGACCCAGACTTTCTGCTAACTGAAACCCATTTCACAAAATGCATAATAAATCAATTTGTCAGAAATCAGAAATTATAAAAATGTACAGAAAAGCCTTCTCCTTCAGAGTTGTATCTGTCCCTAAAAACTAATTAGCGTATTTGTGTCTCTTCTTTATAGTCTGCTACTAGCCTCGATTTATCAAAGTGATGTTTATTCCAGTCACTAATGGAGGGACAAAGCACAACAGATTGCTTTAAAAATAGCAACAGGATAAGAGTTTGAAGCAGCAAGTTATTTTGCAGAACTGACAACCGCTTCTCTTAAGATCTTTGAATAATGGATCAGACATGACGGCTGAAATAGGGAGCGACTAACCAAACTCTACTAGTTGTCAGTATTTAACCATATGACCCTTTGGGTCATTTCGAGAATGCTTCTTCTAATGTGAAGAGCAATAGCAGTAGCACTTAAGACTTATATACTGCTTCATAGTGCTTTGCAGCCCTCTCTAAGCGGTTTACAGAGTCAGCACATTGCCCCCAACAATCGGGGTCCTCGTTTTACCCACCTCGGAAGGATGGAAGGCTGAGTCAACCTTGAGCCAGTCAGGATTGAACTGCTGGCAGTGGGCAGAGGGAGGGAAGGAGGGAAGGAAGGAAGGAAGGAAGGAAGGAAGGAAGGAAGGAAGGAAGGAAGGAAGGAAGGAAGGACAATAGCAATAGCACTTATATATCACTTCACAGTGCTTTTACAGCCCTCTCTAAGTGGTTTACAGAGTCAGCCTCTTGCCCCCAACAATCTGGGTCCCCGTTTTACCCACCTCGGAAGGATGGATGGCTGAGTCAACCTTCAGCTTTGTGAGAGTCGAACTGCCAAATTGCAGGCAGCTGGGAGTCAACAGAAGGAGCCTGCAGGACTGCACTCTAACCACTGCACCACCATGGCTCTTGAATGATCAGCTCATGCCCTCAACCAGAATAGATTTCATAAAAGTAAAGAAGTTCAAAGATTAAATCTCCATGCATTTGGAAGGGTCTTCATAGTTTTTACTCATTGCTTTTGACCTGGCTGGGGTGGCATTTAAGATTAGGGGTAGGAATGGGAGACCCTCTAAAAGCAAGCTATTCTTATCCCCCTTATTCAAAGCAGTCTTGTAGGAAAAGAGCAGGCAGAGCTGAGGGCGGAGTTAAGCGTGTCATTAGCTTAGAGTGGTTATGTTGCCACAGAGCTGAACTGTTCTGGAATCCCATTGATTCTTATCCGCCAATTTAGTGTTGAACTTTACTTGACTAGATTCTTTGATAGGTTTGAGCAATAAATCTCTGAATTGCAACTTAACGTATGGTCCCGATTCTTTGCTCCTGAGAAATCTGGATTTGTTGTATTTATTTATTTTTTTGTCTCTGTTTCTTAATGGTTTTTACTAGGCGCTGAGGAAACGACTACTACTGGGAGGGAAATTATGAATTACTTCTCAGTGGTATTATCCACCTATTTACGTGGGGGTGAGGCAGGGGTGAAATCCAGCAGGTTCTGGAGAATCTGTAGCGGAAATTTTGAATAGTTCGTAGAACTGGCAAATACCACCTCTGGCTAGCCCAGAGTGGGGTGGGAATGGAGATTTTCCACCTGAGTCTTCGGAGAGGGGCGGCATACAAATAGAATTAATAAATAATAAATAATAAATAAATTTTGCAATATCCTTCCCCCAGGAGGGGAGGGAATGGAGATTTTGTAGTATCTTCCCCCAGGAGTGGGGAGGGAATGGGGATTTTGCAGTATCCTTCCCCTGGAGTGGGGTGGGAATGGAGATTTTGCAGTATCCTTCCCCCGGAGGGGACGGAATGGAGATTTTGCAGTATCCTTCCCCAGGAGTGGGGAGGGAATGGGGATTTTGCAGTATCCTTCCCCCAGGAGGGGACGGAATGGGGATTTTGCAATATCCTTCCCCCAGGAGGGAAGGGAATGTAGATTTTTCAGTATCCTTCCCCTGGAGTGGGGTGGGAATGGAGATTTTGCAATATCCTTCCCCCAGGAGTGGGGAGGGAATGGAGATTTTGCAATATCCTTCCCCTCCACGCCCACCAAGCAATTTTGGATTTCAACCCTGGGGTGAAGGGATATGTCTCCCCTATTTGAAGAGAAAACTTTTACACCTTCAAAAATGTCTAAATGCAGGCAAGCACTTTCTTAGCCTTCCCAAAATTTCAAGTAGTTAAAGTAGAATAAAGATCTTGATTAGGAGGCTTACAGTGGCAAATCCAGGGAGTGCAGATGTGAACTAACTTTTAAAGCCTAACTTTGATCGAGCCTTCAAAAAGAAATGGATTTGTGACAAATGAGTATACTTGATCTATGGCTTCTTCAGCCTCTACTTTCTGATATATTTCTATAAGCTCTCAGAGACTTCTGGCCAGAAGACACAATTAAGAAAAATCTTGGAAGTATACTTAGCTTATAGTTACAATAACTGATATTTCGTGGCACCGTTAAGTACTGAATTAAAAAAAAAATATCTCCATTGTATAATAACTGCGGCAGTTAACTTTTCATTCATTCATTCATCATCACTGCACGATAATTAGCTAATGAATAATAATAATTATCATTATTTCTATTTTTATTCACTTTCTGCCTTTCGTTTCCATTCACTTTAAAGCTGACATCATCAATTCAAATTACCTGCCTTCCATTTATCAAGTGTAAGTTTAGCTGAGATCCGGCTAACTGGGTTAGTTGAAGTCTGCAGAATGCACAGATTCTAGGAGCAGGCTTCTTAGCAAGGACAATCGTTCATTGGGATGCTAATAAAAAAAAGGCGCATGAGATGGATTTGCAGAATCCAACTGTACCTATTGGGAGTATTTCAGGGCAGTGAACAGTGGTGGGTTGCCCCTGGTTCGGACCGGTTCGCAGGAACCGGTAGTAAAACCGGCGGGAGGCTCCGCCCCCTGCCCCGAATGTTGTCATAGGCCAGGGGTCTGCAACCTTAAATACTCAAAGAGCCATTTGGACCTGTTTCCCACAGAAAAGAAAACCCCGGGAGACACAAAACCTGGGTGGGCGTGGCCAACTCGATGTCACTCACTTCCACCAGTCACATGATCCCCCCTTAGCCACGCCTACCCAGCCAGTCTTTAGGGCAGAGAACCAGTTGTTAAAAAACACCGGGAACCACAAAATTCTTTTGACATATCTCTCTCGCCCCTCTCTCCCTCTCTCTCTGTATCTCTCTATGTCTCTCTCTCTCCCTCTCTCTCTGTATCTCTCTATGTCTCTCTCTCTCCCTCTCTCTCTGTATCTCTCTCTCTCCCTCTCTCTCTGTATCTCTCTATGTCTCTCTCACCCTCTCTCTCTGTATCTCTCTATGTCTCTCTCTCCCTCTCTCTCTGTATCTCTCTCCCTCCCTCTCTCTCTGTATATCTCTATGTCTCTCTCTCCCTCTCTCTGTATCTCTCTATGTCTCTCTCTCTCCCTCTCTCTCTGTATCTCTCTCTCTCTCCCTCTCTCTCTCTGTATATCTCTATGTCTCTCTCTCCCTCTCTCTCTGTATCTCTCTATGTCTCTCTCTCACTCTCTCTCTGTATCTCTCTATGTCTCTCTCTCCCTCTCTCTCTGTATCTGTCTCTCTCTCCCTCTCTCTGTATTTCTCTATGTCTCTCTCTCTCCCTCTTTCTCTGTATCTCTCTCTCCCTCTCTCTCTCTGTATATCTCTATGTCTCTCTCTCCCTCTCTCTCTGTATCTCTCTATGTCTCTCTCTCACTCTCTGTATCTCTCTATGTCTCTCTCTCACTCTCTCTGTATCTCTCTCTCCCTCCCTCTCTCTCTGTATATCTCTATGTCTCTCTCTCCCTCTCTCTGTATCTCTCTATGTCTCTCTCTCCCTCTCTCTCTGTATCTCTCTCTCTCTCCCTCTCTCTCTCTCTGTATATCTCTATGTCTCTCTCTCCCTCTCTCTCTGTATCTCTCTATGTCTCTCTCTCTCACTCTCTGTATCTCTCTATGTCTCTCTCTCCCTCTCTCTCTGTATCTCTCTATGTCTCTCTCTCCCTCTCTCTCTGTATCTGTCTCTCTCTCCCTCTCTCTGTATTTCTCTATGTCTCTCTCTCTCCCTCTTTCTCTGTATCTCTCTATGTCTCTCTCTCCCTCTCTCTATGTCTCTCTCTCTCCCTCTGTATCTCTCTATGTCTCTCTCTCTCCCTCTCTCTCTGTATCTCTCTATGTCTCTCTCTCTCTGTATCTCTCTATGTCTCTCCCCCTCTCTATCTCTATCTGTCTGTCTCTGCCCTGGCCGCTTCTCCATCCCCCGCCATCACCCTTACCTTCTCAGGCTAGGCGAGGAGTGACTGGGAGAGGAGGGCAAGAGGCGGGGCCAGCCAGTGGTGGGATCACCTGACAGGGAGCCACAGCAGAGGGCCCAAAGAGCCGCAGGTTGCTGACCCCTGCCCTAGTCCTTCTTTTCATAAGACTAGCCATGCCCAGTTGCTGCAGCCGTCCTTCATATGTTTTAGCCTCCAGTCCCCTAATCATCTTTCTTGCTTTTCTCTGCACTCTTTCTAGAGTCTCCACACCTGTTCTGCCCCAGCTACGGATCCCAAGGAACTTAGCACACACAAAACTCCAAACAATTCGGTTTACTACAAACACCGTCTTTTGCAAATGCAGGCTGTTAATAAAACGTCCTTAACAACCTGCCAGAAATTCCATAGATAAAATCTTACGAAAGCTGGCAATTAGCCCAGAAGCCAGGTTTGCAAAGACAATCCACATTCAATGACCAGCGAGCGAACATGCATTGTTTCCTGCAACGTTTACAAGCTGTGTGCAAACTTAAATAGGCTAAGAGAGTGGCCAATTAGCCCCAAGCCTTTACTCTCGAGGAGACCTCCTCCTCCTGAGTAACCACTCCTGCCTTTTGGCAGCTCTGCGTTTCCGTGCATTGAGAAGAGGCTCCTCCACTTCATCCTCTCCACCTGAAGGAGCCTCTGGAGGTTCTGAAGGCCCTGGCTGAATCCCTGCCTCTGGCACCACATCCTCTTCAGCCTCCTCGCTGTCCGACTCGAGCGCCGGCTGCACAGGCTGCTGGCACGACACCACACCAGCCTCCTCGTCGTCGGGATCAGCAACAATCCGCGCAGGCCGCTGGCGGGCCACAACACCACCTTTTTACATTGTGGCGACCAAAACTGAGTGCAGTATTCCAATTGTTTCATTAAATTAAATTTAATCATTTAATTAAAGTCAATACTAAATTGATTAACTTTCTTAGGTATATCCACACCCCATCAGTTTTGAACGATCTACATTGGCTGCCTATTTATTACTGAACCAAATTCAGGCTGCTGGATCTGTAAAAACTTTGGGACCCAGAGATCAGGAAAAGCTTCCCTACCAAACAGCTGGGCTGTGCAAATGCTTCAGATGCAAATTTCCAAAATTGCATCTGTTTTGGAAAGTATAAGAGTGAAAATTCTCATCTGTTATCTCCAATTATTCAAAGGAGAGGCATCTTTCCCTATTTGCACAGACCAAGGAAAGAAGAAAACAAAAATTAAATTACAAAATATCCGGAATAAAACTCTACTCAGTACTGCATAGTTCATGCTATTAAAATAATCAGAGGAGACGATTCTTTTCCACATTCTATTTATGGAAATGCATTAAAGCTGGCATTAAATAGAGGCCTTCACTGTAGTGGCACACCTATTTCAGAGCACCTTCTTGTGAGAGTCATGCTGACATCATATTCATTTTGGAGCCAAATTAACCTTTCCCCATTATTTTAACGATTCTACTTTCATCAAGTGGAATTATTCAATTGCTTTGAATTTGAATGTACTGCTTACTGCTTTATTATTATAATTGTTACCAACATTGGCATATGGTATATTTTGGGTAAAAGTACAGTCAAATATACAGATAATTCTGTCTGTGACAATTAGCAACAATAAATAGAGCATCAGTAAGCATCAATTTGCTTAGAAACATCCACCAGTACAATATACTTAAAACCAACCAGAAGGCAAGAATTTAAAGACATACTCAAAACATTTCCATCTGTTATGTTTAAGCTTTAGTCTTTCAACTCCTTCAACATCTTTATAAGTGATTTAGATGAGGGGACAGAAGGGGAACTCATCAAATGTGTAGTCAACATCCAGCTGGGGGGGAATAGCCAACACTTTAGAATAGAATAGAATAACAGAGTTGGAAGGGACCTTGGAGGTCTTCTAGTCCAATCCTGTTTAGGCAGGAAACCCTACACCGCTTCAGACAAATGGTTATCCAATCTCTTCTTAAAAACTTCCAGTGTTGGAGCATTCACAACTTCTGGTGGCAAGTTGTTCCACTGATTAATTGTTCTCAGTCAGGAAATTTCTCCTTAGTTCTAAGTTGCTTCTCTCCTTGATGAGTTTCCACCCATTGCTTCTTGTCCTGCCCTCAGGTGCTTTGGGGAAGAGCTTGACTCCCTCTTCTTTGGGGCAGCCCCTGAGATATTGGAACCCTGCTATCAGGTCTCCCCTAGTCCTTCTTTTCATTAAACTAGGCAAACAGCAGATGTTAATTACAATGCTTTAGTCACCTGTACTACAGGCTCTTAGCTACCAGCTGCCTGCAATTACTGCGAGTTCAAATCTCACCAGGCTCAAGGTTGACTCAGCCTTCCATCCTTCCGAGGTAGGTAAAATGAGGACCTGGATTGTGGGGGCAATAAGCTGACTTTGTATAAAAAAGAACACCGCTTAGGGGGCCCCAAAAGCCCTACTAAGCAGGTATATACAAAAGTATGAAGGCTATTGCTTAATGCATTGTAAGCCGCCCTGAGTCTCCGGAGAAGGGCGGCATATAAATCGAACAAATAAATAAATAAATAAATAAATAAATAAATAAATAAATAAATAAATAAATTTATCCACATCTGTAATGCAGGGAGAATAGGAACTCTGCCCCAAGCATCCTATCTAAGCAGATAATAAGTAAAAAGGCTAGGAACTCCTTTCCTATAAGGATGCCTTCAAAGCCAGGAGGCCTGCTAAAATAGAAATTCCCTCGTCTTTAAATATGGGGGTGAGAACAGCGAGAGCACAAGTGGGCAATCTCAATTGACTAACTACTTCTTGACACTTTCAAAACACAAGGGGCTGCGTCAAGATGTTTAAGTACCCTCATTATCTTAGCGGGCTCCAAGTGGCCTCTCCACTTTACTCGGGAGCCTTCCTTGACAATGCTACCTCTCCTTCCCAAAACACACTTTCTTGAAGAGATTCTTTATGCTCTCCGCGGCGGCTTTGAGACGGTGCCACCGAGCTGTAGATGGTGTACATAAAATGCCGCTTTGTGTCTTCACGCAGCGGTGAAAAGCGAGAGAAATCATGCCAGGTGCCTTTTCCCAATATGATAATGTACTATCCGAAGCCCGCTCTGCTGACGTTCACAGAGGCATTCAGCATGGAGTCAAAACTGCATGGAATCTGGCCTTCGGTTGAGATATAGATATGTGTTTGGGTGTGTATATATGTATATAGATATAATAGATGTCTTTTATTTGTAGAACAAGGGCCGCGGTGGCTCAGTGGCTAAGACACTGAGCTTGTCGATCGAAAGGTCGGCAGTTCAGCGGTTCGAATCCCCAGTGCCGCGTAACGGGGTGAGCTCCCGTGTCTTGTCCCAGCTTCTGCCAACCTAGCAGTTCGAAAGCACGTAAAAAAATGCAAGTAGAAAAAATAGGGACCATTTTTGGTGGGAAGGGAACAGCGTTCCGTGAACCTTTGGCATTGAGTCATGCTGGCCACATGACCACGGAGACATCTTCGGACAGCGCTAGCTCTTCAATTTTGAAATGGAGATTTGCACCGTCCCCTAGAGTCGGGAACGAATAGCACGTATGTACAAGGGGAACCTTTACCTTTACCTTTATTTGTAGAACTGTTGTCTTTATTCTGCTGATTTTAAGGAGTTTCTTTTTTATCGTGGTTTGAAAAAGTATGTGTAATCCTCGACTTACAATCATTTGTTTAGTGAATGTTATGACACTGCTGGAAAACGTTATCAGTCCTCATACCTGTGGTTGTGTGGGTCAAAATTTGGAAGCTTAGCAAACATTGTTTAAAAGGGTTGCAACATTCCAGGATCACATAACTGTCATTTGCAACCTTCCTAGACAGCTTCTGACAGGCAGTCAATGGGAAGTCAGATTCGGTTAATAACCGTGTGATTCATTTAACGACGGTGGCAAAAAAAAATTGTAGAATCACACCCGAGTTGCTTAACGCCGGAAGTTCCAGTCTTGATCGTGGTCATTAAGTCGAGGACTATATGTAATAGTGTATAAAGCACAATTCATGGGATGAGACATTTTTGGAACAGTCAAAGTCTACCGGTTTCATGCGGACTCAGAAAACGGTTGGCTTTTAACAACCCAAACAAACACAGTGTTGTTTTATTATTTTAACTGGCCAAAAAAAAAAAAAAAAAAGAAAAAAAAAAGGAATTATCTTATGTGGTTTCCAAAAATGGACGTGTTTCCCTCCTTCATCCTCAGGCGACTAATAAAAAGAACCATAAACTATATAACAGGGTGCAGAGTAATTTGGAGCAAGCGTTACATGTGGTGAGGAGCACAAAAGGAAATCAAAGGATGGATGTTGCTCAAAGGACATTAATACGGGAACTGTGGTGGTCGGGGTGGAGAGAGGATTTGGAAGGGCAGGAGGAGGAAGAAGGAGAAAAAGGAGGAGAAGGGGAAGAAGAAGAGGAGGAGGGGGAGGGAGAGGAGGAGGAGAAGAAGAAGAAGGAGAAGAAGAAGAAGAGAAAAGGAGGAGGAGGAGAAGGAGAAAAAGGGGGAGGAGAAGAAGAAGAGAAAAGTAGGAGGAGGAGGAGAAGAAGAGGAGAAAAGGAGAAGAAAAAGGAGGAGGAGAGAAGAAGAAGGAGGAGAAGGGGAGGAGGAGGAAGAAGGAGAAAAAGGGGAGAGGAGGAGGAGAAGAAGACGAAGAAGAGAAAAGGAGGAGGGGGAGAAGAAAAGGAGGAGGAGAGGGGAGGAGGAGAAGGAGAAGGAGAAGAAGAAGAGGAGGGGGGAAGAGGAGGAGGAGGAGAAGAAAAAAGGAGAAGAAGAAGCAGAAGAAGAAGAGAAAAGGGAGGAGGGGGAGGGAGAAGGGGGGAGGAGGGGGTGGAGGAGGAGAAGAAGAAGAAGAAGAAGAGAAGGAGGAGGAGGAGGAGAAGAAGAAGAAGAGGAGGAGGAGGAGGAGGAGAGGAGGAGGAGGAGGAGGAGGAGGAGGAGGAGGAGGAGGAGAAGAAGAAGAAGAAGAAGAAGAAGAAGAAGAAGAAGAAGAAGAAGAAGAAGAAGAAGAAGAAGAGAAAACGGGGAGGAGGGGGAGAGGAGGAGGAGGAGAGAATCAGAAGGAGAAGAGAAAGAAAAAAAATAGTAACTGCCAGAAAAGGCAGCAGGGGAAAATATATACAGGAGGAAGTGAGGGTTGGGACAAAGACAGGCTGGTACAGAGTTACGCCAAAGCATTTGGTCTCCGTTCAGGAATGCCATTCCACAGTCCATGCCCACACGTCCGTCGCAGGCCTGTCCACCCACCAGGAAGGGGAAATTAAAACCATCCTTCCAGACTACAGCAAAAAGCCCTAGAAAAAGAAGAGGGCAGCTCAAACCAATGGGAGCCGGGGATTAAGACCTAAGAGCTCCCAGAAAGTAGGGAGGAGGAGGAGGAGGAGGAGGGGAGGGAGGGAGAGACGGCAAACGGGATGAGCGGATGGGGAATGCAATGCCAAGTGGCTAACTTTCCGTACGAAATCCTCATTAAAGATCTAGAAGGATTGGAAAGCTGCTTTTGCAGCTTCCGGTCTCTTAATTCCAAACCCCCACCCCTCACCCCCCACCCCCCACCCCGTCCCGGGAGAAATCAAGCTGTTGGCTCCTCTGTTTTCACTGTCAAAGATTCACAGGCCAAGATTGTGCGGATGAACTGATGGAAGATTTTAGGAGGTTTTGGAGAATGAAAGGAAGAAAAAAAATAATAATCCACGCTTCACCTCTGTGTGTATTAAGTACAATTCTTAGTACTTAATACACGCAGTACTTATTATATTTATTAAGTACATTAGTACTTAATGTACACAATTCTTAGTACAATTTTTAGAAGGCTCTTTGGGCCTTCTGCTGTGGCTCCCTGTCAGGTGATCCCACCACTGGCTGGCTGAGGAACTCTGGGAGTTGAAGTCCACAAGTCTTAAAGTTGCCAAGGTTGGAGACAGACGTTCAAGAGTTAAAGACCAAACCAGCCGGCAAAATCCTTTTCCTTAAGATAACGGAACTTGGCAACAACCTCGTGGCTGCCTGCCAAGAGTTTATTATTTACGAAGAGGAGAGATAACTTCTCCCCACTTCTGGTACATCAAAAGAAACAGCTCAATAATTACGGAGTTAATCAAGTCCAGAGATAATCCAGCAAAGTTTTATAGCAAAAGGTCCGGCAATGCAGAATGGCGTGGAAGCTTTCAGCTTTGTTCATCACAAGGTTTGACTGGCCCACCACGCTCCCTTTTATATCCTGCGGGGTGTGGTCCAGTGACTCAGCCTAATCTCGGGCACGCCCTTTCTTCTGTTGCGCGTGCTTATCTCTGCAACGCTGGCGTGGATCCAGCCAAGATCCATTACCCTCATCACTGTCCATCTGTGGCTGCGTGGACGTGCTTGGCCCCGGCCCTATCTTTTGCCTTTCGGCGGACACCGAAGGCATTGCCAGAGAGGAGGGTCCTGGAGAGGGAGGCCTTGCCAACTCCTCTCCTTCACTCTCGGAGTCCTCTCCTGCCGATGACACAGGCTCAGGTAACGGAGCCACAACAAAGCCATGGCTTGCTTTGTCATTTGCTTAACAAACAGCAAGCGTAAATCATGAGCCACACCAGCTAAGATGCACTTGGATTTGAAGCAGCTGCCCCAGAAGGGTGCAAGATATGATAAATATCCCATCTGCAAAGGTTTTTTATTATTATTATTATTTCCATTCTGTCTCCTATGGTTACCCTCAGAAATGGAACTGTCGATCCAGCCTCAGGCCTGGGTATAAATTCTGCCGACAGAGACCAGCGCAGTTCCGAATCTCTAAGGAAAAACTGCCAACTGTGTCAAATAGCTTGCTAGCCTGGTCCCCTTCCCCTCGGCGTTAATGCACCATTCTCTGGACTCGGAAGGGGGTCTAGTATTATTCTCAAGTTCTCTCCAGAGCCTTGGGGGTTTCTAAAGCAGCAGCAGCAGCCTTGAAACACAATGGAGGACAATGCACGGACCTGTGGCACAGCTTGGTTTCCGAAATGGCCGCAAGTACGGAAGTTAAGACCAAGCTTTCTGGACAGTTCCTTCCTACCACCAGGCTCTTGGGAGACAGCTGAGGTTTAGAAAATACACGAGGCCAACCCAAGATTCTTTCATAGCATGGATTGAAACATTGACTGTATCTATATTTCTAAATATGTCTGTCTGTCTATCATCTATCTGTCTGTCTAGCTATCTAGCTATCATCCATCTATCTGTCTAGAAAATATAAAAATATTTAAAAAATATGTATGTGTCTGTCTGTCCGTCTATTCATCCATCCACCCACATCTATCTATCTATCTATCTATCTATCTATCTATCTATCCATCCATCCATCCATCCTGTCTGTGTATCTATCTGTCTATCTATCTATCTATCTATCTATCTATCTATCTATCTATCCATCCATCCAGTCTGTCTGTCTGTGTATCTATCTTCTCTGTCTGTCTGTCCGTCCATCCATCCATCCATCCATCCTGTCTGTCTGTCTGTGTATCTATCTGTGAGCATTCCTCCTTATTTCCAGGTTGAATCTCTCCTTGTTCATTTTCCATCCATTATTCCTTGTCTGGCCTTCAGGTGCTTTGGAAAATAACTTGATCCCCTCCTCTCTGTGGCAGCCCCTTAAATATTGAAATGCTGCTATCCTGTCTCCCCTGGTCCTTCTCTTCACTAGACTAGCCATGCCTGGTTCCTGCTTCAAATGGTCCTGCTTGAATAAGAAGGGTCTCTGATCATGGTTAGAGGTAGGGAACCTGGGCCTGCCTCCCTCCCGCACTCAGCCGCTGCAGCTTTGGAGGAAAAGCCGTTTCAGCCTCCAAACTGGCCAAGCCCCTCCCGCAGCTTCTGGGGCTGCGTCAGAGCGGAGAGCATTTGATTTTGCATCTGATTCTGATTAGGCTGTATTGCCACTGATGATAATGGCCCAAATTGCATTGATCTTTAACAACAACAAAAAAAAAGAAAACTAATAAATTCTACGGACCACCATTGAAGGGGGAGTAATGAAATGCAGCTGTTGGAATTAAAAAATCCTTTCTTGGACTCAGGAAGCTTGGGTGAGGCCTTGGGAGGAGAATCTCTTCTGGGGAAAGAAATGCTTAATTTTATTTTATTTTATTTTATTTTTAAAAAGGCCATTCTCACTCATCTCTGACCTACCGGGTGTTAGGTGGGAGAAGTAGAATGCTTCCCAGCAACAGATAAATAGCTCTGGCAGCTTTTTTTCAAAATGGATGATAATATGAATATACTCTTTAGCCTCTCCCGCCCCCCCCTGTCTTTCCAGATCCTCCATTGATGCAACCAAGCGGACAGTCAATTCAAACGCAGAGCAAACCCTGTCTGGACACCACTCCTTCCCCCTCCCGCCGCCCTAGACAGAAGATGCAAGATCACAAAGCAGAGAGAAACATGAGAATGGCCTGTTTTTATGACTCTGTAATATCTTAAATTTTGGATAGAATACGGGCGACTGGATGGAGCTGAACATGAGAATTGGAGGAGAAAAAAAAATCATGGATGGACGGATGGAAGGAAGGAAGGAAGTCGGTCATGGAAAGAAGGGAGGGAGGCAGGGAGGGAGGACAAGGAAGGAAGGAAGGAAGGAAGGAAGGAAGGAAGGAAGGAAGGAAGGAAGGAAGGAAGGAAGGAAAAAGAAAGAAAATAGGAGAAAGGGAAAAAATCCTAATTTGGGGGCTATAATATCTTAATTTTGGATAAAATGTGGGTGACTGGATGGAGCTGAACATGAGAATTGGAAGAGAAAAAAATTACGGATGGATGGAAGGAAGGAAGGAAGGAAGGAAGGAAGGAAGGAAGGAAGGAAACTGGTCATAGAAGGGAGGGAGGAAGGAAAGAAAGAAGGAAGGGAGTCAGTTATGGAAGGAAGGGAGAGAGGAAAAAGAAAGAAAAATAGGAGAAAGAGAAAAAAAAATCCTAATTTGGGGGCTATAATAATTAATTTTGGATAAAATGTGGATGACTGGATGGAGCTGAACAAGACAATTGGAAGAGAAGGAAGGAAGAGAGGAAGAGAAAAAAATTACGGACAGACAGAAGGAAGGAAGGAAGGAAGGAAGGAAGGAAGGAAGGAAGGAAATCAGTCATGGAAGGGAGGGAGGGAGGGAGGAAGGAAGGAAATCTGTCATGGAAGGAAGGGAGGGAGGGAGGAAATCGGTCATGGAAGGGAGGGAGGGAGGAAGGAAGGAAGGAAGGAAAGAAAGAGAGAAGGAAGGGAGTTGGTTATGGAAGGAAGGGAGGGAGGGAGGGAGGAAGGAAGGCCTCTGGAGATAAACAGTAGGGAATTAGGTTTCAGATTTGATAATTTCTGAGATTTACTGATCTCCCAAAAAACCAGGGTAGGGAAGTGGGAGAAAAGCTAAGCCAGCATCATGTTTACCTGGGGTTTTTTCCCTCCTGCAAATGCCCAACTCAGAGGTTGATAGAGTGAACGCAGCCATCCCACTCTAAACTTTCTTCCCCACGGAAACCCCAATGCTAAACCCATTCTGGCTATATGGCCCATCTTCATAAAACTCAGCCAATAGCTCATCCAGTTAGAATTTACCTCTTATAGGGCACACGCCGTAATTCTTTATTGTGTCTGTACACGCAATCATATGTCCTAATCAATATAGAAAACCACAGGGAGCTGTATAAGTGTCCTTTCAGAGCTCTTATAAGGTAAAGGTTCCCCTCGCACATATGTGCTAGTTGTTCCCGACTCTAGGGGGCAGTACTCATCTCCGTTTCAAAGCCAAAGAGCCAGCGCTGTCCGAAGACCTATTTTGATCTCTATGCCTATTTTTCTACCTGCATTTTTTTTACGTGCTTTCGAACTGCTAGGTTGGCAGGAGCTGGGACAAGTAACAGGAGCTCACCCCCTTTCGTGGTGCTAGGGATTCGAACCGCTGAACTGCCGAACTTTCGATCGACAAGCTCAGCGTCTTAGCCACTGAGCCACTGGGTTCCCCAACCAGATAAAAATGTTTTCTAGTTCAGAGATCTCTGAGAACCTTGGCTATATCTGCAGGATGATTCTCAGGAAACTCTATATAGTTTCCTTATCCAGATGTGCTTCATAGACCATTCCTTTTCATTTGCATCTGCCTTTTCAGATAGTATAATGAGCTTTTGGTTAAATGTTGGCAGGTTTTTCCCTTCACTCCAAAACCCCAAATAAAAAAACATATTTGGTACTCAATTCGGTACAACAACGGCAACCTGCTTCAACTTGTTCGGTTTTAATGCCTTCCCATGACCGAATCAAATATTTGAGCTGACAGCACAATAAAATATGGGGCTGGAGACAAGATGCTCTCCCAATTTCCTAACCAGCAAAATTACGTTACCTAGAAATTGCCAATCCCGTCATATGTGAAGGACACCAGCTGGAAGAAGACCGCTATAGAAGAAGACAATTGGAGGCCATTAAGGGCAGACAAGAAGCCATACACAACTCCTCTTCTGCAGTAGTGGGATTCAAATAATTTAACAACTGGTTCTCCGCCCTAATGACCGGCTGTGTGGGCGTGGCCATGGTGGGTGTGGCCAGAAGGTGTGGCCGGCAGCACTCGGCCTCTTGCACACCCCTGGGAGCAAAAACATGCCATGGGGGGGGCAGCGTGGTGCTCCCCCCCTGCACGCCATTTTGGGCCTAGTAGGCGTCCCTGCAGCCTCCTGGGAGCAAAATTGGGCTGCGGGAGGTGGGCGCACCACACCCCCTGCGGTCCATTTTGGGCCTAGTAAGCCTCCCTGCACTTATCTGGGAGCCAAAATGGGGCACGTGAGGACTCCTGGAAGGGGCAGGGCCAGCCAGCAATTTAACAACCGGCTCGCCCGAACCGGCTGAATCTCACCACTGTTATTGTGAACTCCGGAACTTTCCGTCAATTCTGCCCAGCAAGCTTCTAAACCTGTCTATGGTTTCAACCAAGCGGTTGGAGGAGGAGGAAGAAGATGGAAAAACAAATCCTAACAAAATTCCAGAGCTACTTTCAACCACCTTGCTCCCGAATCCCGATCCGTTCCTAACAGGCAATAAACCCTATAACTGCCTTAGACTTTTTTAGAAGCAGGAAAAAATGTCAAGTGAAACAAAAGGTGTTACGGAGCAATTTGCCTCACTCGCTGTCTTATTAAAGTCATTTTGTTCTCGCTCGCACAACTTCCTTGTAATAAAAACAAAGTGAATCTAAAGATTTCGGCAATCGTTTGATTGTAGTAATAGAAGTTCTCTATAAAGAGCCTCAGATGCTTGGCTTATAGCTCAAGTAAATGCTAATAAGATTTAAAAGAAACATGAAAAAAGAAGCTCAGAGACTTGCAATAATTAAAAAAAAAAATCTGAATATATGCCTGGCTAAAATGCACCTTTAAGCAGAATATTTTTACTTTTTTTTTTTTTCAGTTTCAGGAAGGAGGAAGAAACTTTATTTAGATAGGGATTGAATGACTGATTCCATTTTAAGCCTGACAAATAATAAGAGATCTCTGGATAGCTTGCAGGGAAACAAATTGTGTACCGAGTTTCAAAATCTGTTCAAACTTACTCAATCCTTTTAACAAAAATGAACTTTTAATTAAATGAATCTCACTACATCTTTCACATAGAATATGTTACGTTCAACCCTTTTTTGGAATAGCTTTGGGCAAGGGTGTCAAACTCAATTTCATTGTGGGCCGCATCAGGGTTGTGCTTGACCTCGGGAGGGTGGGGGCGTGGCCAGGGGGCGTGGCCAGCTTGACATCACTGAACCAAACTGTGGTTTGGTGTGTTTGGTTCAGAGGCTTAATGATGCTGGAACTGAATGATCAGAAATGATCTGCACTCCAGCGGTTCGAGTCCGTCTCAGTGAGCTCCTGTCACTCGTTCCGTAGCAGTTTGAAAGCAGGCAATATTGCAAGTAGATAAATGGGTACCACTTCGGTGGGAGGAAAAAAAATCTAGCTACGTTCATTTGTGCAGAGAGCAGAAGCTGACACTGGACCTGGCCAGACGTGAGATATTACAAAACAAGGCGAGGCGAGACAAGCCAAAGAGTGAGCAACCCGAGCTCCACGAGTTAACTGGTGTGAAGCTAGTTCGCCCACTATGGTGCACCAAGAATAGGCATGCAAGTGTCAAACAAAATGAATTAGCAATTTAGGCTGTCAGGACTACATTGGGTGTCTACTCTATGTAGAATTCTCTGACATTGTATGCCATACAATGATTTTTATGATGGGGTTTTTAAAATTTGAAACTGATTTTAAATTGAAATGTTTTAATTACGGGCCAAATTATTTAATTATTTTAAATCTATTTTAACTTTTGTATATAAAGTGTTTTACTTGGCTGTTCACCGCCCTGAGTCCGAAAGGAGAAGGGCGGTATAGAAATTTGAAAAATGAATAAATAAATAAATAATACACTAAATAAATAAATAATGGAAGAGGTTTTAATCTATTAGCAAATGAGCAAAAGAGTTGTAATACCTTGCTGGTGATTTTTTTTTTTTTTTTAATATACACTCACTCCTAATTTATATTGTTTTGCTTGCATATTCTCTCTAAAACAAAGGCTAAAAATTCTGGGTTTGTTGTTTTTCTAAACACAAGTTGGGATCTGCAGAATTTCACAAGCTGTAGGTTTCACCCAATAAGCCTTGAGGGAAAGCAGGTTTCTCGCTCCCATGTTAAATCACGTTCGTTTGTAAAAAAGATTGCAAAAGATTGTTGCTTACATGGAAACATCACAACTTACTTTTTCAGGGGCTCTATGACTGTTTTTTGGATTTGATTCACCTGTTAGAAGAAGAAGAAGAAGAAGAAATGTTTTCAATAACCAGCAAGGCAGATCACTTGAACCGGTGTTTTTCAACCTTGGTGACTTGAAGATGTCTGGACTTCAACTCCCAGAATTCCCCAGCCAGAATTCCCCATTTCAATTCTGGGAGTTGAAGTCCAGACATCTTCAAGTTGCCATGGTTGAGAAGCACTTATTGGAACTTCGTATCCAACTCCATATTTTCCAAATATGTTCTTTTCCACTCTTGTTGTTTCCATGTTTCCTTTCCATGTTTTCATTTTCAGCTAAATTAAGTATTCTGTGGCTACTGAGCATGTTAAATCTTCACCAGAATTTTCCTTCTTTTTAATTGTTGGGATTTTTACCAAAAAAACCCCCGAACAGTTTAGCTAAGTGTAAAGATTTCTCTAAATATGTTGGTGTTTGCTCTCTTGGTTTTTAATGGGTCTACTCTCGCTCCAATTCTGTACCATTATATTCGGTACTCATAATACGAGATTGTTATTATGGGAATGTGGTTCATAATATAACATAAAATCTTAAAATTAATCCAAAATATAAAGAGCCAAGAATGATGGACAATCAGTTGTGGGGGGAAGTTATGGAACTCTGTTTTTGTATTGTGTGCACAAAGATGGAAAGATATAGCGATATCTACAATGGTCGGCTGGTTGGTGAAGACGATGGAACTTGCTGAGATGGCCAAATTGAAGTCTGTGATTAGAGAAAGTACAATATCTGTACAGCTGCCTGGAAACCTTTTATGTAGATTTTGTGAAAAAACAGAACAAAATTAACTCAATGATTTATGGGTTTGATGCAGTGGTGGAATTCAATTTTTTTTGCTACCCGTTCTGTGGGTGTGGCTTGGTGGGCATGGCTTGGTGGGCATGGCAGGGGAAGGATACTATAAAATCTCCATTCCCACCCCATTCCAGGAGAAGGATACTGTAAAATCTCCATTCCCTCCCCAATCCAGGAGAAGGATACTGCAAAATCCCCATTTCCTCCCAATCAGCTGGGACTCGGGAGGCAGAGAATAGATGGGGGCAGGGCCAGTCAGAGGTGGTATTTACCGGTTCTCCGAACTACTCAAAATTTCCGCTACCGGTTCTCCAGAACTGGTCAGAACCTGCTGAAACCCACCTCTGGTAAGAGGTATATTAGAGAAGATTGGAAGCCACTTCTTTGTATTTTTTTTTTCTCTTGCTCTTCTCTTTTTCTTTCTCTCTCGTGCTTTTAGCTTTCTCTTTGATCTTTTTTTTTCTTTTTTACTTTACATTAGCATTAGTTTTTAATCATTGTTTTTAAAACCTTGAATGAAATTGTTTTTTTTAAAAAAAACAAACAACAAAATATAAAAAGCCATTACGAGTAAGCATACCAGACAAAAGTTGAATTCCAACAATAGAGATCAGATGAGGTTCAGGGTTGAATCGTTGATTTTCTGGTACTCTCTGAGTTTGGTTATTTTCCTGAAGGTATTTCAATACCAAGCTAGGTAACATCATCAGTGCAGGAAAACAACCAAACTCAGTGATGGGCTGCTCCCGGTTCCAACGGGTTCTGACAAACCGGTAGTTCCGATGATCAGATGGCCCCGCCCACCCATCCCTGCCCTATCCTGTCTTATATTTCCTCCTTTCTGGCTCAGCTGATTCGCTCAGCACAGCTGATTTCTGCGCTGTTTTACTTACCGGGCTGCCTTAGAAGGTAAGCAGCTGAGCTTCAAATTGCGGTATTTTGAACGCTACGTGCAAGTGCAATAGGTATGCGCGTGCTCGGTGGACCGGTTGCAGTCCACCCCTGACCAAACTCAGGGAACCCCGACAGAAGTTGGGTTGCTACAGCTTGTGCCACTCACGAGAGATAAGCCAAAAGAATTACCTCTGATAGAGTTGAGATTTAATAAATTCAGGAAGTTCTGATTTACATCTAATAATTGTGCAAATTCACCTGGCTGCAGATCCCAGCCTGAGAAGCGCAGGTTGGAGAATTTACTGTTCTGTGGCAATTACTATTCTAAATCTCAAAATTGTTAAGAATTAATTGCCTATTTTGTTCTTTGTCATTATTTCAAATTTCACTCTGTAATAACTTTAAGTGATTTTTAAAATCCTGAGAGATGCGTACACAGCTGGTGTAGCTACTGGCACTGTACAATACCAGTCATGAACATCTGTACCCCCTTTTGCACATCCTCTAATATATAACGTCAGTATTACAATCTTGACAAGAACTGTGTGGAACGATCAAGGAAAACTTCACAATTAAGGATGTCAAACTTGGAAAAACTTCTCCTTCCTCCTCAGGAATAGATCCTGAGCAAAACTTACCTTCTCTTGGTTAAAAGAATCCATTCGTTTCATTGCCGTGTCCAGGGCCATCACCATTTCGAGAAATTTAGGGTCTTGTTCACAGAGAGGATTGGCCATGAGATCCGATGAGATTTTGACAGCAGACTTTGACATGGCTATATTTGGGATAGAATTCAGGGAGAAATTGATTAAGGATTGATGCTATTAAGAGATACACATTGATTTAGATGGTAGAAAGGGTAAGGGGATTTTTTTTTTTTTTTTTTTGGTAGTCAGGGAACACCATTAATATAGAGCTGGAAAATACAGTATTTTTTCGGATTATAAGATGCACCAGTGTATAAGATGTACCAAGATTTCAAAGAGGTAAGCAAGAAAAAAAAAAACATTTTGCCCTCCCCAGGCCCCAGGAGCACTCTGCAGGCCTCCCAAAGCCTCTGCGCACCCCTGTTTTTGCAAAAAACACACCCGTTTTTTGCAAAAAACGGGACAGGCAGGGCGGGGGCTTCGGGAGGCCAAAAATGGCTGCATTCGGTGTATAAGATCCACCAAGATTTCCACCCTCTTTTAGGGGGGAAAAAAGTGTGTCTTATATTCCGAAAAGTATGGTATGCTTTTCCTGACAGGAAAAATATGTTTTTCCTGACAGATGGACTTCTGGATCTTCCCCTATTCTCCTTCCTCTTTTAGAATGGACTAAGTCAATACAGTTAGTCCTCGATTTATGACCGTTTTTCCACACTTATGACCGCCTGATCAAAATTCAGATGCTTGGGCAACTGACTCATATTTACGAAGGGTGCAGTGTCACGGGGTCATGTGATTCCCTTTTGGGACTTTCTGACAAAGCAAAATCGACGGGAAAGCCAAAGTTACTTAAGTTACAAAGTTACTTGGTTATCTACGGGACCGCCTACTACCACCAATAGCCTCCCACCGGCCAGTACGCTCCCATAGAGAGGGGCTCCTCCGGGTGCCGTCGGCCAAACAATGTCGACTGGCGGCCCCTAGGAGGAGAGCCTTCTCTGTGGGGGCACCTACGATCTGGAACGAGCTCCCCCCGGAGATACGGAGGATCCCGGATCTGCGCACCTTCCGCCGTGCGCTTAAAACGTTTTTATTCCATCAAGCTGGCCTGGCCTAAATCTTCTCCTTTTTAAAATTTTTAAATTTTAAATTTAAATTTTAAATACGAATTTGAATTTGTCTAATTATGGGATATTTTTAAAATTTAGCCAAACTGTTTAATCTGTTTTAACCTATTTTAAATTTTGTATTTTCTGTGTTTTTATCTTTTTGGCTGTTCACCGCCCTGAGTCCTTCGGGAGAAGGGCGGTATAGAAATCTAATAAAACTAAACTAAACTAAACCGTGTTACTAATTTAACAGCTGCAGGGGTTCGCTTTAACAATCGTGGCAAGAAAGTTCATAACATGGGGCAAAACTCACTTAGCAAATGCCTCACTTAGCAGCAGAAATGTGGTCGTTAAGTTGAGGACTACCTGTATTAGGATCTCCCCTGAATTTCCTACCTCAAAATTGTACAAAACGACAATTGTGATCAGAGGACTCCCTGGGAGATGCAAAAAAAAAAAAAGAGAGAGAATATTTGGGGCCATAATTAACCTCTGTGACTTCAGACTGTAGCCTTACATACATAGCCTTCTCAAACAAGGCCATTTGAAGATGTGTGGACTTCAAGTCCCAGAATTCTCCAGCCGGTTGCCAAGGTTAAACTCTGCTATAGAGCAGGGGTCTCCAACCTTGACAACTTTAAGCCTGGCGGACTTCAACTCTCAGAATTCAGCAGATCTGACAGCAGATTCGGACAGTGAGGAGGTTGGAGAGGAGCCTGGGCCAGTCCTGGAGTCTGGGGAAGGCTCTGATGAGGGCTCTGCATCGGAGACAGAGATGGGGCCGGGGCTGTATGACAGGTATCAGCTGCCTTCGGAATCAGACATCAGTGAGGCAGAGGAACAGCTGGACCCTGTTCCCAGTATGTGCATGCGCAGAGTTGCCAGATGAAGGGAACAGCTAAAGAACAAGGGTCGACTAGGGAGTAAGGCCACAGGTGGACGATGAAGGGCCCCTCCCAGAGGGAATAAAAGAGGAGTGAAAGGGGGAGTGGAGTTTGCAGGAGACAATTAGTTCGCTTAATTGGTTCGTGACTTCTTGCCAAGTTTTGAAGATATCGGCCTGGCAGCTCTCCAAGCCAGATAAGGTCTGTAACTGTAACTTCTCCCTTGAAAGACTTTGCTGGATGTGAATGAGAAGAATTCACAGTCACTTAATTAAAAGGGGGATTTTGTCGGGACAGGGAGTCTGTTTCGTGGTTTGGGGAAGTCTAGTTCAGAACACTTCTCCTTATAAAAAGTGAAGTATCCATTCACCATACTTCTATTTTCCTAATGCAAAAAGAAGAGTCTGAAATGATTCCTTGCCCAGAGCTTAATGATTGGAATGCAAATTTTGCTTTTCTTAAGCTAGCTTCTTCATTTGAACTGGTGACAGGTCAAGGGATTCACAATCCAGCTTTTCAGGAATTCATTCATTGTCTCCCGACCTCACAATAAGCTTGAAACATAAAAGCGGAGACACTCCGGAGTGCATAAAATGCTAATGGGAAAACTCTCCAGGAACGCTAACTGGTGGCTTGGAAGAAGAGCTATTAATGAATTTGTGCAAACATCAGGATAAACACTCATAGGTAATCAAGTCCGCATTATTTAAAGGCGCCATTTAGAAAAAAGTGCCCGAGCGGAGGCTCCTTTTAAAACAGACGCAGAAGTGGCTAGACAAGCAGAAAGGCAGCCTTTTCTCAGCGCTGTTAAGGGCTGTGTAGTTTCACCGCAGCTCTTTCAAAGCTAACAAATTGCAACCGATTAAGCGCTTTCGGTAGTTTTTACAAAAAAATAAAAATATATCCTCTGGCAGCTGTGACAAGATAATGAAGGCAAAGCAAAGTTAGCAAGGTGTAAAACCCCCGACGAATGCAGTGAGGTTTATATACGGGGAAAAACATTTAGGCTGCTTAAGGTGTTTGTAAGCACATTTTAGAACATTTTGTCCTGGGGACAGTTTCAGAGTCAAAGCGTAGGAGCATCCTTTCCCAGAACTAAGGTTGGACCAAGGGGCATCGATGAATTTTAACTGAACCTGGGTTCAAATTGCACAGGTGCTATGGCAGTGATGGCTAACCTTTTTTGCCATCGCGTGACAGGAGCGGGGGGAGGGGGTTCGTTGCGTGCACGCATGCCCACACCCATAATTCTATGCGCCCCGCCCCGGCTCATGTGACCTCCCACTCCCCCCCCCCACTCCTGGCATGCTGGTTCCGTTTTTTGTTCTTCCCCAGGCTCCAGGGCCTTTCTAGGAGTGTGGGAAGGGTGAAAACAGCCTTCCCCACCCCACCGGAGGTGGGAAATGGCCCGTTTACCAATTTACGGTCCAGGGGTGGGTTCTAAATTTTTTTACTACCGGTTCTGTGCACGTGGCTTATTTTGTGGGCGTGGCTTGATGGTCATGTGACAATTCTTTAGGATTTAGCAGAGGTACTGGTCTATCAGGCTTTTAACTGCTTGTAGAGCTGTACCAGTCTACCCATTTGTTTTTGGAGGCACTGGTCTACCCATTTATTTTTGGAAGCACTGGTCTACCCATTTATTTTTGCAGGCACCGGTCTACCACCACACTGCCTTATAACACTGATCAGCTGTAGGGCGGCCCTTTGAAGCCCCACGGCAAGAGTTTAAACAGTTTTTTTCCTTCTAGCAGATTAGCTGGGACTCAGGAGGCAGCAATAGATTGGGGGTGGGGTCAAATAAAATAAGAATAACGCGGGGGGCGCAGAACCGGTTCAGTGATGTCATATCGTCATCATTACTGACTCGGTGGAACCCGGCTGAACCAGGAGGAACCCACCACTGTTACAGTCCCTCCGGAAGTTGGCAAACGGGCCATTTCCGGCCTCCGGAGGGCCTCTGGGGGGGTGGGGAAGGCCGTTTTCATCCTCCCCAAGTTCCTAGAAAGGCCCTGGAGCCTGGGGAAGAGAGAAAAACGGGCCTTCCACACCACCCCCCGAGGCCCTCTGGAGGCAGGAAACAGCCTGTTTCCCTACTTCAAGTAGGCCCAAAAGGCCAGAAAAATCAGCTGGCGCGCACCGGAGCTGAGCTCACATGCCCACCGATATGGCTACACGTGCCATAAATTCACCATCACGTTGCTATGGCATAAATGTGTACACCTTTCTGGGTGCCCTTGGGCCCCTGCCCCTTAAGACGTTTTAAAGATAAGTTTTACGTCTTCAAATTAATGGGAATTAATATTAATTGGTATGCAAGACCTCTGTCAACATCGATTTTTGAGCTTCATTAAGCTCTATTGACATTCCAGGAAAATAAATGTAGAAGTCAGCTATTGCACAATGTTTTGTTTACAGATGTTATCCACTTATCCAGGAAAAAAAAGGAAAATGTAGGATGAAGTGACAGGGAGAACATTCTCAGGGAGATAGAAGGAATGGCTGGGAGGACTCTTACTATTTTGCCTTTGGTGGATAATATTTTGCGGCCTGCAGTCATTTTGAGATACAGTACATGGACTTCAGAAATTGTGGGATTTGTTTCTCAGATTCATATCGCAATGCTCCTGAACTAGGGTTACAGCTACTTATTTGCTGTAAGAAACAGAGCAAGAGATTTGAACCAACAACAGGGGTGAAATGATTCCGGTTCAGACCGGATCGCCCGATCCGTAGCGATGGTGGTGGGTGGTTCAGAAAACTGGTAGCAAAAATCCCTGCACACACCCCCCCCATGCCCAGCTGAGCCACACAATCATCAGAGGCTTTTTTTTTTTACTTTTAAAAGCATTTTTTCTACAACCTCTTCTGACGAAAAAATGCTTTTAAAAGTAAAAAAAAAAAAAAAGCCTCTGATGATCGTGCGGCTCAGCTGGGATCGTCAGAGGCTTTTCAAAGCATTTTTTTTCTGCAACCTCTTGGCCGAAGAGGTGGTAAAAAAAATGCTTTTAAAAGTCTCTGACGATCCCAGCTGAATTGCCTGATCAGCAGAGAGGCATTTTTTAAAAAGCCTCTCTGACGATCCCAGCTGAGTTGCCTGATCGGCAGAGGCTTTTCAAAGCACTAGAAATAATGCTTTGAAAAATTCAAAAAAAAAAAAAAAAAAAAAAAAAAAGGTGGCCACGCCTACCCAGTCACATTACCCCACCACCACCAAGCCACGCCCACAGAACCAGTAGTAACAAATTTTACATTTCACCCCTGACCAAACCCACAAAACTTGCACCAAAAGGCAAGGCGAGAAACAATGGTTGGAAACTAACCAAGGAGAGAAGCAACCTAAAACTAAGGAGAAATTTCCTAACGGTGAGAGCAATCAATGAATGGAACAACTTCATGGGTGCTCCATCACTGAAGGCTTTGAAGAAGAAGAGATTGGACAACCATTTGTCCAGAATGATACAGGCTCTCCTGCTCATCTTCCTTCATTGGACATTGATGACATTAGGGAATTGATGTCACTAGTAGAGAGTAGGGAAGAGAGAATAGAATGGAGTCTCTGCCACACTTCTTGGCTCTAGCAAAGGCACATTAGCAGCTTACATTGGTACATTTCTCAATCTTCTATATACTGTATATAAAAGCCAAATACCAGTCACTCATCACGAAATCTCCAGAACGGTAAAGCCTACAAACTTGAAATTTGGCATGTATGTTCCTCTTGGCTTCTAGGTGCTCGCTAAGAAACGATTTTTTGAAATGACCATCGGATCATTAGTATTCCATATACAGTATTATATTAATACATTCTGATGCTAAGACGTTCTACTCCCCCTCCCTACCTGAAAAGAACTCTGTCCCAACTGCCGGTTGCCTTATATTAACATGCTCTGATGCTACCCCTTTGCAAAACCGGGCATGGGCGTGGCCAACATGTGACTCATCCGGCCTGCGGGCTAGGACATTCTACTCCCCCTCCCCCTCTGTTCCAACTGTCAGTTGCCTTATATTAACACACACTGATGCTTCAGAGTTACACATTCTACATTAAGTTTCGGGCTTTAAGTATCAATTTATTATGCCCGATCACATAGTTTCGTAGCAAAGCACGGGCGTCCAGTTAGTTACTTATAAGGAAGGCTTGGATGCATTTGTCTAACTAACCCCCTTTGAACATATTTGAGTGTTTCCAGTTTCTGTTACCAGCAAGAAGGGAAAACCAAATTAGAAGATGGTTGCCCCAGCTCCAGAGATCGGGACGGTACATCTATAAATGCAAAATAATGTTTGGGTTTTAAGTCGTAAAATAGGTAAACTTGTGATGATGCTTCAGAGCCGAAGAAGGAGCAAGCTGAGGGAAGCATCTTCCCACAAATTCTCTGGGGCTGATCCATTATCGATGCTCCTTGAAAAGAAGGAAAGGAATTCTGAGGGAGGGAGGGAGGGAGGGAGGGAGGGAGGGAGGGAGGGAGGAAGTGAAGGATGGATGGATGGATGGATGGAAGGAAGGATGGAAGGAAGGAAGGAAGGAAGGAGACGGAAAATAGGAGAAAGGAAAAAAAAATCTTCCTAATTTGGGGGCTAATTTATAAGGAAAAGCAGAGAACCAGCTTTTTATATTTAAAACCAGAATGGTACAGATGATTGCTCTGCAGTTACTAGAATTTCTGGGTCAACTCAGAACCAGAAAGAAGTTCAAATTCTGCATTTATGCATAGCTGAATCCTGTGTTCCGAAAATTACATAAACATTCAGACTCGTAAGCTTTTTCGGTTTCCAAGAAAACCAAAGAAAACAACATTTATTTAAATGTTTTTATCCTTTATCAGGAGGCAAACAGTGAACTGCCCTGAAGTTTAAAACTGTTCCTTACTTTCTCATTTAGGGAAGTGACATTTATGGTTCCACTGATGACAAAAAATTGTTTTTTTCTCCTCTAGGAGAAAAATATGTATTTCCCCCTCATTCTGGCCTTTTCTTTTCATTTCATTCCTGGCTTGCTCTGGTAATGCATTCATTTTATCTTCAAAATAATGTGAGGACAAAAAAAAAAAAAACCGAGGACGTTTTTTAGAATCAGAGGAACATGGGAGTATAATTTTTGTTTTGTTTTCTACAATCTGCGGCTACAGCAAAATACCTACTATCGACTTTAGGAGTTGTAAAAAGCTGCTGGGCTATTTCTACCATTATTTTAAGGCCCTTAATTGGTTCTCGATCTACATTTCTCTCCTTCCAGTTCGCTCAGACGCCACGTTCGATGGGATGGGATTGGACACAATTGAGTTCCTACTGGAGATGCCACAGAACGCAATGCAGAAAGGACAAAAGGGCAGGAGAAAATCAACACCTGGAGTCCAGATGTTTCTCTCCAAAATCTCAGAAGCAAACAGCTGTGTCAGTAGGAAAAGAACAAACAGAAGAAATGACTGCCAGTTTACTCACTGCTTCCTACGCTTATCACAGTGTCCAAAGCCAAGTTAAATCCAGCCTTAATCAGGAATTCCCTGGATAATTTTTTTTCTTTTACAGGCTGTTGGAAAGTATTTGTTATTCCTTTGTGCTAATCTGTTTGTAAGGTATAGTTTAGAAGACTTTTTATATATATATATAAAAGGGGACATTTTGACCAGTGAAAAAACTCAACAGAGGCTTAATGAACTGTGGCTAAATAGGTTAGGGAAAAAAGGGCACAGAAAAAAAAAAATCAAAACTGGTTCAAATCTCACTCAGTACAGCAGATTCGCCTACCTAGATCTGCATCTGTGCTTTTCTTCATATCTTTTTGGAGCTTCTTCGTTTGATCTTCCAGCCTAAAAATAGAAAAAATAGTTTTGTTTTAAAATGCATATAATTAAAGCTCTCTCTCTCTCTCTCTCAGTGCAAAACAAACTGCAAATGACAAGAAAGGAGGAACGGGAGGAAAAGTGAGAAGACGGGTGCTGGATTTTGGTTTGTGAGATGTAGGAGCCAACGAAGACGACCAGAAGAGGACAAACACAGGGAATATATATTCCATGGCCAACAAGATTCAGATTAGCAGAGTTGGAAGAGACCTTGTAGGTCATCTAGTCCAACCCCTTGCCCAAGCAGGAGACCCTATACCATTTCTGACCGATGGCAGTCCAGTCTCTTCTTGAAAGCGTCCAGTGATGAAGCTGCCACAACTTCTGAAGGCAACTTCTGCTCCACTGGTTGATTGTTCTCACTGTTAGAAAATTTCTCCTTATTTCTAGGTTGAATCTCTCCTTGTTCAATTTCCATCCATTATTCCTTGTCTGGCCTTCTGGTGCTTTGGAAAATAGCTTGACCCCCTTCCTCCGCTCTGTGGCAAGCCCTTAACTATAGGAAGACTGCTATCCTGTCTCCCCTGGTCCTTCTCTTCACTAGACTAGCCATGCCCTGTTCCTGCAACCGTTCATCATATGCTTTAGCCTCCAGTCTCCTAATCATCTTGGTTGCTCTTCTCTGCACTCTTTCTAGAGTCTCAACATCTTTTTTATAGCGTGGTGATCAAAACTGGATGCAGGACTCTAGGTGTGGTCTTACTAAGGCTTTATAGAGTGGTATTAATACCTCACTAGATCTTGACTGTATCCCTCTGTTAATGCAATTTAGGGTTGCACTGGCTTTTTTGGCAGCCGCTGCACATTGTCAGCTAATATTTAATGGCTCATATTTAATATTAAAACAAGGCTGGGTGCTGGAAGGAAACACTTCCTTGCCAAAGCTGCAGAAGATGATGCTTGGGTTCGCCTAGCTGATATTGCAGTCGACATCACACTCAATATCAAACAGAATATAGCTGGAAGGACCTTGGAGGTCTTCTAGTCCAATCCCCGGCTCAAACAGGAGACCCTAGACCATTTCAGACAGGTGGCTGTCCAGTTTTTTCTTAAACATCTCCAGTGATGAAGCATCAGGGGTGAAATGCTCCCGGTTTGGACCGGATCGCCTGATCCGATAGCAATGGAGGCGGGTGGTTCGGAGAACCGGTAGCAAAAATCCCTGCCCCCCCCCATTTCCCAGCTGAGCCGCGCAATCATCAGAGGCTTTTTTATTTTATTTTTAAAAGCATTTTTTCTACAACCTCTTTGGCCAAAAAAGTGCTTTTAAAAGTTAAAAAAAAAAAAAGCCTCTGATGATCGCGCGGCTCAGCTGGGATTGTCAGAGGCTTTAAAAAAAAAAGGGTCTGCCAATCAGGAAAGTCAGCTGGGATCGTCAGAGGCTTTAAAAAAAAAAAAAGAAAGCCTTTGCCGATCAGGAAAGTCAGCTGGGATCGTCAGAGGCTTTTTTTTAAAAAAAAGAAAGCCTCTGCCAATCAGGCAAGTCAGCTGGGATCGTCAGAGACTTTTTTAAAAAAAGAAAGAAAGCCTCTGCCAATCAGGAAAGTCAGCTGGGATCGTCAGAGGCTTTAAAAAAAAAAAGAAAGCCTCTGCCAATCAGGCACGTCAGCTGGGATCGTCAGCGGCTTTTTTTTTTAAAAAAAGAAAGCCTCTGCCAATCAGGCAAGTCAGCTGGGATCGTCAGAGGCTTTAAAAAAAAAAGAAAGCCTCTGCCGATCAGGCAAGTCAGCTGGGATCGTCAGAGGCTTTAAAAGCATTTAAACAATGGTTTTAAAAGTAAAAAAAAAAAAAAGTTGGCCACGCCCACTCAGTCATATTACCACCACCACCACCAAGCCACACCCACAGAACCGGTAGTAACAGATTTTACATTTCACCACTGTGAAGCACCCACAGCTTCTGAAGGCAAGCCGCTGGTTAATATTGCCCTCACTGTTAGGAAATTTCTCAATTCCAGGTTACTTCTTTCGTTGGTTAGTTTCCATTCATTCTTTCTTGTCTTGCCTTCTGGTGCTTTGGAAAATAAGTTGAGCCCCTCTTCTTTGTGGCATCCCCACAAATACTGGAATATTGCTATCATGTCACCCCCCGGTCCATCTTTTCTCTAGACTGGCCATACCCAATTCCTGCAACTGTTCTTCATAAATTTTTGTCTCCAGGACTTTAATCATCTTGGTTGCTCTTTGCACTTTTTCCCATGATTATCTGTCCTAGACCAAAACGATTTGGTGAATAAAATCCGGAAATGTCGACAAAATCAATTTGAACATGCTAACAAGCCGGGCCGGTGGTTGTCATATAGATTAAGAAAAGAGGCAGAATCTAGAAAGATTGAATTTTTACAGGACTCTATGGGAAACTTGGTAGGTACTACAGAGCAAAAAGCAATTTTTTTATACCTCCTTATATAGCCAAGAAATCTATCAGGAAGATAAACTCAAGAGTTATCTCCAGAATCTACAATTGGAGTTGATTCCGGATCACTGTAAAGAAATTTTAAATGCAGAAATTACAGTTGGGAAAATAGCAGTAGCTATCAAGAAACAAGCCAATGGCAAAACTCCAGGACCGGATGGGATTCCTAGTGAATTTTATAAAGGAGTCTTTGACTCACTTAGTTTGCATATTAAAGATCTATTTAATGAGGTTTTACTATACTCTTAAGATACCCCGGTCCTGGACGGAAGCCTACATTTCCCTAATCCCGAAACCTGAAACAGATAAAACTCTGATCCAGAACTATAGACCAATCTCGCTCCTGAATGTGGATTATAATACTGTGTGTGACCAGCCATACGCTAAATAAATAAATCCATGATTTGGAAGAATTGTTGGAGATCATCGGATATGGAAGTTTTTAGTAAACAAGAATTCTGCTTTTTCTAACTTTTCCATCCATTTGTCATGGAGGACTCAACGACTACACGCCCTTAGCCCAGGAAGACCAATACACTTGGACCAAAATTGTTCCTATATATATGCACAGATGGTGACTGTTGACAGTATAGTTGTATCCTTTGTTCCTTTTTAACATGAATTGCACATGCAATGAACTGCAGTAAAAAAAAAATAAAAAACAGGCGGTCCTTTGATCTCCCTATGGATACCCTGCTTCTGCAGATTTATTTTGTACATGCTTTGCAAAGAATCATACAGAACTCCCAAAGCAACTATCATACTAAATGTGACAGAAGAGGGAACATCCTGCATACCTGGGAAGTCATTATGTTAATGTAAATCAGTTCAGGCTTTTTTTCTTGGCCCTGCTTTCTTTAACTTGCTTCTTTGCTTTTTTTTTAATTTACAGTATTTCTGCACCTCCACAATTACAGGTCTCGAGGTGGCTTACAAATCTATGAATAACGGAAAACCCATAAGCATCATACTAATTCTGAACATATCAGTAAAACGCAAAGCAGCTCCACTGTCAACTGTAGAAAGCAAAGTGTAGATGCTGGTTTCCAAAGGTTGGTTGGAAAAACCGTATTTTCAACACATTTTGACATGAGTCTAATGTGGGGAAGTTTTTCTCTCTCTCTCTCTCCATCTGTCTATCATCTATCCATCCATTATCTATCATTTCTCTCTATCATCCTATCTCTATCATCCTATCTCTATCTATCTATCTATCTATCTATCTATCTATCTATCTATCTGCCTGCCTACCTACCTATCTTCATCATCTTTCTATCATCATCTATCCATCCATCATCAATTCTATCTATCTATCTATCTATCTATCTATCTCTATCTATCTATCTATCTATCTATCTATCTATCTATCTATCTATCGGTCTATCTGCCTACCTACCTACCTACCTATCTTCATCATCTTTCTATCATCATCTATCCATCCATCATCAATTCTATCATCTATCTATCTATCTATCTATCTATCTATCTATCTATCTATCTGCCTACTTATCTACCTATCTTCATCATCTATCATCTTCCTATCATCATCTATCCATCCATCAATTCTATCTATCAATTCTATCTATCTATCTATCTATCTATCTATCTATCTATCTATCTATCTATCTGCCTACCTTCATCATCTTTCTATCATCATCTATCCATCCATCCATCAATTCTATCTATCTATCTATCTATCTATCTATCTATCTATCTCTATCTATCTATCTATCTACCTACCTATCTTCATCATCTTTCTATCATCATCTATCCATCCATCATCAATTCTATCATCTATCTATCTATCTATCTATCTATCTATCTATCTATCTGCCTACTTATCTACCTATCTTCATCATCTATCATCTTCCTATCATCATCTATCCATCCATCAATTCTATCTATCAATTCTATCTATCTATCTATCTATCTATCTATCTATCTGCCTACCTTCATCATCTTTCTATCATCATCTATCCATCCATCCATCAATTCTATCTATCTATCTATCTATCTATCTATCTATCTATCTATCTATCTATCTCTATCTATCTATCTATCTACCTACCTACCTATCTTCATCATCTTTCTATCATCATCTATCCATCCATCATCAATTCTATCTATCTATCTATCTATCTATCTATCTATCTATCTATCTATCTATCTGCCTACTTATCTACCTATCTTCATCATCTATCATCTTCCTATCATCATCTATCCATCCATCAATTCTATCTATCAATTCTATCTGTCTGTCTGTCTGTCTGTCTGTCTGTCTATCTATCTATCTATCTATCTATCTATCTATCTATCTATCTATCTATGTATCGTCATCTATCCATCTATCAAAAGGGACGTGGTGGCTCAGTGGCTGAGCTTGTCAATCAAAAGGTCGGCAGTTCAGCGGTTCGAATCGCTAGTGCCATGTAACGGGTTGAGCTCCCGTTACTTGTCCCAGCTTCTGCCAACCTAGCAGTTTGAAAGCAGGTAAAAAATGCAGGTAGAAAAATAGGGACCACCTTTGGTGGGAAGGTAACAGCGTTCCGTGCGCCTTTGGCATTGAGTCATGCCAGCCACATGACCACGGAGACGTCTTTGGACAGCGCTGGCTCTTTGGCTTTGAAACGGAGATGAGCACCGACCCCTAGAGTCGGGAACGACTAGCACACATGTGCGAGGGGAACCTTTACCTTTTATCCACCTATCATCTCTATCATCATCTATCCACCCATCTATCATCAATTCTATCCATCTATCTATCTATCTATCTATCCATCTATCTATCTATCTATCTATTTTATCCACAGACATACACTAATGTGATGCTGCAAACCCGCATAATATGGTGGTGTTGGTGGAAGGACTGTCAGAACTTTGAATCCAGGTTGTAAATACCTGCTAGGAAGATCCGTTGTAACGTTGAATGGTTGCTAAGCAACTGGCTGTAAGTTGAGGACTACATGTACCACTGAAAAGGCATCAAGGCAAATCCCTGTTCCCAAGGATACTCCCCAGTAGCTTACAGAACAGAAATCAAGTAAAAGCACAAATGGAATTCAGTATGCAGGAGGTGAGCATATAAATAACTGCATATGATCTAAGTGGTTGCAGTTTCTCTCATTACTGTATCGTCTTAACAAAAATATGGGGTTTTTTTTCCTGCACAATTCTTAACTTCCATCTCATGCCAAGACACTGGATTCTGTTCATTTCTATATGTTGTCTAAAAGCATTTGTTGCATATTCACCATGTAATTAAACCGATGAATTAATTAGTGCGTAATTAACGAATTAAACCAACATGGATTTGGGAGACCTCTCTATATTCTCCTTGTGTGTAAACAAAGATTAGTATTTTCCAAGTGAGGAGTTAAAAGAAGTGGCTCAAACTTCTACTTGGGAGAGAATTCCTGTCCGACCAAACCAGTAACAGGAAATGCATCAAACAATGCAGAAATAAACAGAATTCCTAGAGCTTTTTCTCTTCAGACTGCTGAAAACTAGTCAATTAGGTGGGAACAGTAGAAAGAACGATACTGTAAGTCTTTTGTATCTTGGAGACTGCTGACATTATAACATTAAATAAAGGTAAATTGATTTAATGTAGGGAAGGCACACCTCAGCCCTACTAAGCAGGTATATACAAAAGTATGAAGGCTATTGCTTAACGCATTGTAAGCCGCCCTGAGTCTCCGGAGAAGGGCAGCATATAAATTGAACCAATAAATAAATAAAATAAATAAATCATGTGCAGCTAATTATAAAGCACATCATGTACCATAAAAATGATGAGATGCTGTCACAGCAGCAGCAGCGACACAGACATTAAAGGCAGAGATGTTGTAGTTCGCAAAATCATTTTAGGGATTAATAAGTACAGGAACACCTCTCCTTTTTTAGTCTTCCAGAAGGTTGTAAAGACCTACTGAGCTAAGATGGTGGTTGAACTGTGAGGATGTTTTGGTTTGGTACCTGGAGGAAGGGTATTTTTGTTTTTAACCATGTTTTATGGATTTGTGAACGGCCTAGAGTAGTGATGGCTAACCTCTTTGCCATTGCGTGCCAGGAGGGGGGTGGCGGGGAAGGGTTGTGCGCGCGCCCACACCCATAATTCTATGTGCCCCGCCCCGCACATGCACCTGTGACTTCCCTCCCCCCCTGCTCCTGGCACACAATGGCCCGGTAGGCCTGGTTTTTTTTCTCACCTGGCTCCAGATCCTCTCTATGCATCTGGGGAGGGCAAAAACAGCCTTCCCCACCCCCTCGGAGGCCCTCTGGAGGCAGGAAACAGCCTATTTCCCTAGCTAGTCTCTGGAGGCTGGGGACAGCAAAAAAGTCACTTCCTGTCCAACCAGAAGTTGGGAAATGGGCCATTTCGGGCCTCCGGAGGGCATGGGGAAGGCTGTTTTCGCCCTCCCCAGATGCATAGAGAGGATCTGGAGCCAGGTGAGAAAGAAAAACTGGCCTTCCCCCCCACTCCCCCAGGCCCTCCAGAGGCAGGAAACAGCCTGTTTCCCTACTTCTGGTGGGCCCAGAAGGCCTGAACATGCGCCGGAGCTGAGCTGGCGTGCCAGGCGACATGGCTCTGCGTACCACCTGTGACACACGTGCCATAGGTTCACCATCACGGGCCTAGAGTCAATGTACGAGATGGGCGGCCACACAAGTCCTGTAATTAACTAAACAAAACAAGTGTCAGTGAGAAGATCATCAACTCTGGGGGTGAAGGTGTCATCTAGGTCTCTCTATGTAGCCCCATTTCCATCCTATTTAGCCTGTACAGGAGCAGTAAACATTTAAGAACTGGTGCTTAAGTTATCTTGTTTCCTCTCCTCTGGTATCATGTCGTTTTTGATTACAGGCAATTTCTTATTATTCTGTAAACTGCTCAGAGAGCCTGTCAGTCTGAAAAGGAACATAAATGGAAGGAAGGAAAGCAACGGCGGGAGAAAAGAGCCAAGAAAGAACACCCACCCGAATGAAATGACTAAGAATACTTACTGTTGAAGCTTTCCATATTCCCGTTCAAAATCCCTCTCAACCTGCAAGAGGAAAAAGAACCCAAATTATGCTAAAAATCCAGGGCTGCAATTATTATTTTTTTAGAAAAGAATTCTACCCAATGCACTCAGGATTTTTTTTTTACAACTGCAAGAACAGGCTAGGCGAGAGTCAGCCATGTATCAGGGGCTCTCTACATGTTGGGCCTCAATTCCCACCGTGATCCACCACTGCACAATATCACTTGGACTTCAAGCATCTAAAGAGCCATGTTACCTGTCCCTGGAATTAGAATAGAACAGAATTCTTTATAGGCCAAGTGTGATTGGACACACAAGGAATTTGTCTTTGGTGCATAGGCTCTCAGTGTACATAAAAAGAAAAGATACATTCATCAAGAATCATAAGGTACAACACTTAATGATAGTCATAGCGTACAAATAAGCAATCAGGAAACAATCAATATCAATTGCAAAGATACCAGCAACAAAGTTATCGTCATGTAGTCATAAGTGGGAGGAGATGGATGATAGGAACGGTGAGAAAACTAATAGTAACAGTAATGCAGCCCTAGTGAATAGTTTGACAGTGTTGAGGGAATTATTTGTTTAGCAGAGTGATGGCATTCGGGAAAAAAATGTCCTTGTGTCTAGTTGTTCTGGTGTGCAGTGCTCTATAGCGTCGTTTTGAGGGTAGGAGTTGAAACAATTTATGTCCAGGATGTGAGGGGTCTGTCGATATTTTCACAGCCCTCTTTTTGACTCGTGCAGTAGACAGGTTTCAATGGAAGGCAGGTTGGTAGCCATTGTTTTTTCTGCAGTTCTAATTATCCTCTGAAGTCTCTGTCTGTCTTGTTGGGTTGCAGAACCAAAGTAGATAGCAGTAGATAGTAGAGCAGATAGCAGAATCAGGACCAATCTTTATTACAGTCACAGACCAACACAGAAGTTAAAGATTAAAATAAATACATTCTCTAAAAATGATTGGAAAATAACTAAGCAAAAATAGCTATCTGAATAAGGATCTTTAGTTCTTTAAGTGTTTTTCCCCTTATGATCATTGCGGCAGCCCAAAATTTTGCTACTGCTCGAGCGGTGGAATCCTTGAAGGAGATGGTTCACGTAGAAGTTCCTGGGTCTAATAGAAGGAGAATGTATGTTGATCTGAGGTCCCTGTAGAACTTGCAATAGGACATGTGAAATATCTTCAACTTCCCCATTGCCACGTGTACATATTCTCTCAATTGTTGAGAGTTTCATCATACCTATTTATTGCAGAAGTGTTGAAGGAGGCTATAAAACCTGGTTCTAAAAAATGCTTTTCTACTCTTAGGAAAAGTCAGGCCTTTCAGATACTAGGTATCATATTATAATCTTGATGGACTTCAAGTCTTGGATCTAAAAGAGAGTTAGCAGAATCAGGGACAAAGCCAGCTTTACAAGGAGCTGCATTCAATGTATAACTAAGAAGCTCACTTGCAACAAGCATGCTCCAAATATCATATTTGGGGCTGAATATTTGACATTTAAGGCAGAAAGGTTAGGAAGTTTATACACTAATCCAAGAGCTTTGGCCAGCCAGCATCCTTTTCACTTTTGGGGTGCTGTTAAGACCAGAGGAAGTGGTGATGCTTGGCTTCTGAACAGATCAAAACAATGGCTGTGTCAGGATTCGGTGTCGTCTCAAATAAACCGCATTTCAAACAAATAGTCCTTGATCAAAATCTTTCATTTATTAGGCACAACAATCGAAACTCCGACTCGGTTGCAGCCAACACTGACTTCCTGGTCCAAACCCTCCCTTTCCTTTCCCCACTGCTCTGCTTCTCATTGGCCATCTTCCAAGTCACTCTGCTGTTATCTACTACTTCAGCTCAAAGGAATTTCCCCCCTCCCAACCCATCTCCTAGGGGATAGTATCTCCAGGGAAATTAAGTAGGTGAAAAGTCAAGCGTCCTCTTGCCAGATGCCCCCACCTTCTCCTTCTTATGTCAGCTCTGGAGTGAATGCAGCTTGGAGTGCTGACAGGCTGGTTAAAGAACTGGGAAGGCTTTGTTACTAACAATGAATTTCTGCTTTTCTGGTTTTTTTTTTTTAATTATTTATTTATTTTTAATTTGATTTATATGCCGCCCTTCTCCGGAGACTCAGGGCGGCTTACAATGCGTTAAGCAATAGCCTTCATTCTTTTGTATATTTTATACAAAGTCAGCTTATTGCCCCCACAAACTGGGTCCTCATTTCACCTACCTTAGAAAGGATGGAAGGCTGAGTCAACCTTGAGCCTTGGAGAGATTCGAACCAGCAGAAATTGCAGGCAGCTGTGTTAATGACAGGGTGCACTAAACCACTGTACTATCAAGGTTTACTTTTATTGCTTAATTTCACTGATGAAATATGATGTTCTGCCTGAATGGATTTGGTAGAGAAAGTTGACCCCAACTTTCAGAACTCTGGACAGTTGCTCCTATTTGTCCCATCAAAAGAATCTATCCTTGTTTGATCCATTTGCTAAGAGCTTTTTTTTTTTTTGGGGGGGGGGGGGGGGTCCTAGCCAAGACTTAGCCAAAGTTCGACCTTTTGTGTTTCAAAATTGAAGTCTGAATCTTCCCAGCAGGACTGGAAATGAATACAGTATTATCCGTGACGCTTCAGGCAGCATCTCTAAACTACGATCGGCGTGATTGCTTTTGATCTATATTGCTCTCATTTTTGTTTGCATATATTTCCCTACACTTGTTTGCCTACGGAAGAAGAAATCAAAAGAATGACTAATAAAGCTTTCAGTAATTTGTAACATTTAGTGCGTTCCAGCGTTCTAAGCCCATCTTGATTAAACTGCTAGGAGCATCATACTGTCAAGACGGGCTCATATTGAAATGCACTTTTGGTTGGTTTTAATATCTCCCTGCTTGGGTGGTCCTTCTCTTCCCCGTAGAAAGGTGTGAAAGAAAAAGGGTTCAGCCAGGTCTACCGAAAGTTGAGGGGGGCAGTTTATTGACTTTCTTTCAAGAGATCTCAGATCTCTTGGTTGTTGGTTTGAAGTTGGTTTTACAACCAACCAAGGTCAAACTTGGGAGTGTGAGTTTCCCAAACTTTTTAGTCATCTAATTCAGAGCAAAGAACACTGGAAGGAGATCAGGAAGGACCAATCTGACTTTTAAATTTCCTAATTTTTCAGATTACTGCCATCAGCCGTTAAAGCAGGGGTCTGCAACCTTAAATACACAAAGAGCCATTTGGACCCGTTTCCCACAGAAAAGAAAACACCAGGAGCCACAAAACCTGGGTGGGCGTGGCCAACTCAATGTCACTCACTTTCACCAGTCACATGATTCCCTTCCCCGGTCATGCCTATCCAGCTGGTCATTAGAGCAGAGAACCAGTTGTTAGAAAACATTGGGAACTACAAAACCCTTTTGACATATTATTATTATTATTATTATTATTATTATTATTATTATTAATTAATTAATTTATATACTGCGCTACTCCCGAAGGACTCAGGGCGGTGAACAGCCAAACAGTAAAAATACATAGATATAAAATTTAAAAACAAAGTAAAATCGAATTAAACAAATTTGGCCCAAACATATTAAAACCCCAATCATTTAAAAACCAATTAAAATTTGCGTAATTTAAAAGAGGGAAAAGATTAGGCCAGGCCCGCCTGGTGGAATAAAAAGGTCTTAAGAGCGCGGTGGAAGGTGCTCAGATCCGGGATCCTCCGTATCTCCGGGGGGAGCTCGTTCCAGATAGTAGGTGCCTCCACAGAGAAGGCCCTCCCCCTAGGGGCCGCCAGACGACATTGTTTGGCTGACGGCACCCGGAGGAGTCCCTCTCTATGAGAGCATACCGGCCGTGGGAGGCTATTGGTGGTAGTAGGCAGTCCCGTAGATAACTAGGTCCTAAGATATATCTCTCTCTCCACTCCCTCCCTCTCTCCCTCTCTCTCTGTATCTCTCTGTCTCTGCCATGGCCGCTTCTCCATCCCCCGTCGTTGCCCTTACCTTCTCAGGAGGAGGTGAGAGTGACTGGGAGGAGAAGGCGAGGTGTGGGGCCAGCCAATGGTGGGATCACCTGACAGGGAGCCACAGCAGAGGGCCCAAAGAGCCACATGCGGCTCCAGAGCTGCAGGTTGCTGACCCCTGCATTAAAGTCTTCCGGCTGAAAATGATTTCCCGCATCTGTACATACAGATGTTTTTTCCCCTGCCTATTTTGTGTCTTCCCGTTTTCTCCTCCACGTTTAAGGTGATTCTACGTACTCAGCCAGTTTCAAAGTCTGCCAATCACACATCTGAAAGATAGCATCAGTTGAATAATGTTTACATATTATTTCTAACAAACTTTCTTTTAGTCATTTACGCCAAACCATCATCATCAAGTTTCCAATCCCAAAGGCACAGATGGATCTCAAAGTAACTTGCCGTGTCCCCTTAACCTCTGAAAGAAGAAATTTGATGGCCTCTGAAAGCATCAGTTGAAGGCTGCAAAGCTGGCAAAGGCAATTCCCAATTCTGATTTGATGCAGAATTCTGGAGGTACTAAGTATGGCTTTGAAACTTTAGATAGTTGGAAATCTAGGCTGCTTAAAGTTACAAGGTTGGGAAACGCCAATCTAGAAGCTCCAGAGATAGTATTAACACACTCTGCTTCCTCTAAAGAAAAGGCTTTTGCATCATCTTGTATTACTGACCTATGAAGGAAACAGCACTTCTCAGAATTTCAAGCGATTTTGGCTCTCTGTCCATTTTCGATCCCAACCGCTTCTGCCCACCGCAATTGAGGACACCTAAAGGAACCCCATCCCACCCCCCATCCCCAGGCGCAATTTCATCTGCTGGATTTTTATTGCTGTTTTGTTTAGTTTGGTATGTTTGTTGTTGTTTTTTAATTTCATTTTAATTGTAGGCTGCCACGGGAACACTGCGCTGCTGAAGGCACAAGGATATAAATATAGTAAAATAAATACATAGCTTGATGGCAGGAGCACATTATTTTGGGGGCAGCGAACGCCAAGGTTCAGTTCCCAGCATTTGAGCTAAAAAGAAACTGCCAGTAACAGGACCAAGAAAAACTGAATGTCTGGATTTGGAGCAGCTTGGCTGGCAACCAGAAGGAACAGCACCGAGTTGGAGAGGCCAAGTGATATAAAAGGAAAATATATCCAGGACACCAGTATCACTACCAGGATTTTACCCAGACTTGGTAATATATGTATTATTTACAAATAACTAAACAATGCATGAGCAAATCGCACACTAATATTTGTCACTTAATTTAGGGGACTGGAGGCTAAAACATATGAAGAACAGTTGCAGGAACTGGGTATGTCTAGTTTAATGAAAAGAAGGACTAGGGGAGACATGATAGCAGTCTTCCACTATCTCGGGGGCTGCCCCAAAGAAGAGGGAGTCAAGCTATTCTCCAAAGCACCTGAGGGCAGGACAAGAAGCAACGGGTGGAAACTCATCAAGGAGAGAAGCAACCTAGAACTAAGGAGAAATATCCTGACAATTAGAACAATTAATAAATGGAACAACTTGCCTCCAGAAATTGTGAATGGTCCAACACTGGAAATTTTTAAGAAGAGGTTGGATAACCATTTGTCTGAAGTGGTGTAGGGTTTCCTGCCTAAACAGGGGGTTGGACTAGAAGACCTCCAAGTTCCCTTCCAACTCTATCATTCTATTTTATTCTAAACTATAGAAATTCTATTTCTATCCTAACAGTATTTCTGTTGCATGGAGGGATGAGACCAACATTTCCAATTTACTACACACTTCTCAAAAAAAAATTATAACAATCTGGAATCTCTGAGTCATAAAGTACATGCCGAATCCCACACCTAGATTCTAGAGAAATGAATGAGGGTATTGGAAATTCTAGGTTCATATTATCATATGTGGTGGAAATGCTCAGAAGCTAAAAATTATTGGAATAAAATTAAGATATGGCTGGAAGAAATGATACAACGTATTGATTTAAAACCAGAGTTGATCCTACTGGGTATCCTCCCAGAAAAAATTACTAAAGAAAATGTCTATTTGATTATACATGTAGTAACAGCTGCAAGGATTGTTTATGCACAAAATTGGAAAGCAGAGAAAATACCTTTGGAAGGAGAAGTAATTAAAAAAATTTAGACTGTGCAGAAATTAATAGATTAACTTTGATGATTAAAGAAAGAGAAGATTCAGAGTACTTTAAGATATGGAATCAATTTTACCATTGGTTAGAAAAGAGATACAAATAAGTAATTAATAGTTATGTATAAAAATGCTATAATTAGAATATTGTGTTAGTGATGAATTGTTGTTAATGGATTTGGCGCGAAGGAAGATAGAAGAAGCAACAAAAAGAAGAACTTTTGGAGACAACACCGAGATGTCACATGGAAGGAATGACTGATTTATTAAATGTTTGTTTGTCTAAAAAATAAAAATCTTTAAAAAAAAAAAGACAATTAAGAGTAAACAATTCCCACAACAGGTTTTAATGTATCTAACTGTTACGATACCCAACCATAAAGGCAACAGTCTCATGCATATGGATTCACTGAATCAGCATAATTAATTGTGGGACAAAATGGGGTCCTTGATGTGCCAGATATCGTTATAAACACCTTTTAAGCATGGTATTGATCACTTAATACAGTGTTTCTCAACCTTGGTAGCTTGAAGATGGGTGGACTTCAACTTCCAGAATCCCCCAGCCAGCGCTGCTTGCTGGGGGATTCTGGGAGTTGAAGTCCACCCATCTTCAAGCTACCAAGGTTGAGAAACACTGACTTAATACTTGGAATGCTGAAACTTCGATGCAGAAAACAAACTAGTAAAATAGAAAACCACACCCCTTACCAACACTGGAAGGGTAAGCTACTATATATAAACAGGGAGCAAACCCTTCACTCACTTGCACTGATGACATTCCCTAGTTGGGTAATGAAACGTCTCTTTTACACGTGTTATGTCCTCTTCGGGGTTCTACTAGGGCGAATGTGTCACTTCTCTCAAACTTTTTTCAGATGGTTAGAAGACATTCAATAGGCTTTGTGAAATGGGCCACTGAGACAGGAGAAGAAAGGATATGCAGTCAGTGAATGAATACTGTTGACGGGTTCTTGGATCAAATCTTTGGATTTAGCAAGTCTGAACACACATTTCACTAAATCAGTCCATCCACACATTTCATTAAAGTCAGCGGATCTTTTTATTTCTAGGTAAAAGTCTTATGCTATTTCCAAAGCATTACTTAATAACTTCAGAATTTTACAAGTGAGAATCAGTGAGCTAAAGAAAAGGTACCAAAAGGCAGAATTTGAGGGTATACCAGCTTTGCTAAGCCAACCACAGTCTGTCTGTCTGTCTGTCTGTCTATCTTCTTTCTTTCTTTCTTTCTTTCTTTCTTTCTTTCTTTCTTTCTTTCTTTCTTTCTTTCTTTCTTAGTTCGATTTATATGCCGCCCTTTTCCCGGAGACTCAGGGTGGCTTACAATGCATTAAGCAATCGCCTTCATACTTTTGTTTTTGTTTTTTGTTTTTTATACAAAGTCAGCTTATTGCCCCCACAATCCGGGTCCTCATTTTACCTACCTCGAAAGGATGGAAGGCTGAGTCAACCTTGAGCCTGGTGAGATTTGAACTTGCAGTAATTGCAGGCAGCTGGCAGCTAAGTGCTATTTAACAGCACTTAGTCCACTGTGTCACTCAAGGCTCCTATCTATCTATCTATCTATCTATCTATCTATCTATCTATCTATCTATCTATCTTTTTTCTTTTTTTAAATTTGATTTATATGCCGCCCTTCTCCGGAGACTCAGGGCGGCTTACAATGCGTTAAGCAATAGCCTTCATTCTTTTGTATATTTTATACAAAGTCAGCTTATTGCCCCCACAAACTGGGTCCTCATTTCACCTACCTTAGAAAGGATGGAAGGCTGAGTCAACCTTGAGCCTTGGAGAGATTCGAACCAGCAGAAATTGCAGGCAGCTGTGTTAATAACAGGGTGCATTAAACCACTGTACCATCAAGGCTATCTATCATCTATCATCTATCTATCTATCTATCTGTCAACAAGTACAAGGAAACAAGTAACCGTATAAACTTAGACATGGACACATGAAAAAAAAAATTGGCACAAATAAAAGGATATAAATAGGCAAAACAGAGCCATAAACACATAGAATGATTATATATAATTGGGGACAGTAGGACAGGGACAATAGCCATGCTGATTCACTTATGCACGCCCCCTTAGGGACCTCTTAAGAAACATGGAAGGTCCACGGTAGACAGTTTAAAAGTAAAAGGTGTCGGGGTTAGAGAGACTAACAACAGGATCAGGTAGAGTGTTCCAGACATTTACTGCTCTATTGCAGAAGTCATATTTCCTACAATTAAGATTAGAGTGAATTACATTGAGTTTAAATCTATTGATGGCCCTTGTGTTATTATGGTTGAAATTAAAGTATTCATTTATAGGTAGAACGTTTTGATAAATAATCTTATGAACTAAGCTTAGGTCGGAACGTAGACGGTGTACTTCGAGGCGATCTAGACCGAAAATTTCAAGCCTGGTGGTATAGGGAATTTTATTTCGAGCAGAAGATTTGAGTACTCTTCTCTGGACCCTCTCTAATGTATTGATGTCTGAAATGTCTTGGTAGGAAATTCAGGTGACGCTAGAGCAGGGGTTAGCAATCTGCAGCTCTGGAGCCGCATGTGGCTCTTTCATCCCTCTGCTGTAGCTCCCTGTCACCAGTTGGCTCCACAATTGATAGGGCTTTCGGTTAGGACAGGTTGAAGAAAAAGGACACCATGCTAGGAGGAGACTCTACGGTGGGAGAACTGGACTTCCGGTCGGCAGAGGAAAAAGGATGCCATGCTAGGAGAAGACTCTATGGTGGGAGAACCGGACTTCCGGTCGGCTCCAGAATTCAATGGGGGCCTTCCGGTTAGGACCTTTGTGGCTCTTTGAGTGTTTAAGGTTGCCGACCCCTGCCCTAGAGAAACTGCCTTGAGGTCCGTGCAACCTATATATTTAAATCAAACATATAAATTAAAAACCACCACTTAGATATTTTAACTGCTACTCATATATTCACTGATCCTGGGACCCAAACAAATAAAAGCACAGCAAGAGATCAGTGAGATCTCTTCTGCTACGTTTCTATGTATTTAAAAAAAAAAAAACATAAATATAACTCTTTATCAAGTCAGATTACAAGGAATGAACGTTGAAAGTTCCTTGGTTAAGCCAATCCAGATATGTATATTCACACATCACCTGACTTACTTATTTAAGAGAACATTGTTATGTGTGAAGGGACCAATCTGGTACAATTTTCCAGCGTGAAAACTGGTTTGCATTTTGTTGTTGTTTAGTTGCGAAGTCGTGTCCGACCCATCGCGACCCCATGGACAATGTTCCTCCAGGCCTTCCTGTCCTCTACATCCCCGGAGTCCATTTAAGATCACGCCGACTGCTTCAGTGACTCCATCCAGCCACCTCGTTCTCTGCCGTCCCCTTCTTCTTTTGCCCTCAATCTTTCCCAGCATTAGGCTCTTCTCCAGGGAGTCCTTCCTTCTCATTAGGTGGCCAAAGTATTTGAGTTTCATCTTCAGGATCTGGCCTTCTCAAGAGCAGTCAGGGTTGATCTTAGTGCCATCTCACTTTAGATCCGGGTTCTCCAGAATGGTCAAAATTAACCCCCATGATTGATAGGACTACCCAAGGATACACTGTTGTGGTTGATTGTGTTATTATTATTTGTATTATACTATTAGTTAAAGTAGTATTCATTACATTATTTTCATATAATGAATGTTTGGATCAACGAACAGTTTGAAACTCCGTGAAGAGGTTGATGAGCTGAAGATTGGGGAATCCTGATCTAGAATCTGAGAATACCCTGGTTCCCCTACAGCAGCCTCTGAATCAGAGAGAGTTATGGTGCACTTCCTTGTCAAAGTGCAGAACAACATGCTTGGGTTCGCCAAGCCAACATGGCAGTAGACACCAGACTCAATATCAATATCAATCAGAATAGAGTGCGAAGGAACCTTGGAGGTCTTCTAGTCCAACCCCCTGCTCAATCAGGAGACCCTATACCGTTTCAGATAAGTGGCTGTCTAGTGTTTTCTTAAAACCTCCAGTGATCAAGTTACCTACAACAGGGGTCCTCAAACTTGGCAACTTTTAAGACTTGTGGACTTCAACTCTCAGAATTCTGGGAGTTGAAGTCCACAAGTCTTAAAGCTGCCAAGTTTGAAGACCTCTCACCTACAACTTCTGATGGCAAGTCTTTCCACTGGTGAATTGTCTTCACTGTTAGGAAATTTCTCAATTACACATTGCTTCTCCCCTTGATGAGTTTCCATTCATTGTTTCTTGTCTTGCCCACCGGTGCTTTGGGAAATAAGTTGACCCCCTCTTCTTTGTGGCATCCCCACAAATATTGGAATACTGATATCATGTTCCCTCTAGTCCTTCTTTTCTCTAGACTGGCCATACCCAGTTCCTGCAACTGTTCTTCATTAAGTTTTTGTCTCCAGGCCCTTAATTATCTTAGTTGCTCTTCTGTGCACTTTTCCCCCGCAAAGTCCCAACATCTTTTTTTGTAATGTGGTGACCAAAATTGGAAGCAGTATTCCAGGTGTGACCTCACTAAGGATTTATAAAGCGGTACTAATCCTTCACATGATTTTGATTCTATGCCTCTGTTTATACAACCAAGGAATGTATTAGCTTTTTTGGACGCTGCTGCATACTGCTGACTACCACTAGGACTCCAAGGTCCCTCTCACAGTTACTGTTTTCAAGCCAGGTGTCGCAAATAACCTGTATTTGTACCTTTGGAAAAACAAAAGAGACTCCAAGATCTCTAAGCATTGGATGGAGGAGTGAGCCTCGTCTTTTTTTTAAGCACCCGCCACTTCCGATAAGTCAGTCTTTGTGGCAGCACCTGACGTCAACCCAGGGTGAATGAGATAGAGATGCCTTTCGGTCCCGCTACATCTGCAGGGCTGCTCGAAATAGACGCATTATCTTATTCCAGCACCTACTCAGGCATGTCCGCACAGGAGGTTCCTGACACCCACTTCTGTAAAAATGCAGGAAACTGACCCAGGCAAACAAAAGAAACCCGTGGCATTGGATTACTTGTACCGACACGGGGATTTTTACCCCCACAAATAGAGTGCTGATGTTTTCACCAGCTTTGAACTCCTTCCGTTTGCCACTTCGTGGTTGAATTCGCCGGTCTTCCCGCAGGCATTGAGGTGATTTGTCTGCCTCGGTATATAGCATGATAGGGGGGAAAAATCTGTGGCTGTATTTGAAAACCAGGTTCATTGTTTATAGCTTAGATTTATAATGCTGGTCAACTCAATACCAACCTTGGGCAATGTACAGATTAAAAATATAATGTATTATACCTAAAAGTATGGGAGACAAAGCCATCACTTTGCTAAACAAATAATTCCCTCGACACTGTCAAACTATTTACTAAGTCTGCACTACTATTAATCTTCTCATCGTTCCTACCACCCATCTCCTTCCACTTATGACTATATGACTGTAACTTTGTTGCTTGGATCCTTACGATTTATATTGATATTGTTTCCTGATTGCTTATTTGTAACCTATGACTATCATTAAGAGTTGTACCTTATGATTCTTGACGAATGTATCTTTTCTTTTTATGTACACTGAGAGCCTATGCACCAAAGACAAATTCCTTGTATGTCCAATCACAGTTGGCCAATAAAGAATTCTATTCTATTCTACTCCAGGGACAGGTAACATGGCTCTTTAGATGCTTGAAGTCCAAGTGATATTTATGTACACTGAGAGCGTATCCACCAAGACAAATTCCTTGTGTGTCCAATCACACTTGGCCAATAAACTATTCTATTCCATTCCATTCCATTCCATTCCATTCCATTCCATTCCATTCCATTCCATTCCATTCCATTCTATTCCCTAGTCTAGTCTAGTCTAGCCTAGCCTAGCCTAGCCTAGTTTAGTCTAGTCTAGCCTACTTTTAATTAAAAGTGGTTAAACTGGATTGTAACCTGGATGCATTTGAGCAAATCAATCCAGCTGAAAGTCACTGTATAATCTAGCACACTTCTGAAAATATTTACAGATTTGTCTCTTGGCAAAGACAAAGCTCCCAAATTCTTGGCCTGGTAGAAAACTGAGTCCTTCGGGAGTAGGGTGGTGTACAAATTCAAATTCAAATAAATAAAATAGGGAGGGAGGGAGGGAGGGAGGGAGGGAGGGAGAGAGGGAGAGAGAGAGAGAGAGAGAGAGAGAGAGAGAGAGAGAGAAAGAAAGAAAGAAAGAAAGAAAGAAAGAAAGAAAGAAAGAAAGAAAGAAAGAAAGAAAGAAAGAAATTATATCCATCCCAATTGAAGCTAATTTTGAGCTGCTGGTCCCATGGCTGAAACAGCTGGTTTAATTTTGTGACTTTCCTGCTATTTCCCTCAATCCCTGCATTTGCAACTTCTTTCATAACGAAGGGTTCAGGAAAACTTGTTTTGCACATTGTACAAAGTTTGCACATTGGTTTCTGCCCTCTCGATTATTCCCAATAGGGCTATTATCTAAATAGTGACTGTGTGCATTTGTTCCATGGAACAAATGAACATAGTTACTTTTATCTTTCCATATTCACATCTTTGCTAATAAACACATCGGTTATTGCACCTACTCGTGGTTGGAAGGCTAGAGCAAGGGTGTCCAATCTTGGCAACTTTAAGACTTGTGGACTTCAACTCCCAGAATTCCTTCTTCCTCATGCCGAAAAATTGCTGAAGAATTGAAATTGAAATTGCTGAAGAAAAACAAAATGTTTTCATTGCATTGCTGAAGCCACATATTTTTCAATATACAGCCTGTTTTCAGCAGTTCGTGAAAACTTCAGCAGATCTTTGACTCAAGGAAGGAGAATGCCTTCCACTATTTTTAAATAATTCGGCCCATTCATAGGTGGCTGGCTCCTACTTACATATTGAGTTGAGTTCAAGCCTGATCTCGAAACAGAACTTGTTCTTCACCCAGGGACTTCCTGTGTAGAGTTGAGGTCCTTTCCATGATGGCCTTCTTTGATCTCTTTCCAGAAATGTTTCTAGTTATGAAATGATGAGTACTCTAAATCAGGGGTCTCCAACTTTGCCAACTTTTAAGACTTGTGGACTTCAACTGCTGGCTGAGGAACTCTGGGAGCTGAAGTCCACAAGTCTTAAAGTTGCCAAGGTTGGAGACCCCTGCTCTAGAGGTATGTATTCCATTTATGTGGCAGAAGAGCCACTGAAAGAAGTCTTGTTATTAGCTGCATTCCTCAGGACCTTCTGGTAGAAGATACCATATTTTTCGGAGTGTAAGACTCACCAGAGTATAAGATGCAGCTTAGTTTTTGGGGAGGAAAATAGGGGGGGGGGGAAATCTGCCTACCAGGTATTTATCTGGCTAGCGTCCTTAGTCTGGTCAGCTTCAGCACATTAGTTTGCTGGTTTTTTATCCCCTGCTTGGGGATAAAAAACAGCTTCTAAGGCAAAGCTGAGAGGAAGCAGCAATGAGAAAAGCAGGCAAAGCACGGGGAGATCGCTTCACTCGGCTAGCGCCTAGTTAGGCCTGAAAAAAAGCTTCTGAAGAACAGCTGAGAGTCGGAGCAAAGCATGGAGATCGCTTCACTCGCTATCGCTTCGTTAGGGCTGACGAAAAGCTTCTGAACAACAGCTGAGAGTCGGAGCAAAGCAGGGAAATCGCTTCGCTAGCGCCTTGTTAAAGCACAGCGGAGAGTCGGAGCAGGCAAAGCTCGGAAGATCGCTTCGCTTCACTTGCTGGTCCCTCGTTAGCGCCTTATGAGGGCTGAAAAAAAGCTTCAAAAAAGCTACATTTGGAGTATAAGACGCACCCACATTTTCAGCCTCTTTTTGTGGGGAGGGGGGAAGGTGAGTCTTATACTCCGAAAAATACGGTAATCAGCAATTTACAACTGCACCAACCAGGAAGAAAGAGGGAGAACGTGACCCGTTTTGCCCTATTTGGGACTCTTTTGCTCTATTTGGGAATCCAGAGAGCCAGATGTGATTTTGTCTTTCGAACCAATCTTTGCACCAACGGAATTCTCTAAGAAACATCTGGGCAGCTCAACACAAAACAAAAACCACAGCAGAGGAAGGAAGTTCCAGGAGGGCTAAAATTACGATTGGCTTTAGAAGTGACACAAAAACGCTCAGTATTCAGGGACCACAAGCAAATCTGCATACAGCCATCACCTCACACAAAGACAGGACAGGGGCCTTTGGTTTCTATTCAGATCGAGTTAAAAGATGATGAATCTTTTTGCATGCAAGTATACTACAGGGACACGGTGGCTCAGTGGCTAAGACGCTGAGCTTGTCGATCGGAAAGGTCAGCCGTTCAGCGGTTCGAATCCCTAGCGCTGCGAAAGGGGGTGAGCTCCCGTGACTTGTCCCAGCTTCTGCCAACCTAGCAGTTCGAAAGCACGTAAAAAATGCAGGTAGAAAAATAGGGACCACCTTTGGTGGGAAGGTAACAGTGTTCCATGCACCTTTGGTGTTGAGTCATGCCGGCCACGTGACCACGGAGACGTCTTTGGACATGGCTGGCTCTTCGGCTTTGAAACGGAGATGAGCACCACCCCCTAGAGTCAGGAACGACTAGCACACATGTGTGGGGGAACCTTTTCCTTATATTACTTACAACTACTTACAACTTACAGTACAACCAGTCATTTAAAGCCCATTCGAAGTTACAATGGCACTGAAAAAAAGTGAACTATCACCATTTTTCACACTTATGACCATTGCAGCGTCCCCATGGTCATGTGATCCAAATTCGGAAGCTTGGTAAACTGGCATGTATTGATGATGGTTTGCAGTGTCCCTGGATCACGGGATCATCTTTTGTGACCTCCTGACAAGCAAAGTCAATGGAGAAGCCGGATTCCCTTCACAATGTCTACTAACTTAACAGCTGCAGTGATTTAACTTCACAACTGTGTCAATAACGGTCGTAAAATGGGGCAAAACTCACCTTACAAGTGTCTCACTTAGCCACAGAAATTTTGATTGTGCTCGATTGTGGTCATAAATCGAGGATTACCTGTATAGAGATGATTCTGTCTGGAATTGAAGCCGGCCAGTTTAGAAGGAGATGGCCGAGAAGGTCAAATCAACTCGTAACGGATTTCCTCTGACTAGGAACTCTATGGAGATTCTCAGCCATCCAGGTCATGGTTGTCCGAAAGGTGCTTTTTATGGAGGCAACTGGACTTCTTGGTTTTTTTTCTTTGAAGAAGCTTCTTGGATGAGAAGCGAAACGTCTTCAAAAGAAAAAAACAAGAAAGTCCAGTTGTCTTCTGAAAAAGCACCTTTGGGTCAACCATGACCTAGATGACTGAGAATCTCTACAGACTTTTAGCTATACAATTTGGGATGAAGATCCTTGGAATGGTGTGGGAGGAGGAATGGATTTCCAGAGGGAAAAAAATGGCAGACTACGGTGTTAAGGAATTCGCAGAGTAACCCTTGAATAGCAAGGGTGTGCACATGAAAGCAATTGAGAGTAGATACGAATAAACACAGTCAACACACAGATACACTGAGTTGTGTTTACTTTCAGGAAATAGTAAGGCACAGTCCAATAAACAGTCCAGGTCGTTCACATATAAAGCAGGAGATAGCCAAAAAGACAGTCCAGGGATAATCCAATAACAAAGTCTTCTTACCAGTCGTCGTAGTCATTCACAATAAACAGTTCTTCTGGATTTGCAAACAGTAGCATACAGAGATATCAGAGAGCAAGAACAGCAAAGAGAAACATACCATGTTTCTAGCTCCCTCTTAAGGAGATTGGCTACAGAGCTAACCAATCAGGACACAGTATGATGCAATACAGCAATCTTAAAGCTATATTGATGGTTTATATATTGTGAACCGAACAAGGTAGGTAATACTCATTTCCTAACATTCTCCCCTTGGGGTAGGTCATCCATTTGCACCACTCAGGTGACTCTGAGGACACAGATAAACCTCCAAGTAGCCTCAATGACCCTCTAAAAGGATGCAAATGACCAGTTGTCTGCAAGGAATATCAATCCTTCCATGCCCCACCATCCTGTCAGAGCTGAAGAAGCTTCTCGGATGAGAAGTGAAACGTCTTCAAAAGAAAAACCAAGGAAGTCCAGCTGCCTCCTGAAAAAAGCACCTCTGAGGACTCTGACTAGGAATGACTCAATACAATTGACACGACGACTTCCTTTGAAGGACTGGAATTGAGGAGGCTCGTTAAAAGATATAACTAATGTCTTTTTCAGCTGTATCTGATCATCTCCTAAAAGTGCTACTAAGCCACTCTTGGCATGAGATTTTCTTTCTTTCTTTTTTTTTCCTTGCCTGCCGTTTAAGCCAAACCCCTCGCGCTCTGCCTCTCCATAGTTGGAGCTGACTCTGGAAATAGCCCAGAGTTAATTTCTACTCCGTTAATTTCTACTCAGGCTCCCCTCTGTGTGTGTATGTTTGTGATCTAGACGGGCGAGTGGGTGAGCCTCTCCATCAAACCACTTCCCTCTCAGATCAACAGTGGATCCAGCCATAAAGATGCCTCACCTTCCCACTTCCTGAAACATAATCTAAAGGCGAACATCTGGAGGACGAGACGCAGCGCAGTGAGAAGAAATAAAAATGTCACTCTGTTTTCCACTGCCGGCCATTTATTCGGTAAATGGCAGGAAACCAGCAGTGGCCACAAGCACGTTCCCACCCCATCCCTCGCCAAAAAGGCCCGGCCTTAAGGACAGAGTTGCCCTGGCTGGACGGATCCTTAGCCTTCAAAATATGTGCATACTCTTAACCTTTTCCAAATATTTAAGAAGTGGTCATCGCTGTACTGTTGGCCAGTGAATTTTAGAAGTTAATGGCACAATTCCCATGCGATTCCCATTGTCCTCGACTTACGGCCACAACTGAGCCCGGCTTTTCTGTTGCTAAGTGAGACGTCTGTGGTGAGTTTTGCCCCGTTTTATGACCTTGCTTGCCACCGTTAAGTGGTCATCGCTGCACCGTTGGCTAGTGAATTTTAGAAGTTAATTGCACAATTCCCATTCCGTGCGTTGTCCCTGACTTACGACCACAACTGAGCCCGGCTTTTCTGTTGCTAAGTGAGACGTCTGCGGTGAGTTTTGCCCCGTTTTACGATCTCGCTTGCCACAGTTGTTAAGTGAATCAGTGCGGTTTCAAGTTAGTAAGGCGATCGTCAAGTGAATCTGACTTCCCCATTGATTCAGCTTGTCAGGTCGCAAAAGGGACACAGCAACCGTCATAAATAGGAGCCAGTGGCCAAGCGTCTGAATTTTAATCAGGTGACCATGGAAATGCTGCAATGGTAGTGTGGAAAAATGGCCATAAATTACTTTTTTTGGTGCTGTTATAACTACAAACTGTCCATAAATGAACTGTTCTAAATCGAGATTGTCTGTATTTGCTTTAGTATTTTTATATTTATTTTTATCCTACCTTTATTATTTTTATAAATAAACTCAAGGCAGTTAAGTATACCCTACAGGTCTTTGGGACCTGTAACAGTGTTAAACCCATTGCTTCATGAGCTGCATTGACTGCAGGTTCGCTTCCGGGTGCAATTCAAGGTGTGATTAGATTATTATTATTTATTTATTATTATTTTTCAGATTTCTATACCACCCTTCTCCTTTCGGACTCAGGGCGGTGAACAGCCAAGATAAAAAACATTTATACACAAAAGTTAAAATAGGTTTAAAATAATTAAATAAATTTGGCCCTTAATTTAAAACATTTCAATTAAAATCCATATCAAATTTTAAAACCCACCATAAAATCAGGACAGTCCGGCTAACTGAAAAAAATAGTTTTTTAGGGCCCGACGAAAAGTCCGGAGGTCGGAGATCACTCGTATCTCTGGGGGTAGATTGTTCCAAAGGGTAGGTGCCACCACAGAGAAGGCTCTCCTCCTGGGGGTCGCCAGCCGGCATTGTCTAGCCGACGGCACCCTGAGGAGGCCCTCTCTGTGGGAGCGAACTGCCGGTGGGTGGCAGAAGGCGGTCCCGTAAGTATCCCAGCCCTAAGCCATGGAGCGCTTTAAAGGTGATCACCAACACCTTGAAGCGCACCCGGAAGTCCACCGGAAGCCAATGCAGCTCGCACAGGAGAGGAGTCACATGGGAGCGCCCCGTCGCTCCCATAATCCCCCGCGCAGCTGCATTCTGCACCAGTTGGAGCCTCCGGGTGCACCCCAAGGGGAGCCCCATGTAGAGAGCTTTACAATAGTCGAGAGGAGAAGTGACGAGTGCTTGAGTGACCGTGCATAAGGAGTTCTGACCAAGAAAGGGGCGCAACTGGCGTATCAGATTAGATCAGATCAGATCAGATCAGATCAGATCAGATTATATTATATTAGATTAGATTAGATTAGCAGAGTCAGAAGGGACCTTGTAGGTCATCTAATCCAACCCCCCTCCCAAGCAGGAGACCCTACACCATTCCTGACCGATGGCAGTCCAGTCTCTTCTTGAAAGCCTCCAGTGATGAAGCTCTCACAACTTCTGAAGGCAACTTCTGCTCCATGGGTTGATTGTTCTCACGGTCAGGAAATGTGTTGATTAGGACCATTAAAGCCCACCATGCCAAAGGTCCAGAATACTCGATGAACTATCTCGTCATGCTAAAACAAGCCCACCCTACATGATTAGGGGACTGGAGGCTAAAACAATGAACTATGTACGATATTCCAGCTTCTCTTTTCTTTACGGAATGTGGGACAAGGCAGTTGCAAACCGAGCCTTTTCCATGTGCTTCTTCCCGTTTTAAATCATGGACAAGTGGGGCCTTTAAGAGGAGAACAAAGAATTTTTTTTTTTTAAAGGGATGGTACAGATACATAGCTCAGAACTGAAAGTGACATCAGGCAATCTTCCTGTACTAAAATAACACACTCTTCATAAATGTGGTAGCAACTGGTGGTCAGGAAAGTACCTATATATGGGAACAGGATGAGGAACCTGTCAGACCTAAATTGTTCCACCTACTGGGAATCTAAGTCTTCTAGCATCATCTTTTACATCGCCACGATGTAAAAAAGATGTGGAGACTCTAGAAAGAGTGCAGAGAAGAGCAACCAGGATGATTAGGAGACTGGAGGCTGAAACATAGGAAGAACGGTTGCAGGAACTGGGTATGTCTAGTTTAATGAAAAGGAGGACTAGGGGAGACATGATAGCAGTGTTCCAATATCTCAGGGACGTCCCCAAAGAAAAAACAGATAGTGAGGAATGGAAGGAACTGTCTTCCTTCACTATCCTGTCAGAGCTGAAGAAGCTTCTTGGATGAGAAGCGAAATGTCTTCAAAAGAACAAAAACAAGGAAGTCCAGTTGCCTCCTGAAAAAAGCACCTTTGGGAGAACCATGACCTGGATGACTGAGAATCTCTACAAATTTTAGCTATACAATTTGGGATAAACACCTTTCGAATGGTGCGGGAGTAGGAATGGATTTCCAGAGGGGAAAAAAATTACAGACTACAGCAGGGGTGAAATGCTCCTGGTTCGGACCGGATCGGTCGATCCGGTAGCGATGGCGGTGGGTGGTTCGGAGAACTGGTAGCAAAAATCCCTGCCACCCACCCCCCCGCCACCCCCATTCGCCCGGTCGCCCGCTTGCCGCTTCTTTGACTTCGACCCTATGACTATCATTAAGTGTTGTACCTTATGATTCTTGATGAACGTATCTTTTATGTACACTGAGAGCGTATGCACCAAAGACAAATTCCTTGTGTGTCCAATCACACTTGGCCAATAAAGAATTCTAGGGTTTTATGGTTTTAAAAAATGCTTTTAAAAGGTTTTAAAAAAAGGCTCTGACGATGCCAGCTGAGCTGCCTATTCGTCGGGGTTTGGTTTTTTTTAACTTTTAAAAGCATTTTTTTTATTTTTATTTTTATTTTTTTTATTTTTTTAATGAAATTTTATTGAGTTAAGAACATATTACAATTCAAACTATACGGTTCGGCAACGTGTAGTCATATTGTATTCTTACAGGTGCGGTATCTAATCAATTATCTAATTATTTATACAGTTTGTACAAAAATTCTTGTGTAAATTAGAGTACAATAATATATAGGGTTAACTAATCGTTGTGCATTGTTCCATATGAGTATTAACTTTTGCATTTAATTTTTTTTTAAAAGCATTTTTTTAAGAACATATTTGGCTGAATAGATTGTAAAAAAATGTTTTTAAAAGGTTAAAAAAATGTTGGCGCGCCACAGCTGATCACACACCCACCCCCGGCACGCTGTTCTACTTACCCCACGCCTCCTTTTGGCGTGCAATGAGCGCACGCACACCCTCGCATTTGGTGCGTGGTGCACACTGTGAATGCGCCAGCGAACCGGTAGTAAACCGGTTCAGATTTCACCACTGGACTACAGGAACTATTTGCACCACTCAGGTGACCCCCTGAGGACACGGATAAACTTCCAAGTGCTTCAAGGAGCCTCTAAAAGGATGCAAATGACCAGCTGTCTGCAAGGAGTATCAATCCTTCCATACCCCACGATCCTGTCAGAGTTGAAGAAGCTTCTTGGATGAGAAGCGAAACGTCTTCAAAAGAAAACAACAACAACAACAGAAACTCCAGCAGCCTCCTGAAAAAAAAGCACCTTTGGGATAAGATGCAAAACCTTAGGAGGCAACAACTGCTTTCTCCTGTTATGAAACCCCAAGGCCACTTACCTGTCCACAAAATGTCATTAGAGTGGAGCATCTCAAAGCTTTCATGCTATTCTCACCCTGCCCAATTCCCAGAAGCCACGTAAGCTAAACTTGCTCTCCAAGGCATCGTGATTAAGAATTAATTTGGTGCTCCTAAGTAGAAAAGAGTATCTCGCTAGATACTCAGTTATTATACCCACTTTATAAGCTAAATTCAGAAACACTCAAGAGTGCAGGCAGATCATGCCAGCTTAATTCTGGGTTGGACAAGGGGAACCTTTTTTAAAAAAAAAATTGATTTATATGCCGCCCTTCTCCAGAGACTCAGGGCGGCTTACAATGCGTTAAGCAATAGACTTCATACTTTTGTATATATTTATACAAAGTCAGCTTATTACCCCCACAAACTGGGTCCTCAATTGACCTACCTTAGAAAGGATGGAAGGCTGAGTCAACCTTGAGCCTTGGCGAGATTCGAACCTGCGGTAATTGCAGGCAGCTGTTCTTAATAACAGGGTGCTTTAGACCACTGTACTACCAAGGCTCTTTTCAGAAGAACTGGGGAAGGTGGGGTGTCCTACAACTTCATACTACTTCAGTGGCAGGCCGGAAGGCCCAAAGAAATAACATTCCTTTCTCAGGGAGTCAAGGACATCTTGCCTTGCACCTGGAGGGTTGGAACTGGGAGGTATTGCTGTGGTCTGCCGACGGCCTGTGGAGCTGGCAGCAGAGTCGGAAAGTGAGGAGGTTGGGGAGGAACATGGGCCAGTCCTGGAGTCTGGGGAAGGCTCGGATATGGGCTCTGCGTCGGAGGCAGAGAGAGGGCCAGGGCCATCTGGGAGTTATGTGCTACTTCCAGAGTCGGACCTCAGCAAGGCAGAGGAACAGGGGGAGCTTGTTCCCAGTGCGCGCATGCGCAGAGCTGCCAGAAAGGAAGAACAGTTAAAACAAAAGGGACAACTCGGGAGTAGGGCTTGGAGATGATTGGCCCCTCCCATAAGACATAAAGGAGGAGCAAAGGCACGTGAGCCTTTGCAGGAAGCAACTTTGTTCGTTCTGGTCGGTTTAAATTCTGAAGCTCCGTTTTGACTCTGTGCTCCGTGTGGCCTTGCAAAGCTAATTGCCAATGAGGTCTTTGGCAGCGTGTCAAGGGAGATAAAGGAGGGTGCTTATCAGCCTTATCCCGAAGGACTGTGGCAGACTTCTGTCGGACTCTTTACAAACTATTTGTGACTCATTACGGGTTGTGAATGAACAGAATTCACAGCCGTTGAGATAAAAAGAGGGTTTTTGGGACTAATCGTGTGCTTTTCACTGTCTCAAGAAGCCTAGGTCAGAACATTCGGACAGTGGTTTGATTGGGCCATGTGATGGACATGCGGGCAGGGCCTTGAATTTTCCTTTGGGTGGGGACAAGCTGGAAGCTTTCAGAGTCGGGTTTTCCCAGATGTGCCAATATGACATCTCTAACCAAATGGAACTTTGAGGAACTTCAAGCCTCGGAGTCTTCTTTCATTGGGGGTGTTACTTGGAACCCTGACATTCAGCTTCAGCCAGCATGACTAATGTAGCTGAGCAATATTTGGAAAGCTACAGCTTTCCCATGCCTCCTCTACAGACAGATTTCCTTGCTGCACAAACACCACACGAAGCTCCATGTTTGCAATCAGCTGGGGGCGGGTGTGTGCGTGGGGAGCGGGGGAATACCCCATGCCCTCTCCCAGTGTTTCAAGGTAAGACGATTAAGAACAGGATAACAGAGTTGGAAGGGACCTTGGAGGTCTTCTAGTCCAACCCCCCATGTAGGCAGGAAACCCTACACCACTTCTGACAAATGGTTATCCAACATCTTCTTAAAAACTTCCAGTGTTGGAGCATTCGCAACTTCTGCAGGCAAGTTGTTCCACTGATTAATTGTTCTCACTGTCAGGAAATTTCTCCTTAGTTCTAAGTTGCTTCTCTCCTTGATGAGTTTCCACCCATTGCTTCTTCTCCTGCCTTCAGGTGCTTTGCAGAATAGCTTGACTCCCTCTTCTTTGGGGCAGCCCCTGAGAGATTGGAACTCTGCTATCATGTCTCCCGTAGTCCTTCTTTTCATTAAACGAGACATACCCAATTCCAGCAACCGTTCTTCATATGTTTTAGCCTCCAGTCTCCTAATTTATTAGGAGCCTGGTAGTGCAGTGGACTAAACTACTGTTAAAGTAGTATTTAGCTGCCAGCTGCCTGCAATTACCGCGAGTTCAAATCTCACCAGGCTCAAGGTTGACTTAGCCTTCCATCCTTCCGAGGTAGGTAAAATGAGGACCCGGTTTGTGGGGGCAATAAGCTGACTTTGTATAAAAAAGAACACCGCTTGGTGGGGGGCAAAAGCCCTACTAAGCAGGTATATACAAAAGTATGAAGGCTACTGCTTAAAATGCATTGTAAGCCACCCTGAGTCTCCGGAGAAGGGCAGCATATAAATCAAACTAATAAATAAATAAATAAATAATAAATCCTCTTTGTTGCTCTTCTCTGCACTCTTTCTAGAGTCTCCACATCTTTTTTACATCGTGGCGACCAAAACTGGATGCAAGATTCCAAGTGTGGCTTCACCAAGGCCTTATAAAGTGAGTATTAACACTTCACGTAATCTTGATTCTATCCCTGTTTATGCTTTTAGGCTGCCTCCAGAATACAAAACGGCATTGGGTGTATGTGCGTGTGTCTTAAAATTCCTTTTAAAGCAACATGCTCTGCCATCCAAATTAATTCACACCCGGGCACTAAGCATTTTTCAAGCTTCCTCTAATAAGCCTGCCTTTGGAAACAGTTATATGCAGTAATACGAAGCAGGCCTCCTTCTCCATCTGCTCAGAAGAAGAAGAAAAAAAAAAGAGGAACAAACAAGCCAGGCCTGAAAGAAGGAAGGAAGGAAGCCTGCTCAACCATCTCCTAGGAAAACCATGCCAGAGTGACAAAAACCCCTCCTTTACACACACACACACACGCACGCAGGGGAGGAGTGGGGTGCTAAGAAAGGAGCAGGGACACAGATCCAGAAGGTACCAAAATAAGCCTGAGACTCCCCCTCAGTCAAGGGAGCCATGGTCAAAGACAGAAGCAATTTCAGCTCACTCATGTTTTTTTCCCACCCACACGCCTATAAACATATTAAAAAACGTGGTTGGTTAATGTGTGCTTGGCTTGAGTCATCAGCCATATGATCAAAGGCAAGATTTTTTTTCCCCAAAAAAAAAAAAAAAAAGGAGAGGGGGGGGGAGAGAGAGAAAAAACTGGTTTACTCACTGTCTTGGGCACAATCTGTTTCTTAGGCTGCCCGATCTTGAACGGAATCCTGGAGTGGAGAAAAAAGAGGAGAGAAAGCAGCAAAGATAAGACCCTGGGCAAACAAGCCAGCATGTCATGTTTAAAATTGCTTAACACATTGTAAGCCGCCCTGAGTCTTCGGAGAAGGGCGGCATATAAATCAAATTTTAAAAAAAATAAAATAAAAAAATAAACCTTTTCAAGAAGGGATATCGGGGATTTAAAAAATAATAATAATTTGGGAGCCGAGCATCGAACAGGAGCTCCCGTCTTTGCTTGGCGAACACAGATCCTCTCTCTTACGCCCCCCCCCCCAACACCCAACCAGGGGTGAAATCCAGCAGGTTCTGGAGAACCGGCAGCGGAAATTTTGAGCGGTTCGGAGAACCGGCAAATACCACCTCTGACTGGCCCCCGAGTGGGGTGGGAATGGAGATTTTGCAATATCCTACCCCCTGGAGTGGGGAGGGAATGGGGATTTTGCAGTATCCTTTCCCCCTGGAGTGGGGTGGGAATGGAGATTTTGCAGTATCCTTCCTGCCTGGAGTGGGGTGGGAATGGAGATTTTGCAGGATCCTTTCCCCCTGGAGTGGGGAGGGAATGGGGATTTTGCAGTATCCTTTCCCCCTGGAGTGGGGTGGGAATGGAGATTTTGCAGTATCTTTCCTGCCTGGAGTGGGGTGGGAATGGAGATTTTGCAGTATCCTTTCCCCCTGGAGTGGGGAGGGAATGGAGATTTTGCAGGATCCTTTCCCCCTGGAGTGGGATGGGAATGGGGATTTTGCAGTATCCTTCCCCCTGGAGTGGGGTGGGAATGGGGATTTTGCAGGATCCTTCCCCCCTGGAGTGGGGTGGGAATGGGGATTTTGCAGGATCCTTCCCCCTGGAGTGGGGAGGGAATGGAGATTTTGCAGGATCCTTTCCCCCTGGAGTGGGGTGGGAATGGGGATTTTGCAGTATCCTTCCCCCTGAAGTGGGGTCCGAATGGAGATTTCTATGCTAATTCTATGCCAAGGTCTTAGCAGATACACTAAGTTGACTCAATTTATTATTTACTGTTTATAAATATATATATATATATATATATATATATATATATATATGTATAATATGTATATGAAATCTTATTCTGTTCACTGCCCTGAGTCCTTCGGGAGAAGGGCGGTATAGAAATTCAATAAATAATAGTAATAAATAATAATAATAATAGTAATAATAATAATAATAATAATGATGATGATGATGATGATGATGATAATTCTATTCCTATTCTATTCTATTCTATTCCATTCCATTCCATTCCTTGTTCTATTTTATTCTATTCTTGTTCTATTCTATTCTAATTTCTATTCTATTCTATTCTAATTTCTATTCTATTCTATTTCTATGCCTGTGCCACCACAAGGCTGCTTTATTACCCAAAGTAGGTAACAACATCAGGGCTGGCAAGGAATGGGGTTTGCTCTAGCACTGATGATGTTAGCTAGTTTGGGTAATGAAACAAGCAAGAAATCAACCAAGTTCAGAGTGCACCAAGGAGCCCTCAGTTTCTCTTCTGTCATCCTCACTGGAGGAGTAGGATGAAAGCGTGATGAAGGAAGAGTGGATTAACTCCTCACATTTTCTAAAACCAAGTTAAGAGGGAGAGAGCCCCAAAGACCCTTCATTGCAACAAATATTCTCCTTTATCAGTAGAACACCGTTCTATAGGTAGTCCTTGACTTACAACAGTTCGTTTAATGAACATTCGAAGTTACAACGGCACTGAAAAAAAATTGACAAGACGGGTTTTTTTCATATTTATGATTGTTGCAGCATCCCCCCATGGTCAGGTGATTTACATTCGAATGCTTGACAACTGGGTTCATATTTAGTGTCCCGGGGTCACGTGGACCATTTTTTGTGACCTTCTGATAAACAAAGTCAGTGAGGAAGCCTCATTCACTTAACAGCCGTGTGAGTAACTTAACAACTGCGGGGATTCGCTTAACAAAAGTGGCAAATGAAGGTCATAAAATGAGGCGAAACTCACTTAAGAAATTTAACAAGATTATCAGGTTGGAAGGGACCTTGTAGGTCATCTAGTCCAACTAAGCAGACCCTACACCATTTCTGACAGATGGCAGTCCAGTCTCTTCTTGAAAGCTTCCATGGATGAAGTTCCCACAACTTCTGAAAGCAACTTGGTTGATTGTTCTCACTGTCAGAAAATTTCTCCTTATTTCTAGATTGAATCTCTCCTTGTTCAGTTTCCATCCATTGTTCCTTGTCTGGTCTTTGGTGGAATAGCTTGACCCTTCCTCTCTGTGGCAGCCCCTCAAATATTGGAAGATGCTGTCATGTCTCCCCTGGTCCTTCTCTTCACTAGACTAGCCATGCCCAGTTCCTGCAACCGTTCTTCATATGTTTTAGTCTCTGGGCCTTTGATCATATTAGATAGATTCAGATTAACAGAGTTGGAAGGGACCTTGCAGGTCATGTACTCCAACCCCCCACCCAAGCAGGAGACCCTACACCATTTCTGACAGATGCCAGTCCAGTCTCTTCTTGAAAGCCTCCAGGGATGAAGCTCCCACGACTTCCGAAGGCAACTTCTGTTCCATGGGTTGATGGTTCTCACCATCAACCATCCTTATTCCTCCTTATTTCCAGGTTGAATCTCTCTTTCTTCAGTTTCCATCCATTATTCCTTGTCTGGCCTTCAGGTGCTTTGGAAAATAACTTGACCCCTTGTCTTAGAATCTTAGTTCTTACTTAGCAATATAAACTTTGGGCTCGATTGCAATTATAAATCGAGGACTACCTGTACTTAACACCAGCTCTGAAAGGGAAAACCAGAATTGCCCTGGGCAAGCAAGCAGGTGCCCAAATTTGACATGATGCGTTTGACGTTTGGTCCGTCTGCTCATGAAGCCACCTGCCATGGACACTTTGGGCGCATTTCGCAAATACTACACCCCACAGGAAACAGTGACCACTATATATATAATCTGACCAATGAGGCTGAAGAGAGAGAAGGGTCACAAATGAAGGTTTGAGTCATTTTTTCCTGCTTTGCCAACTCTCCATCATTGTTTTCTAACCAAGTATATAATTTTGCCACCAATAATAAACCTGGCCTGAAAACCAGACCCTTCCGAACCAATCCTGAAGCTCTCAAAGAGCCTTAGTCACAAACGTATAAATTTAATTTTTTGCTGCGTTTCCTGTTTATTGTTCTGCAAGAAAGCTGATGTAATTTTAGTCCATTTAACTCTTTCTAGGTTTGTTGGCTCCCCCTCTCCCCCCCCCCCCCCGACAGCAATGAATTCCATGGCTTCCATTAACAACAAGTGTTTGGCATATAATGACATTGTCAACACAATTTGGGGGTTTTAGACACGAGAAATACTAAGGGTTTTTTGTTTTTTTTAATCCTTTCCAGTTTTCTTTTACACAGTCCATGAAATTAAGGTAGTTCCACAGTTATTCTTACAGGGAATTAATTAAACCTTACAAGAGCAGTTTGTTTTCTGACATTCTTCCCCCATGAAATTACTATGGTAAGTATGTGTTACAGAATGTGAGACAGCTTTTTTTTTTTTTTTAATTATGTTTCGAAGTCTTCATGTTTTAGGGCAAATCTGCTTGCCGATGTGATAAATGAATTCTGTAGAATAATAAGCCATCTCTTTCTGTACAGTTGGTAGAAATATCCTGCGGTATGAAAAAATAGCTAAATCTAGAAAAGGTCTATGGCGAAAGGAGGAGGGGAAGCAGGGGTGAAATGCTCCCGGTTTGGACCGGATCACCCAATCTGGTAGCGATGGAGGCGGGTGGTTCGGGGAACCGGTAGCAAAAATCCCTGTCCTCCCCCCTCCCATGCCCAGCTGAGCCACACAATCATCAGAGGCTTTTTTTTTTAGTTTTAAAAGCATTTTTTTCTACAACCTCTTCGGCCGAAAAAATGCTTTAAAAAAAAAAGCCTCTGCTGATCAGGCAACTCTGCTGGGATCGTCAAAGGCTTTTAAAAGAAAAAAAAAAACCCTTTTTTATTTTAAATGTCTCTGACGATCCAAGCAGAGTTGCCTGATCGTCAGAGGCATTTAAAAGAAAAAAAGCCTCTGACGATCAGGCAACTCAGCTGGGATCGTCAGAGCCTTTTGAAAGCATTTTTTTACAACCTCTTCGCTGAAGAAGAGGGAGGGAGAAAAAACAGCTAATTCCCCCAGTCTGAAATCTTCAGACATGTTGGAATTATCACTCCCAAAATTCCCCAAACTCCCAAAATTCTGGCTGAGAGAGAATTCCAGGAAACTTAACTTCAAGACATTTGGAAGACACCAAGTTACAGGACAGGGATCCACAATATTAAAAGATAATTAAAGAGAATGCAAGAATTTTTTTTTTTAAAAAAAAATACTTCTGGTTGTATCTTCCAAGTATGGTATGTTTCGGCAAGGAAGCGATTATGTCTTCTGACTGATTGGGGTGAAAGATAGAGCAAAATAAAACGTCTGAGAAGGTTGGAGGTATTATACGGGCCCTTGACAGGTCAAAAAAGCCCTGAAGATTAAGATAAAGAGGATTAAAGGTATTTCGTAATGGAAAGTGCCCAACGTTGAAAGAAAGAGCTTTAATATATGCAATAATTTGGAGCCAGGCTCGCTGCTGAAATACTTTGAAGTGTGGGAAAGTAGTAAGAAACTAGCAGGTTATACTGCACATCAACAAATGCCTCTGATCTTAGTTTATAGCCAGAGGAGAGTCATGATGTAACTTTTAGAGAGAGAGAGAAAGAGAGAGAGAGAGGTTAAAATATAACTGTACTTATTATAACTGCTGTGAAGAAGATCGTCAGCTATTTCTTTATACCTTTCAATTGTTCTTTTTCATTTTTCATTTATTTATTGTTTATTTATTGGTTCGATTTATATGCCGCCTTTCTCCGGAGACTCAGGGCGGCTTACAATGCGTTAAGCAATAGCCTTCATACTTTTGTATATACCTGCTTAGTAGGGCTTTCGCCCCCCCGTAAGCGGTGCTCTTTTTTTATACAAAGTCAGCTTATTGCCCCCACAAACCAGGTCCTCATTTTACCTACCTCGAAAGGATGGAAGGCTGAGTCAACCTTGAGCCTGGTGAGATTTGAACTCACAGTAATTGCAAGCAGCTGGTGCTACTTAATAGCACTTTAGCCCGCTGTGCCACCAAGGCTCTAAATCTTTTCTCATTTAGTTTCTATTGGCTTTTATTATTGCTCTTAAAACGCACGCGCACCTCTGATCTTGTACTACTATTCTAGTATGAAATCCAGTGCTTTTTTTTTTTTTTTTTAAATTTGATTTATATGCCGCCCTTCTCCGGAGACTCAGGGCGGCTTACAATGTGCTAAGCAATAGCCTTCATCCTTTTGTATATTTTGTTTTCATCCTTATGCTTTAGTGATCCAATGGTGTCTGCCTTTTTCTGGTTGGAGATATATTTATACACACACACACACACACACACACACACACACACACACGTGGTTTGGTGGCCTAGAGGTGGAGCTCTCGCCTCACAATCAGGAGGCTGTGAGTTCGATCCTAGGTAGAGGCAGCTATTTCTCTCTCTGGGCACAATGAGAATATATCTGCTGGAAAAAGTACTCCGCACTGGCGACAGGAAAGGCATCAGGCCAGTAAACACTCAGCTCCATTCAATTGCCCAGACTCAACCCCGCAAGGGATTATGGGGTCATTAAAAGATGATGATGATATATGTGTGTGTATGCTTAATTTATAATTGATTGAGAAAAAGAAAAGACATCAATATGGCCTCTGCCCAATAACTGAGGTCAGAGGCCCAGTTTTGGCACCTCATCATCCACGTGTGAATATTCTTTTATGCAAGAAAAGAAAATTTACATTTTTTGCTTTCGGTTTGAAATATACCTGGCACACAGAATAGAGAAAGCTACGGATTCAATTATTAATAATAATAATTTTTAAAAAACCACAAATAAGAGTTTCTGATCTTGGCTTATTCACATTAACCGTAGATGATATAAAGCCAAATCTACTTGCATGCTTTCTGATAAAAAAAAATAAAATTGTACAATTCATACAAAACCAAACATTAAAAAAAAAAAAACATAGGCAGCAAAAAAAAAAAAACTCAACAGTTATGCTAATTAAAATTTAGATGAAAAGTAATAAAAGAGCCTGCCACCTACATTATAATTGCAAACTATTTGATGAATGCAACTTAATGGGCAGGTCAAAGTGTACCCATTCAAGTTACAGCAGTACTAGAATGAGAGAAGGGCTCTGAAGATCAGAGTGGGAAACTAAAAAAAAAGTTATCTGGAAAAAGACCATGAGAAATTGCTTCTTTTGTATTGCCAACACAATGCCGAGCCCTTGCGTTGAATCTGATTTGGGGTGTCCTTATCTTGGCGTGGATCTGTCATTTATAATATATGGCATTCAAGATGGACTCGGAGTTGTGATCAAACATCTAACATTAAAGTAATATTAGGCATTTAATCAGCCTTTGAACTCTGGTGCTGGAGAAGATTCCTGCGAGTCCCTTGGACTGCAAGGCGATCCAACCGGTCAGTCCTAGAGGAGATCAACCCCGACTGCTCTTTAGAAGGCCAGATCCTGAAGAGGAAACTCAAATGCTTTGGCCACCTAATGAGAAGGAAGGACTCACCAGAGAAGAGCCTAATGTTGGGAACGATGGAGGGCATAAGAAGAAGGGGACGGCAGAGAATGAGGTGGCTGGATGGAGTCATTGAAGCAGTCGGCGTGAGCTTCAATGGACTCCAGAGGATGGTAGAGGACAGGAGGGCCTGGAGGAATGTTGTCCATGGGGTCGCGATGAGTTGGACACAACTTCGCAACTAACAACAACAAAATGCAAACCAGTTTTCACGCTGGAAAATTGTACCAGATTGGTCCCATCACACATAACAATGTTCTCTTAAATAAGTAAATCAGGTGATGTGTGAATATACATATCTGGATTGACTTAAGAGCCGAATGCTGGGAACGATGGAGGGCAAAAGAAGAAGGGGACGGCAGAGAACGAGGTGCCTGGATGGAGTCACTGAAGCAGTCGGCGTGAGCTTCAATGGACTCCAGAGGATGGTAGAGGACAGGAAGGCCTGGAGGAACGTTGTCCATGGGGTCGCGATGGGTTGGACACGACTTCACAACTAACAACAACAACAAAAGGCATGTAATCAAATATGGGAACTTTTGGAACAGGCAGCCCACGAACACATGCATATTCATGCCGAATGAATGGAAATAACTGTAACAAAAAGCTGTGATTTAATTGGTCATTCTCTGGCGGGATGCAGTCATTTGACCTAGACCTTAGCACTTCATACCAATCAAGACCAAGCATACAGCTTCGCAAAAGCCCGTTGCTGAGCAGTTTTTTGCAAGCTTAGATGAAATCGAAGATTACGCTAGTATTTCAGAACGTCAGTAATTCTAGAGCAGCCTGACTGGGTTTATATAGCATTGCTCCTATTTTAGCCTGAGACGGCAAGAATTTCTTCAACGATTAACCAAGAGATAATGAAACCCATCCATCCTCTATTACCCAGCACATTCTCTTTATGACACCCAATACCATATATGAATGGAAAGGTGAGTTAAGAGTGCAACGAAGTTCATATATATATATATATATATATATATATATATATATATATATATATATACACACACACACACACACACACACACACACACACACTCTGAACTAGGGCTGCATAATATCTTGGTTTACGTAGGTAGAACCTGGCTAAAGAGACATACACATAAAACTTACGAAAAAGAAAGGAAAACTATATCTGTCTGTCTGTCTATCTATCTATCTATCTGTCTATCTATCTATCTATCTATCTATCTATCATCTATCTATCTATCTATCTATCTATCTGTAGGATACAAAGTTACAAAGTTCTCTTCTTCAAAACGGCTATTTTAGAGAGGATTTTTTTAAAAAAATTAAAAAGCCAAGAACTTGGAACAAAACAAAGTGAAAATAAAAGGGCGATCTATGAAACTACGAAGAATGTTCTGGAGGATTCTTTCAGCGGCACCTTCTCCATCTGCAGGAAGATTGCAGCAGACCGTTTAACAGAATAATTAAATCAACGCTATTTTCAAGGAAAACGTTGGAGCCACTTTCTAAAGCCAAGGCATTGGCGCCCCAGTGAAAAGTTTCAGCAAAAGACATTTAACAGATTTTTTTTTTAAAAAAAAAGCCCCAATGTCAATAAATTTCCAAAGACTCAAGAATCTGCTCTTGTGCTATCATTGGAAGATCCTACATCAAACTTTAGCACATGTCTTAAGACCAGAATTCCAACCATTCTCAGATAATTCTTTATTCTTTATTTATTTATTGGTTCGATTTATATGCCGCCCTTCTCCGGAGACTCAGGGTGGCTTACAATGTGTTAAGCAATAGCCTTCATACTTTTGTATATACCTGCTTAGTAGGGCTTTCGGTCCCCCCAAGCGGTGTTCTTTTTTATACAAAGTCAGCTAATTGCCCCCATAAACTAGGTCCTCATTTTACCTACCTTGAAAGGATGGAAGGCTGAGTCAACCTTGAGCCTGGTGAGAGTTGAACTCGCAGTAATTGCAGGCAGCTGGCAACTAAGTGCTACTTTAACAGCACTTAGTCCACTGCGCCACCAGGCTCGTATAAGTGAGTGTTGTATAGTCTCAACATGTCTGGAAAGCACCTGGCTGGAGAAAGGTGCTGTATTTTATGATCAATGGTGGCACTGAAACTAGATCCATGCAACTCTGGGTTAGAAACCAGTAGACCGTACTGGGTTTCTAATCTGGAGTTGCATGGATCAGAATTGAAGCCTTAAGTGCTATGTGTAAAGGATGCTGTTCATCTAATTAAGCAGTAACAATCTGCAGCATACTTGGCCTACCCATTCTTGTCAATTGGCTACAGGCTACAACACTGCATAGAATCGATCCCATTAAATGGCTTGTGTGATATGTTGTTGCTGGGGTGGGGTTATTTTATGATGTTATTTTATTAATTTATTGGTTCTCTTTATTAGTTTTATTGTTTATACACAAACACACACATATAGGTAAAGGTTCCCCTCGCACATATCCACTAGTCGTTCCCGACTCTAGGGGGCGGTGCTCATCTCTGTTTCAAAGCCGAAGAGCCAGCGCTGTCCGAAGACGTCTCCATGGTCATGTGGACGGCATGACTCAACGTCAAAGGCGCACAGAACGCTGTTACCTTCCCAACAAAGGTGGTCCCTATTTTTTCTACTTGCATTTTTTTACATGCTTTCGAACTGCTAGGTTGGCAGAAGCTGGGACAAGTCACGGGAGCTCACCCCCTAATGCACGGCACTAGGGATTTGAACTGCTGAACTGCCGACCTTTTGATCGACAAGCTCAGCATCTTAGCTACTGAGCCACCATGTCCCTAGATAGATAGATAGATAGATAGATAGATAGATAGATAGATTGATAGATAGATAGCTAGATAGATAGATAGATATAGATATTTTTGTAAGCCGCCTTGAGTCGCCATGTGGGAATGGGCAGCAATATAAATTTCTAAATAAATAAATAAACAAACTTGCAGGTTCAATGACACGACTTGACATCAGTTAGTTAGGCTTAAACTTAGAGTAACTTTATTGTCACTTTGAACGTAGACTCATCGGCCTACATTAAAATGAAAATGTCGTGGCATATAGCTCTCAGAGAGTTGACAAAATAGGCTGGCAAACAGGCAAAAGTAAAGGAAGGCAGAGGCTTTGCTATCACCAAGTAGACTTCCTAGAAAGAAAACAAATATCACTGAATAAAACATTATCAATGTTTTATTCGTCTGATCTAAAGGAAGAGCTTTTCGGAGGCTGTGATCCCTATTCTGCCTCAAGAGGGCGCTGAGGGCTGAGCACAGACCATTCTGGAGACCTCGTGGGACTCCGAGATAAAGCGTTTTCACAACAGTCCGTTCGTAAGCAGGCATCGGAATTGGAAGCGCGAACACAATCTTGGAGAGAGGAAAAAAAAATTGCAAACCTGGCATACGAAAACTTTTCGTTTGTATTTATCAGGAATCAGGGTGGATAAAAACCAATGATTTTTTTAAAAAAAAATCAAAGAAATCAGATTTCTTTGATTTAAATCGGATTTTTTTGATTTTTATCGAATTTATTTTAATAAAAAACTTTTGGGGTAAAAATCTTTCGTAAGATAGTTTTCTATTTAAGATACATAAATAATTTAGTTTATTCAGCATGAAATGGAGCTTAGTTCTGTAGCAGGAGGCTGTATATTCTGCAACACTGGGACTATCGGTGAGTCAAGAGCGGGTCAAAGGAGTAGCAGAGATGACAGTTGCTCTTTAAAACTTATGATTTAAATCGAGTTGATTTAAATCAAGCCTTTTTAGTAGTGATTTAAATCATGATTTAAATCGTGATTTAAATCAACTCGATTTAAATCAAATCCACCCCGTCAGGAATGCATCCCGCATTTATCTGAGAATTAATACATTCTTATGGTTTTTAAATTCATCTTTATTTGAGAATTCAAGGAAGTGTGCAATAAATAATAGGCTTGCGCTTCTCAATTCTGAGCATAACCACAACTTGGGTTGGGCTGGGAGAAGGACTGACCCAAAGTCACTCAGCCGGCTTTCATGCCTCAGGAAGGACTAGAACTCACAAGTTCCTGGTTTCTAAGTCCAGCACCTTAACCAACCGGTTTTCTTATTTTGTACACTTTATAGCAGTGATGGCTAACCTTTTTGCCGTCACGTGCCAAGAGCGGGAGGAGCGTGGGGGGTCGCCCGCCCGTGTGCCCACACCCATAATCCAATCCCCTCCCCGTGCATGCGCTCGTGACCCACTCTGCGCCCCCCTGCTTTTGGCAAGCGACGGCCAAAAGGTTACCGGTGGGCCCAGCAGGCCCGTTTTTTCGCCCTCCCCAGGCTCCAGATGCTTTCTTGGAGCCTGGGACAGGCGGAAACGGCCTCCTCCCCCACCAGAAGTCCTCCAGAGGCCAGAAATGGCCCATTTCCTGACTTCCGGTAGGCCTGGAAGGCCCGAAAATCAGCTGGCTGGCGGGCACATGTGCGCTGGAGCTGAGGTGTGCCACAGGTTCGCCATCTCAGCTTTATAGCATCAACCTTGTGAATTCTCAACTTTCCTCTTTCGGCTATGTATTCAAAATGGACAGTGATTAATATGTGTGTGTATGTGTGTATATATACTGGTGTGCGTGTGTACACACACACACACTTATTACATTTATGAATGTATGTACGTGTGTGTGTGTGTGTGTGTGTGTGTGTGTGTATGTATATATATATATATATATATATATATATATATATATATATATATATATGTCTTTGGTTATTCGGGTCTTCTCCCACGTAAAATTGGAAGTGTCTTGGCGACGTTTCGACAAAGTCTCATTCGTCATCTTCAGGCTGGTGTTCTCGGCTTCGTGCTTCCAGGAACACGAAGCCGAGAACACCAGCCTGAAGATGACGAATGAGACTTCGTCGAAACGTCGCCAAGACACTTCCAATTTTACATGGGAGAAGACCCGAATAACCAAAGACCTACATACAAACACCCACGAAAACCTGAGAAAACATATATATATATATATATATATATATATATATATATATATATATATATATATATATGTATATAATATGTACATTATACATATGTATACATATGTATGTGTGTGTTATGTATATGTATCGGTAGATATATACTTTAGAGCATGTACACTGAGAGCTTATGCACCAAAGACCAATTCCTTGTATATCCAATCACACGGCCAATAAAGAATTCTATCTATTCTATCTATTCTATCTACTCTATCTATCTATCTATCTATCTATCTATCTATCTATCTATCTATCTATCATCTATCCTTTAGAGCAGGCAACAGAATTTCATTTTTAATATGGGGCAGTGCAGTTACAGTAAAAAAAAAAAAAAGACAATCAAAGTTATCTTATCTTTCAGAAGGCCAGAACTACGGTACAGTTAAATTCAGGATAGAAAACGATTGAAATTACGTTCACAGAGTTTGGTTTTAATCTTAAAAGTGGTCCTATTCTATTCTATTCTATTCTATTCTATTCTATTCTACATTCTCTCCACCCCTCCCCTCCCCTCTCCTCTCTTTCCCTTCTCTCCTTTTCTTGCCTCTCCTCTCCTCCCCTCCTCTTTCCCCTTCTCTCCCTCTCCTCTCCTCCTCCTTCTCTCCTTCTCTTCTCTTCTCCTCTCCTCCCATCATCTCTCCTCTCCTCTTCTATTCTACATTCTCTCCACCTCTCCTTTTCTTGCCTCTCCTCTCCTCCCCTCCTCTCTTCCCTTCTCTCCTTCTCCTCTCCTCTCCTATTCTATTCTATTCTATTCTATTCTTCTATCCCATCCCATCCCATCCCATTAAAAAAAAAATCAATTGTATTCAAATGTTCAGTAATAGTGCCATCAAGATTGCTGGCTTTAAAAAAAAAATAAATCCCCGGACAAACATTGGCAGAAGAGAACAGGCATCAGTTACAGAGCAGCACTAAAAGCAATTTTAAAAAAAACTTCAGTTTAACTCTATGAAGAAAGCAAGTGCAGGGACAGGATTAAAACTGGGAAGAAAATAAACAAGGCTGATATTGAAAACACCTGTATCTAACCTTGGAAGCAGTCCTAAATTACACAGAGCCATAGTTTAATTCAGCATAAAGTAGCTACCGTATTTCCAATTGTTATTGTTGCTGTTATTACATTGATAAAACACCTAACCATTTCTGAATGTTTTGAAAACAAAGACAACCTTGTTGCTGCTTGCTAAGTTCACAAAGAGGATATTGTACTTTTCGGAGTATAAGATGCACTTTTTTCCATCCTAAAAGAGGGTGGAAATGTTGGTGCGTCTTATACACCGATTACAGCCATTTTTGGCCTCCCGAAACCCCGCCCCGTGCGTCCCGTTTTCACCAAAAAAGGAGCATGCAAAAATACGGTATTTTGTTTTAAGAAATGATGGAAAAAGGGAAAAGAAAAGCAAGTATTTGACGCGTTGCTCCTATTCAGTCCAATTTTCCAAATGTCTGAGAACAACTCTAGTTCAAAGGGTGGATTTTGTTAGGTATCCAACTCGGGCTGTGCAAAACACTGGAAAGGGGTGCTTGAGAGTGAGCAAGCTAACACACAGGACCAATTGTCCTCAAAGTGTGCAAGCAGCCGTGTCCTTCAGAAGCCTGCTGGAGATGCCCTGAAACCCACCCAGGACTGAATGCATAGGTATGCCAGGGACCCTTCCAAGCCCACCCAGGACTGCAGGTGAAGCTGCTATGTTCCCATGCATACCGATAGCCAAGAACAGCCTCTGAAAGCAGCTATAGCTGCCTTCCAAAGGAAGCGGCTCCTTTAAAGGGTTGGGAAAAGTGCTTCACTCAGGCAAATGCATTTTGCAAAGTATGGCATAGATAGATAGATAGATAGATAGATAGATAGATAGATAGATAGATAGATAGATAGATAGATAGAGATAGATGATAGATAGATAGATATAGAGATAGATATATAGATGATAGATAGATATAGAGATAGATGATAGAGATAGAGATAGAGATTATAGATCAATTAGAGATAGAGATAGATATAGATGATAGATAGATATAGAGATAGATGATATAGATATAGAGATGATAGATCAATTAGATATAGATATAGATCGATTAGATAGACAATCTATCTATAATCTCTCTATAATCTACAGTCTATCTGCCTGCCTGCCTGCCTGCCTGCCTGCCTATCCATCCATCCATCCATCCATCCATCCATCCACCATCTATCTATTCCAGTGGTGGAATTCAATTTTTTTTACTACCCGTTCTGTGGGCGTGGCTTGGTGGGCATGGCAGGGGAAGGATACTGCAAAATCCCCATTCCCTCCCCACTCCTGGGGGAAGGATATTGCAAAATCTCCATCCCCACCCCACTCTGGGGCCAGCCAGTGGTGGTATTTGCCAGTTCTCTGAACTACTCAAAATTTCCGCTGCCGGTTCTCCAGAAACCTGTCAGAACCTGCTGAATAGCACCCCTGATATATTCCCATTTACAGGCGGTCCCCGATTTACGACAGTTCACTGAATGACCGTGGCATTGAAAAAAGCGACTTAGGACGAGGAAGCCCGATTCCCTTAACAATGGTGTTGTTAACAGGCGCAGAAACTTAACTTAACCACAGTGGCAAAAAAGATCTTAAAATGGGGCGGATCCACTTAACGAATGTTTCACTTAGCAGCCGAAATATTGGGCTTGTTTATGGTCATATGTGTGTGGGGGGCCTTACCTGTACTGTACACGTAGTGGGGGGGGGGACGACAACGAAGAGAAATTGTTTTAGGAAAGAGGAAACTAGACTTCCCCTGGGCTCTAAGGATTTAATCTACTTCTTTGATTTCTACACCCTCTTTCTACGCTATGAATATTCAAGATGCCTAATGAAATGGAGAAACAAAAACTTGAAGCCTCTGTTTTTTCAGAGCAGTTATACTCCTCAGTACCAGTTGCTAGGGAAGAATGAAAAAAAACAAATAATGCTACTGTTAATATGCTTTTTTTTTATCAGGGTGGGGAAAATGTTGCTGGGTTTAGATAGGATCTTGAGTTGATCTTGGCTCAATTTTTTTATGCTTAATTAATCATTAACTACAATAGTGCAATTGCACTTTCGGGATTAGGTACAACAGCAGGCAAGTAGGACTTTTTTTTTTTTTTAAATAATATTTATTAAATTTCCAAAGATTAAAAAACAGTACAAAAAGAAACATAATACACAAAAAAAGCACGAAAACACACACATAGACACAAAACAAAAAATATAAACAACCAAAAACAAACATATCAAAATTTGAATACTAATAACAATTGTAAATAGAAGTCAAGATAATTTAGATCAGTGTTTCTCAACCTTGGAAGCTTGAAGATGGATGGACTTCAACTCCCAGAATCCCCCAGCCAGCGGCTGGGGGATTCTGGGAGTTGAAGTCCACCCATCTTCAAGCTTCCAAGGTTGAGAAACACTGATTTAGATAAAGATGTAAGTTTAAGATACAGATATTTAGGAGTAGAATTTGTGGAAAGAGATTAAATAGGCTAGAAATACCAATGCAGAAAAGTTGTTATTAGGCAAGTAGGACTTTTAAGTCCTTTGATGGCTTCTTGATAGTGACCAGAAGCAAGAATCTTGGCTTCATCCAGCCGGCTCCTTCCCTGTGTTCATAAAATCGGAGGATCCTGAAACACCTGTGCCTCACCTGTATTTAGGATGCCGTGATCATGAAGAAAAAAGAGAGAAAGGAGAGTGTTGGAAAGAAAAGATTGAATTGGGCTGTAACTAGTTTTTTCTTTGTATCACACTTGTGGTACTCAACCTTTCTGGCTTTGCAGTGGGGAGGAGATGGTTCGACGCGAGTGGCAGGCAAATGCACCAGTGGTGCGTTTCTACCAGTTCGGGCAAACCGGTAGTGGCGGCGGCGGAGGCTCTGCCCACCCGCCTGGACATCATCACAGACGTTCTGCGCATGTACAGAAGCACCACGCGCAAGCAAAGCAAGCACACACACACACACACACACGTGCTCACAGTTCCGAACCGGTAGCGAAGGTTAAGTGGAATCCACTATTGAAGTGCACGTGTGAGGCTCCATTGCGTGAGTGGCGGGCACACGCGCCCACCGCTTGCGCAAATGGACCTGCCTGCATGCGCTCGTCCACTGTTCGTATTATCAGCCCTGAAGTGAACCCAGAGCCTTGGTGCTGCAGCAGACTAAAGCACTGTTAAGTAACACCAGCTGCCTGCAATTACTGCAAGTTCAAATCTCACCAGGCTCAAGGTTGACTCAGCCTTCCATCCTTCCGAGGTAGGTAAAATGAGGACCCGGATTGTGGGGGCAATAAGCTGACTTTGTATAAAAAAGAACACCGCTTGGGGGGCCCGAAAGCCCTACTAAGCAGGTATATACCAAAGTATGAAGGCTATTGCTTAACGCAGTGTTTCCCAAACTTGGGAACTTTAAGAAGTGTGGACTTCAACTCCCAGAATTCCCCATCCAGCATTGCTGGCTGTGGGATTTTGGGAGTTGAAGTCCATACATCTTGAAGTTCCCAAGTTTGGGAAACACTGGCTTAACGCATTATAAGCCGCCCTGAGTCTCCAGAAAAGGGCGGCATATAAATCGAACCAATAAATAAATAATAAGTAAATAAACCCGGCTGAGACCATCTTGGGAGGCTTCCGGGTTGCCACAAAGCAGAAGAAAGGGCAGGAAGGGGGTGGGGGGTGGGAAATAGCTGGGGGGGGGGGGTTGTAGCCAAAACAAGAAGGTTTTCCTATGGGAACCAAGGACATTCCGACAGGTAGCTTGGTCAGGGGAGGAGTGAAGTAACCAAGTAACCGGCCAGCACCTTGATTGGATAGCGTGACCAGTGACTTGGGCGGAAAAGAAGAAACTTTTTTAATTAGGTGAAAGCCGCGGGAACTTCCAGAGTCGGCTTTTACCAGTTGTGCCAATATGATGCATCCAATGAATTGTTCTTTGAGGAAATTGCCTGCCGTGGAGTTCTGCTTTCTATGGGTGCATTACTTGGAATGGTGATACATGCAACTGAAGCTACATGCACGTACACTCACGGGCCACAGCCTGGTAATGGGCCACGGCCCAGAGGTCGGGGACCCCCGTGTTAACACTACACCAGACCTAGGCATTTTATTGTCCCCAGGCCACATCTGGATCTTTGGCTGTCCCATGTCCGACCTGTGCGAAGTCAATCGAAAATTAGAAATTAAATGTAAATAAAGTGGACGCCACTCATGCAACTGAACAGAATTAAGCTCGGCCTCTTGGTTTGGCGGCCCTCCATAACGGTCCCAGTTTCCTCTCGGGAAAACGAAATGCCCATGCCTGCCGTACACATGTTGTTGCCCTTACTCCAGCCTGACTAAGATACACGACAATGATACAGGCCGGTTCAAAGGGAGTTCTGGGCGATGAAAGGGAATTTTACGCAGCTCTTCTCCTTCCTCATTCCTGTCGGTCCGCTGGCTGGCCGGACAGAGCGAGAATTCCTTGAATTTGGCAGGTGAGGCCAGGAATACAAGGCTGGCGTGGGGGCATCCCTCACCACAGAGTTCAAAGCTAAAAGGATACACAAAGTTAAGCCTTCCTTCTCTTTTTTATCAAGAGCTTTGCCGTATACAAAAAGCCAAAAATGCTTTGGAAAATTATCTGAATTTTTGCATGTCATCCAGCCCCTCTTCCTCCTATCATAAATCTTGTTGGTGGGTGATACATGTCTGCAGAGTTTACTTGTTTCACGGGGGGGGGGGAGGGGGCGGCAAAGTAAAGTCCAACACCCCCCCCACTTTTTTTTTTTTTTTGACTATTTTGGGGCAGCAAGTGGAAACCTGAAGATGGTGGAAATCAGATTCCCCACTCCTTCTGGGTTTCTCGCCGCTGTGGTGTCCATGGAAACTGCATAAGCCATCCCATCCTACTCCTCGTCCTTATATAGCAACCAGAGAAAGCACCAGAGGAAATAATTATTGAAGTAGGCCACAAACTGCTAATTCTGACAGAAGTGCCAATCTAAATTCTCTTACCACCTAGGCTGTTTTGAGAAGGAAAGTCATCTGAAAGGCCGCAATCAGGCAGCAATAATTTGCCGATGGACAAGTTGGCCGTAGAACAAAAGTTCCTGTTTAGGTATCCAACCACTGATGTTCTTCTTAGTTGTCCCTCAATTCTCTCCCCTCATCCCCAAAAAAGCCCATTACCTTTTTTTTTTTTTTTTTTCTGGCCAATGGACATGCTCAGTCCTAACCCTAATTCACTTCGAAGAAGAAGGGGGGCAAATTCTATTTCTGAGGATTTTGCTAAAGGCTTCTGCAAACTTTAAGTCCTTCCCTACCCCTTGCAGACGGTCCTCTTATAAAGAGATCCATACTAACAATGCAAGCTCAAAAAAAAACCCATGTAAAAACTGTTAAGAGATGTAATAAATGTTAAGAGACCCGCATTGCATATCGGACATTAATACAATTGAGCGAGTCCAGAGATATTTCACGAGAAGAGTCCTCCACTCCTCTGCTCGCAACAGAATCCCTTATGCCACCAGACTTGAAATTTCGGGCTTAAGACAACTTAGAACTACGCCGTCTTCGGTCTGACCTAAGAGTAGCTCATAAAATTATCTGCCACAATGTCCTACCTGTCAATGATCACTTCAGCTTCAACCACAACAATACACGAGCACACCACAGATACAAACTGAAGGTAAACCGCTCCAAACTCGATTGCAGAAAATACGACTTCAGCACCAGAGTGGTCAATGCCTGGAATGCACTACCTGACTCTGTGGTTTCTTCCCCAAACCCAGGGGTGAAATGCTCCCAGTTCGGACCGGATCGCCCGATCCGGTAGCGATGGTGGCAGGTGGTTCGGAGAACTGGTAGCAAAAATCCCTGCGCGCGCCGCCCCCCCCCCCCCCCAGCATGCTCATCTGAGTCGCACAATCATCAGAGGCTTTTTTTTTTTTAACTTTTAAAAGCATTTTTTCTACAACCTCTTCCGACGAAAAAAATGCTTTTAAAAGTTTTTTTAAAAAAAGCCTCCGGTGATTGCGCAGCTCAGCTGGGATCCTCAGAGGCTTTTCAAAGCATTTTTTCCCTCTCGGTTGAAGAGGTGGTTAAAAAAATGCTTTGAAAAGTCTCTGACGATCCCAGCTGAGTTGCCTGATCACCAGAGGCTTTTCAAAGCATTAGAAAAAAATGCTTTGAAAAGTTAAAAAAAAAAAAAGTCGGCCACACCTACCCAGTCACTTTAAACCCCCCGCCCCTCCACCAAGCTACACCCACAGAACCGGTAGTAACACATTTTACATTTCACCCCTGCCCAAACCCACAAAACTTTAACCTTAAGACTGTCTACTGTTGACCTCACCCCATTCCTAAGAGGTCTGTAAGGGGTATGCCTACCGTCCTTGTCTTACTGTCCCCTTTTATTCATATCCATCTCACATACTCACAATCATGTTTATACCTATATCTGTTATCCAATACATGCTTGACAAAATAAATAAATAAATAAAAAATAGAGATAAAGTAGAAATCTTTCCAAAATCTCTTCCACCAGCCCCCAGGGGGAAAAAAATGCTGATGATCTATCATCGGATAAAGAGATTTATTTATCATGACATTTGACAGCTCATGGAAGCAGGCTTACTTGCTCACTGCCGCCAGTTTAGGCAATTTTCTATGTTTTACTATATTTTAACTTTGCATTGTTTTATGTGTTTGCATTTTTAATGGGGTAAAATATGCTGGATGCCATCTGGAGAGGGGAAAAAAAAATATCTGTCAGATGGTATAGAAATATCTTAATAAAAGAAGATATCTGACACGCTGTATGTAAAAAAAAAGAGGGGGGACAGGATTTTAGAGATGAAAGTTGGAGGGGGGGGAGAGAGGGGAAGAGATGGGGTTCGAAGCAAAGGAGATTCCTAAATCAGCCATTGTGGGATAATCTGTTATTTAACTTGTTATTTCAGGTTAATCCATTGTGCTAATTGTTATACCAGCTTGTTGGGGTCAGGAGGGCTCCTCTTCTTTTATGGACTATTCAAACATTATTTGAATAAGCAGCCAATTATTGCAAATTGGTCATTAAAGGGAAGGGGGGGAAAGGAGGCCTTAATGATATTGTATTCAACCCTCAAAAGAAAATTACTCATTCTGGACATGTGGGCAAGCAGAAATCTGCAGGGCTGTTTTAGCTGACTTTTCTACAAAAATAACCCTGTTCAAAAGCAGTAGGGGAGGAACTTTTAACCGTCTCTGTTTGGAAACAAAGAAAGTGAAATGATGATCCACATCCACCCATTACGAACGACGATGGGTGACTTTATTTCACTTTTCCGTAGGGGAAAGAAGAGAGGTTGCCTAGCTTCAACTTGTGGCATCCTGAGCAAAGAATAGAAAACTAGAAGGTCGGTTTTGGTTGATTTCATTCCTCTTTTTTAAAAAGTATTTAGGGGGCTGGATATGACCAGAGCTGTACAGAGTTTCCAATCTCTTCGTTTATCCCCAATATACCTGGACCTAGAATTGATCTAGCTAGCTAGATGCCATATGATGATGAAAGGGAATAATAGTCGGACCTCCACTTTGCTTCTGAAAATCTTTGTATTAGAGTACTGGAGCTCCTTTAACCAACGTAGTATAATGGCTTTAGAATAGAATAGAATAGAATAGAATAGAATAGAATAGAATAGAATAGAATAGAATAGAATAGAATTTTTTATTGGCCAAGTGTGATTGGACACACAAGGAATTTGTCTTGGTGCATATGCTCTCAGTGTACATTTTATGTGAACATATACATTTGAACATAATTGTATTGCTTTGTTGTTGTTGTTAGTTGTGAAGTTGTGTCTGACTCATCGTGACCCCACGGACAACGTTCCTCCAGGCCTTCCTGTCCTCTACCATCCTCTGGAGTCCATTGAAGCTCACACCAACTGCTTTGGTGACTCCATCCAGCCACCTCCTTCTCTGCCGTCCCCTTCTTCTTTTGCCCTCAATTGTTCCCAGCATGAGGCTCTTCTCCAGGGAGTCCTTCCTTCTCATTAGGTGGCCAAAGGATTTGAGTTTCCTCTTCAGGATCTGGCCTTCTCAAGAGCAGTCAGGGTTGATCTCCTCTAGGACTGACCGGATGGATCGCCTTGCCGTCCAAAGGACTCGCAGAAGTCTTCACCAGCACCAGAGTTCAAAGGCCTCAATTCTTCGACGCTCAGTAGCAACAACTCTGGTTTAAATACAACAACATATTGAATTTAAACCAGAGTTGTTCCTACTGGGTATCTTTCCAGAAAAAAATAGTAAGGAAAATGTATATTTGATTATACAAGTAATAACAGCTGCAAGAATTGTGTATGCTCAAAATTGGAAATCATAGAAAATACCTTTGGAAGAAGAAGTAATAAAAATTTTTTTAGACTGTGCAGAAATGAATAGATTAACTTTGATGATTAAAAGATAAGGAGGAATCAGAATACTTTAAAACATGGAATTATTTTTAGTTAGTCGGAAAAGAGATATAAATGATTGATACTATAATTGTGTACAAATGATGACTATAATATTGATTTATAAATGAAATGTTAGAATATTTTGGATGAATGTGAAGATAGAAGAAACTCATGGAAGATGGAAAAGAAGCCTAGAAGATAACACTGAGGCGTCACAGGGAAGGGAAGATTGATGTATTAAATGTTTGTCTTAAAAAATAAAAAAAATTATTAAAAAAAAATTCTTTGGCGCTCAGCCTTCCTTATGGTCCAACTTTCACAGCCATACATTGCAACTGCGAAAACCACAGCCTTAACTATACACACTTTTGTTGGCAGGGTAATGTCTCTGCTTTTACAACTGCTTAACTCCTATTTCAAGTTTTGTAACCTTGAACTCACATGAGCATCTTTAGAAGTAAAGAGACACTAAATTATCTGGGATTTCCTTCTGGGTGATAATATACAGGATTCTTATTTGGTCTCAAGCATTATCTGAACAGAATATGAAATGATGGATTTTTTTTTTAAAAAAAAGGAGAATAGAATAGAATAGAATAGAATAGAATAGAATAGAATAGAATAGAATAGAATAGAATAGAATTTTTTATTGGCCAATTGTGATTGGACACACAAGGAATCTGTCTTGGTGTATATGCTCTCGGAGTACATGAAAGAAAAGATATGTTCATCAAGAATCATAAGGTACAACGCTTAATGATAGTCTTAAGGCAGGGGTCAGCAACCTGCGGCTCTGGAGCTGCATGTGGCTCTTTCATCCCTCTGCTGCAGCTCCTTGTTGCCAGTCGGCTCCATAATTGATAGGGCATTCAGTTCGGACAGGTAGAAGAAAAAGGACGCCTTGCTAGGAGGAGACTCTATAGTGGGGGAAGTCTATAGACTTCCGGTCGGCTCCAGAATTGAACGGGATACTTCCAGTTAGGACCTTTGTGGCTCTTTGAGTGTATAAGGTTGCTGACACTCATCATAGGGAAACAGTCAATATAAATCTTAAGGCTACCAGCAACAAGATTACAGTCATACAGTCATAAATGGGACTGTATGGGAGGAGAAGGGTGATAGGAACGATGAGAAGATTAATAGTAGTGCAGACTTAATAAATAGTTTGTCAGTGTTGAGGGAATTATTTGTTTAGCAGAGTGATGGCGTTCGGGAAAAAGATGTCCTTGTGTCTAGTTGTTCTGGTGTGCAGTGCTCTATAGCGTCGTTTTGAGGGTAGGAGTTGAAACAGTTGATGTCCAGGATGCGATATAATCTGATAGGGCTCAAGGATGCTATAGCTGATTCATCAAGAAAGGGCCACTCCACGAACTTTGCAGGCTAAATATTCCATCTCCTTTGTTTTCTAGCCAAAAATACCAAGGTAAGAGCGAAGAAATATCTACCTTCAGGTCCTAACAGGCCGATAACCCCATGGAGGAGACTCATTCAGAATTCATGGGCAGATGCAATGGTTGCAGGAACTGGGCATGGCTAGTCTAGTGAAGAGAAGGACCAGGGGAGACAGGACAACAGAGTTCTAATATTTGAGGGGCTGCCACAGAGAGGAGGGGGTCAAGCTATTTTCCAAAGCACCTGAAGGCCAGACAAGGAACAATGGGTGGAAACCAACCAAGGAGAGATTCAACCTGGAAAGAAGGAGGAATTTTCTGACAGTGAGAACAATCAACCCATGGAACAGAAGTTGCCTTCGGAAGTTGTGGGAGCTTCATCACTGGAAGCTTTCAAGAAGAGGCTGGACTGCCATCTATGAGGAATGGTATAGTAGGGTCTCCTGCTTGGGCAGGGGGTTGGACTAGATGACCTACAAGGTCCCTTCCAACTAATCTGTTAGTATATATATATTTGGGAATACACAGAAGAGGGGAAAGAAAACGACGCAGATCAAAACAAATTTAAGAATTCCAGATGCTATTCTTTGAAAAAAGTGTTGCATGAGTGTGTCTGCATTGTTGTCCATATACATACACCCCTGATCTTAAAATTAACGCCAAGTATTCATTCCAGTTTATATAAGAACTTGCCAGCTGGTCTCTCGGATAAAGCCCAAGCCACGGAATATGAAAGCCAATTATTGATTAATGAGCTACATGAACAGGCCTTTATATAATACAGCTACATTCACAGTGTGCATTTTCAGCTTTATTGCCAGAGTAAACACAGCAGCCATTGTGGAAGCATACAAAAAAAAATAAAAAACCCACCGTTGTGGTGCTTAAAATCTCTCCTTGTCTCCACCTTTTTTTTTTTCATCTCGATTCCTGCTGCCTTTTTTTTTTTCCTTTCTGAAAAAGAGCTTTTAACTTTGCCTACTGGAGGTAGAAAGCTACAGAATTAATCCAGGTTGAACATTTGCTTTTAAATGCACTTATTCCATAACTCCAGGAAACTCAAATTAGTGTGCATAGCTATTAGATACTTGTAGAGCAAGTGACAGAAAGAGTAACGGCCTCCTTCTCGCCTGCAGAAGCTATACGCTCCTCCTCGCAGGTTTCCCCCCCCCCCCGTGCTCAGGCTGCAACTGGCGCTTTGAAACACAGTTTTTTTTTTTTTTAAAGTGCTTCTCCACTTGAGGGGAAAACGGAAAATGGAACCAACAAGGTTAGCCTTGTTCAAGGCCTCAGGACAAGGAAACACCAAAAACTTAAAAACTTAAAAAGACACCAGTGTGTTCTGATGACCTAGGCTTCCTTAGAAAGCATGAAACAAAGTCTTAGTCCCGCAAAACTTCTTTTTTTTTACTTATCGGACTGTAAATTACTTTCATTTAAAATCCTGCAAGGCTTGATAAACAGTCTTTCAGAGGAAGGTTATCAACACCCACCTTATCTCATGGGGAACGCTGCCAGAGAGCTAATGTCCAGACGCAGGGCAAGGCCAAACTTGGCACAGAGTCACAAACAGAAGTTTCAAATCTTGAATCGGCCAGATGAACTAATTGCTTCCTGCCAAAGCTCACCTCCCGTTCGCTGTTCTTTTATGTCTTATGGGAGGGGCCAATCATCTCCAAGCCTTACTCCCAAGTCGACCCTGTTTTCTTAATTGTTCCTGTCTCCTGGCAGCTCTGTGCATGCGCAAATTGGGAAGGCTGATGCTGTTCTTCTACCTCGCTGATGTCAGCCTCCGGAGACTCCGGAGGCAGCAAAGAACTACCAGATAGCCTTGGCCCCCTCTCTGCCTCCGACTCAGAGCCCTCGACCGAGCCTTCCCCAGACTCCAGGACTGGCCCACATTCTTCCCCAACCTCCTCATTGTCCAAACCTGTTGCCAGCTCTGCTGGGGTGAATCAACTGGCTTCCAATTCCCTCCTTGGAGGCATGACAGCTATATAAAAATTTCCAAGCACATGGTTGCAATGCTCCTTCAAAAACACACACACACCCGAAACCAATGGTCTGAAACAGCAAGAAGTAAATATTTCTACGGGAAGAACGAAGGCCCTGGAACAAAGACACTTTGACTTGGTTTCAGGCTATGCAGATGGAGTGATTTTGATTGACAGATGTCCCATTTCTGGACAATAGTACACAGAGGAGGAGGAGGAGGAGGAGGAGGGGGACAATAGTACACAGAGGAGGAGGAGGAAGAGGAGGAGGAGGAGGAGGAGGAGGAGGAGGAGGAGGAGGAGGAGAAGAAATAATAACTTCTGGTAGAGCAATTTAGTGTTGGAATTCACCCAGGAAAATAGCAAGGAAGGGGCAGCTTCGAAAGGAAGACCAACCACCAGAACAGAAGAGTTCTTCCAGCGAATCTAAATGACTTTTTGAAACAGGCCAGGTCACTTTTGTTATAGATACTAAGCCTACAATATCAAGAAAGCAAATTACACGTCTGGCTTAGAATTAATTTTTTTCAGTGACAGGAAGTTATTACCTCTGGGAATGGAGAGGCATTACCCATAGACTCCTAAAGTAGGTAGGAAGCCATTATTTTCTGTTATTTTCCTTTCCTATTGGCAAATGAAGAACTGGCTTGTGTTTCTGCAGGGAACGGAACCAGATTTTAGCCTTTTGGCTCCTGGTGGTTGATTTTTATTTTTATTTTATTTTTTTTGCACAGGATTAAGCTGCCAGATGCTTAATGCAAGAAAAATACAGCAACTACTACTAACTCTTCACTTTCTAATTGTGAGATACTCTAGAGCAGAGGTCCCCAACTCTAAGCCTTTTGGACTTCAACTCCCCGAATTCCTCAGCCAGCAAAGCTGCTTTAGAGCAGTGTCATTCACTCTTAGCAACATTAAGACGTCTGGACTTCAACTCCCAGTCATGGTGGTTGGAGAATTTGGGAAGTTGATGTCCACGCCTCTTAAAACTGCTGAAATTTTTAAGAAACACCATTTTGCATCCTTATGAAATGTCAGAAAATGATATGTAACCTTATAGTTATCCCTTAGAGCAGGGGCGTCAAACTCAAGGCCTGGATTTGGCCCACGGGGTGCTTAGATCTGGCCCGCAGGGCCGCCCTGGAAACAGCAAAGGACCGGCTCGCGGTGCCTCTGCCAGCAGAAACGGAGTTTGGGAGAGCAGCTGGCAGAGGGTTGCAGGAAGCTGTTGCAGCCAAAAACAGAGCTCAGGAGCCCGTTTTTGCTGGCAGAGCACTCGGGCCGCCACAGGCGCCCCTGACACGAGTGACATCGAGCTTGCCATGCCTCCCTTGCCCCCCGCCCCGAGGTCAAACACAATCCTGATGCAGCCCTCAATGGAATCGAGTTTGACACCTCTGCCTTAGAGAAAGACTGTGAACCCAAGACTATTTCCATGAACTACTTCAATGCCCGTTTACGGAGATTCTCAATCATCCAGGTCATGGCTGTCCCAAAAGTGCTCCCACCCCACCCCGCCCTCCCCAAAAAGGCAGCTGGACTTTCTTGGTTATTTCCTTTGAAAACGCTTCTCAAACGAAATGCTTTCAAAGGAAAAATACCAGGAAAGTTCAGTTGCTTTTGGGGAAAAAAAGCACCTTTTGTCAGATTTCAATGCGCCAGTTAGAAGCAGGTCCAGAAAATACAAGTAGTTTTTAGATCAACACCCTTTCAAAATTGTTTATGTACCGTGTTTCCCCGAAAATAAGACATCCCCTGAAAATAAGCCCAATCGGGCTTTTGAGAGCATGCACTAAAATAAGCACCCCTGAAAATAACCCCTCCCCGAAAATAATCCCTTCCCAAAAATATTTAAACGCATGCGCAGCCGGTCCCCTCCATTTCCTCTGGTTAGGGTTAGGGAGACAGAGCTGGGAATCACGTAAGACGGCAAGAGGACCCCGTCTTGCTCCACACGCCCCAAAATAAGACCTCTCCGAAAATAAGACCTCCCTGAAAATAAGACCTCCCCGAAAATATTTAACCACATGCGCAGCAGGTCCCTGCCATTTCCTCTGGTTAGGTTTAGGAAGACAGAGCTGGAAATCAGGTAAAACGGCAAGAGGAGCCCCACCTTGCTCCGTGTGCCCTAAAATAATAAGACCTCCCTGAAAATAAGACCAAGCGCTTATTTCGGGGTTCAAAAAAATATAAGACAGGGTCTTATTTTTCGGGGAAACATGGTATCTTCAGATCCAGAGTTTGTTCTTGAAGAGCAAGCCACCTCTCCCAGTATATAACAAACACTGGAGAAAAAGCACTGAAACCCTTGGCAGAAATGCACCATGTTCTTAAACCAGACCAGGGGTGGGCAAATGTGGCCCTTTTGTAACCTGTGGACTTCAACTCCCAGAATTCCTGAGACAGCTTGGCAGCTTGGCTGTCTCGGGAATTCTGGGAGTTGAAGTCCACAGGTTGTAAAAGGGCCACATTTGCGCACCCCTGAACCAGACCAATCCTCCATGTACGTCCCTGTTAACAAGCCAGGCCTACTTACATAGGAAGGTCTTTTATGAGAATGATGATGATGATGATGATGATGATGACGATGAAAGTCTTAGGAGGGAAGGCGGTAAGGGAGAAGCAAAGATCTGCATCTCAGGGCAGTTACACCCATCTACTAATTGCAATCAAGTGCTCTTGCAGGCATTCATTAAACCTTAATCCATCTTAAACCGTGTGAAGCAACACTCCATCCCGTTTTTCAGCTGGCTTAAACCGAACAAGTAAGACAGTTGTTTGCCAGAGATGAGCACAGCTGACAGTAAGAACAGAAGCCTTGTGGTTGTTTTGGGAAGGTTCCTCCTTAGGAGGCTTGTCAAACGCCAACAATGAGTTCTCCTATAGGAGAACAAGCCCATCAGGATAAGATTCGGCAGTCCAGCTGCATTTAAAAGACAAAGGTCACTCTTTTGAAGACAGCAAAGTCCATATTTTGGACAGAGAGGGACCCCTGGTTTGAAAGAGGGGCCAAAGAGGCCATCTGTGTCAAAACTGAACAGCCCTCCCTCAACAGAAGGGAAGGGATGTGACACCATCTATCTCCAGTCTACAATACAGCCCTTTCGACAGTTTCAAGGCGGCTCCACACCCATTTGCACTACTCAGGTGACCCTGAGGACACAGATAAATCCCCAAGTGGCCTCAACGGCTCTCTAAAAGGATGCAAATGACCAGCTGTCTTGCAAGGAGTATCAATCCTTCCATTCCCCACCATCCAGCCAGAGCTGAAGAAGCTTCTGGGATGAGAAGCGAAACATCTTCAAAAGGAAAAACAAGGAAATCCAGTTGCCTCCTGAAAAAAGCACCTTTGGGACAACCATGACCTGGATGACTGAGAATCACTACAGACTTTTAGCTATACAATTTGGGATGAGCACCCTTGGAATGGTGTGGGAGGAGGAATGGATTTCCAGAGGGAAAAATTGCAGACTACAGGAACCAGGAGCACCACTCAGATAGCCCGGAGGACAGATAAACCTCCAGTGCTTCAAGGACCCTCTAAAACAGTGTTTCTCAATCTTGGAAGCTTGAAGATGGGTGGACTTCAACTCCCAGAATCCCCCAGCCAGCAGCGCTGGCTGGGGGATTCTGGGAGTTGAAGTCCACCCATCTTCAAGCTTCCAAGGTTGAGAAACACTGCTCTAAAAGGATGCAAATGACCAGCTGTCTGCAAGGAATATCAATCCTTCCATTTCCCACCATCCTGTCAGAGCTGAAGAAGCTTCTTGGATGAGAAGCGAAACGTCTTCAAAGAAAAACCAGAAAGTCCAGTTGCCTCTTTGGGACAACCATGATCTGAATGACTGAGAATCTCCATAGATAAATCTGAATTCACGTTTGTGCCAAACCACAGTTTCTCTAACGACAGTCTAAGGAATAAAAATCACAAATTAATAACATCATAACATAAAAGCTCCACTCCGGCGGCTTTGTAATCACAAAAATGCCTTGCCAATAGAACGCTTCTAAAATCACGGTTACACACCGCATGGCCAATTAACACAACGTATTAAGCCAAATTCAACTAAACATTTTATAGCTTAGCCCCAAAGTGTGAACCACATCAATGCTCTGTAGAAACTCAGCTGAAAACCGTTTTAGATTTTAAACTCTGGGCGTTTTTTAAAATCTTAAAAAACTACCCAATTATTATCAGTTTCCTTCATCTGTTATTTTTTTCCCATGCTTCTCTCTCTCTCTCTCTCTCTCTCTCTCTCTCTCTCTCTCTCTCTCTCTCTTTTGCTATTTCTCCGGTACCAATATTGACAATGGAAAGAAACAAACAGGAACCAGACCCAAAAGAAAAGAGAAATAGTTAGGAACAGTGCCTAGATAGTTGGACTACTCCATGCCAGCACCAGATTCCGAGGTGCAAAACTTTGCTGGAGCTGAAGCAAGAGTTGGAGGAAGGCAGCAGCAGGCGTAGATTAAAACTAAGCAGTGACGAATCTCCTGCAGAAAGAAAATATTGGGGATTGGACGCAGGAAGCGAAGTTCATTCGTTCTTTTTTGCGCAGCGCTCCAAAATACAAAGCGATTAAAAAAAAGATTTTTTTTTTTTTATACTGACATTTGAGGAACAGAAGAAGGGTAGACAATAGAGGCTACCTCCCCACCCACCCCTACGCCAAATTTATGGCTTAACTGCCTTGTTCGCTTCGGAGTTTGCTGCATCTTTGGCCGAAGGGACTGACCTTCCACAGACTGGGTCTGTACGTCATCAGGACCCTTTCCCCATCGGAAGACGTAGGGCATTCCGGCGCTCCATGAATAAGACAATTCATCCAACAAGTGGCGGTATGCATCTCCCGGCATGAATGAGGGACCGTTACAAGTCAAGGCGGGCCCTGCCAGCTATTGACAAACTGAACTGAGGGCGATTGTGTGCTTTTTACACACTGACAAATCTCCGCAGTGTGATCCCGCTGGCATTCACATACAAAAAAAAAAAAAAAAAAAAGGAGGCCACCATGTGCACAAGAAAACTGACGCGCAACCGGCAGCCAGAGAGAAGGCAAGAATGGCCCATCTTTAAAAAGCAACGCTTCTGACAATGATCCCTTATTTTTTTTTTCTTTTTCAATGAAATACATTTCCCGAGATCCGCTCCATTCCTCCCAAGAATGCTCGGCTTATGAATGGGGCTCGTGTGCACTCCAAGGGCCCGGACATTCGAGGTCATCCTTCGCCCAAATCGCCACCTGAAGATACGAAGTGGCTTCTCTCGGCTGGCCATCCCAGATTTAAAACAGCTGGGAATTCTCCATCACTTTGAAGAAGAGACCGGACAGCCGCTGATTCAGAAATGGTGTAGGGCCGCGATGGCAAACCTATGGGATGCGTGCCGCAGCTGGCACACGGGGCCCTCTCTGTGGGCGCACGTACCATCACCAGCTGCTCTTTGCAGGCGCCAGATCTCCGGAAAATGCCCCAAAACCAGGCTGTTTTACAGGCCGTTTTTCAGGCCAAAAAATGGCCCGAAAAACAGCCCGAAAAACAGCCTGGAAATGGCCTGGAAAACAGCCCAAAAAACGGCCTGGAAAACGGCCCGAAAAACAGCTTTAAAATGGCCTGAAAAACAGCTTGAAAACAGCCTGAAAAATGGCCCGGAAAACAACCTGAAAATGGCCAAAAAATAGGCTTGTGTGCACCAGCCAGCTGGTCGTCGGGTTTCCGTTGGTCAGGCGTGTGCACATGCATGTGCCTTCCGGTTTGGGCACTCGGTCCCGAAAAGGTTCGCCATCACTGGTGTAGGGTCTCCTGTTTGAGCAGGGGGTTGGACTAGAAGACCTCCAAGGTCCCTTCCGACTCTGCCACTCTGTTTCTGATACACAACGGTCCTATGTAAGGAAAGTGTCTTATCTACGATCTGGTTCAAATATGTAACATTAAAACTGGTTTCTTGAACAAGAGCTTACAAAATAAGCAGTATTGGCTTGAGGGGTTCTTGGGGGCTCTCTGAGCTCGCTTGTTTTCTTGTAGATGTTTCGTTGCCCAAACTAGGTAACATCGTAAGAGCCTTGGTGGCGCAGCGGACTAAAGTGCTGTTAAAGTAGCACTTAGCTGCCAGCTGCCTGCAATTGCTGCGAGTTCGAATCTCACCAGGCTCAAGGTTGACTCAGCCTTCCATCCTTGCGAGGTCGGTAAAATGAGGACCCGGTTTGTGGGGGCAATAAGCTGACTTTGTATAAATATAGAAAAGTATGAAGGCTATTGCTTAACGCCTTGTAAGCCGCCCTGAGTCTCCGGAGAAGGGCGGCATATAAATCGAACCAATAAATAAATGAATAAATCATCAGTGCTAGTGACTAATCACTAGACTAGCACTGATGGATGTTACCTAGTTGGGTAATGAAACGTCTCCAAGAACACAAGCAAGCTCAGAGAGCACCAAGGACCCCCTCATGTCAACCCTGAGCTGCAAATCTTCTCCTTTGGCTTGGTTTTGCACATGACAATAAGCTATAAGCCATGGTTTTCAGTTAGTCTCAATTTGCAACCAAACCGGGACCAGAAATTCCTCTGTTAAAGGAGTTGCTCCCAGTTTTATGACTCTTTTTTTGCCAAAGCTTGGTTAAAGGAATCAATGAAGTTGTTAAATGAATCAGGAGACTATTAAGTGAACCTGGCTTCTCCCGTTCACTTTGCTTGCAGGAAGATGGCTGGGAAGATGGCAAATGGCAGTCACGTGACCTTGGGGTGCCACAACTGTCATACAACTAGGTGCTACAACTGGCTGAGGAATTCTGGGAGTTGAAGTCCACAAGTGTTGTGGCCCGTCAGTGGCCTGTGCGGATTGTAGCTGTTTCTGACAGCAAGGAGGCTGGTGTGGTGCTGCGCCAGCAGCCTGTGCAGCTGGCACTCGAGTCGGACAATGAGGAGGCTGGAGAAGATGTGGTGCCAGAGGCAGGGATTCAGCCAGGGCCTTCAGAACCTCCAGAAGCTCCTTTAAGTGAAGAAGACGAAGAGGAGGAACCTCTTCTCGATGCACAGGCGCGCAGAGCTGCCAAAAGGCAGGAGTGGTGCCTCAGGAGGAGGTCTCCTCGAGAGTAAGGCTTGGGGCTAATTGGCCACTCCCTTAGCCTATTTAAGGAAGGATGACAACTGAGGCAATTTGCAGGGAACAACTTCGTTCACTCTCCTTCGCGTCTGGATCTTAGTTCTTTTATCAGTGTCCTGCAAACTGCTTCTGGGCTTTCTGCCAACCCTAGTAAGATTACGATTATTATTTTATTCTTTGGATTCTTGTAGGCTGTTAAGAAAGTTAATTAACAGCCTTTATTTGAAAAAGACTGATTTAATTTAGTAAACTAAGGTTTGTACAGACTCTGTGTGTGCTGCGTTCTTTGGGGTCCGTAGTTGGGGCAGAACAACAAGTCTTAAATTTGCCAAGGTTGGAGACCCCTGGGCTACATAGTTTTATGACTACAGGAAGATTGAAAAGGGGCACTGGAACTTCTTGCTTAACCCAGCTACCCTAAAAGTTATCGATACACAAAGAAAGTCTACAATAATGTATCTGGAAGGACCTCGCTTAGAATGTATTCACATTTTAAGAGTTACTTAAACCCCAAATTAGTGTATGAACAATGCGGAGAATAAGATTTTTTCCAAACAGCATGGCAGAAGAGGGTCCATTTTCATGCACTTCCCATTCCCGCTGTGTTATTATCGTAACTGTTAGAATAATTTTTTTTTTCATTGAGACACTCAGAACGACTTCATTATTATAATGTGTTGTGTACTGCAACTGCAAATATATTTCTTGTTTATCGGTATTCTAGATTGCAGCATCGGGCTTTTAAGCAACTCTTGATTTAAATGCTGGGGTGGGATGGGGACGGGTAATGCTTAAAATAAGCGGTGGCCCTTGGGGATTTTGTTTCTCAAAAATGAGATAAAACAATCTTTTCGTTTAAAAAAAATAATAATTCTCATCTGTATTTGGAACTGAAGAACGCACAAATAATATGTAAGTCTTTAAGACATCCATTCAAGGCGATATTCAGTTTGTTTGGTTTTTTTAAGTGTGCCAAGATCACTTCCTTAAATGATCTATTGCATCATGCTCTAATTTGATATGTGGGATTCTAGGAATAGATTTATTGTACTACGTAACTTCACAGGGCTTTAGAAAAAGTTGGATAGCTTTAGTTCTCTAATTAAAAATCCAGATCAACACCCCAAAGGAGATTACCGATCAACTTTCTTTAATCTGGCATCCTCCAGATATGTTTGGCTATTAATCTTGTCATCTCTGGCAAGGATATATATTGCCTGATACGATTGGAATGATCTATCACTGTGTTTAACATGGTTAGTTTGCAATCTCTTTCCAGCAGGCATAGATTGTCCAGTAAGAGAATTAACACACCAAGCTCTTTTTGTAAAAGCTAAAGATATACTAAGTAAAGATATACTAAATAAGTAAATAATAATAAATGATATACGCTGAGCTTGTCGATCAAAATGTCGGCAGTTCAGTGGTTCAAATCCCTACTGCTGCGTAATGGGGTGAGCTCCCGTGACTTGTCCCAGCTTCTGCCAACCTAGCAGTTCGAAAGCACTTAAAAAATGCAAGTAGAAAAATAGGGATCACCTTTGGTGGGAAGGGAACAGCATTCCGTGCGCCTTTGGCATTGAGTCATGCCGTCCACATGACCACGGAGACGTCTTCGGACAGCGCTGGCTCTTCAGCTTTGAAACGGAGATGAGCACCGCCCCCTAGAGTCGGGAATGACTAGCACATATGTGTGAGGGGAACCTTTACTTTAATGATAGACTAGGCAGGGGTGGGGGCAAAGGGTTAACCAGCAGAGATAATACAAGACCACACGCACAAAAACCCTTTAAGGTTTTTCCGGAGGCTTCAGGTAAGCCTGCTAGGCCCAAAACGGGGCGCAGGGGGGTCGTGCGTGCATGTGCGGAGGAGCACAGGGGGGGGCCACACATGCATGCATGGGGGGCATTGAATTATGGGTGTGGGCATGCATGTAAGTGACCCCCCCCCGCTCCTCCCCCGCTTTTGGCACGCGATGGCAAAAAGATTAGCCATCAGTGCTCTAGATAATTGTCCTCACTGTTGGAAAGTTTCTCCTTAATTCCAGGTTGCAACTCTCTTTCTTTTGGAATCTACTCTTCCAAGAGCAATGCTGTGGCCCAAAATCACTGAGATTTATAACTAGTTGTATATAGTTATATATATGACCGTCCACACACTTTCCAACAAGCACACCATGAAGTAGAGTTGGCTAAAATAGAGTAACTGTCCACGGTGCTTTCAGCTCAGGGGGTTTTGGTGGCTTACCGTAGATTCCTGTTCCAACAATATCGTTATCCCATCCTGAAGGAGGGATTGGCCCAAACTCCTCCCAGCAGCCCTAAGGGGGCCGTAGAAACCACTCCTAAACCAGCACCTCCATCACTAAACCTAACTCAATCTCTACATGAAGATCAAACGAACGAACCATGGAGGGGAAGTTTTTAAAAAAACTACAAAATATAAGGAAACTAAATCCGTATCTCAAAAATCAAGAGTCGTGGTGGCGCAGTGGTTAGAACGCAGTAGTGCAGGCTGCTTCTGCCGACTCTGCCAACTGCCAGCAGTTCGATCCCGACCGATTCAAGGTTGACTCAGCCTTCCATCCTCCCGAGGTGGGTAAAATGAGGACCCAGATTGTTGGAAGGGGGGGGCAACATGCCGATTCTATAAACCGCTTAGACAGCGGCTGTAAAGCACTGTGAAGCGGTATATAAGTCTATGTGCTATTGCTATGATTACAGGTTTTAAGCATCAAATCACATTGACTAAAGGGGCTGCCATATCCCCTTACTTAAAGAAGACACAAACGCAGGGATGTTTAATATCATGAGCGCCATTTTCCCTCAAAGGCAAATCGCAAGCACTTGCCACTGGATTTGTCGTTCCTTAAAGTTCCACGCCCTGTAAATCGGCAATCCCTTCTGAGAAATGGCCTAGATACGAGGATTACCATGTGCAATGTTCAAAAACCAATTATAGGTAGTCTTTGAGTTGCAATCGGTTTGTTTAGCAACCACAGTTCAACAGCATTGAAGAAAAAAAAAAGTAATTTACAACTGGTCCTTGCACTTATAACCGTTACAGCATCGCCAGGACCACAAGATCAAAATTTGGGGTTTTGGCACAGTGGTGAAATCTAAAATTTGTTACTACTGGTTCTGTGGGGTGGTTTGGTGGGGGAGGGGGTATAATGTGACTGGGTGGGCGTGGCCAATTTTTTCCCCCCCTTTTAAAACCATTTTTTCTACGACGTCTTCGGTGAAGAGGTTGTAAAAAAAATGCTTTCAAAAAGCTCTGACGATCCCAGCTGAGTTGCCTGATCTGCAGAGGCTTTTTTTTCCTTTTAAATGCCTCTGAGAAAGAGGTTTCTAGAAACTTAAGAAAAGGAAAGTGTGCTAGTCTTATTTGTAAAACTAATCTAGTTAGTTAGTTGTATTTAGCTATTTTGGTTTCTAGTTTTGACAGAAACCTCTTCCCATAGAATTTTCCGATTTATTTATTTATTTATTTATTTATTTATTTATTATACTTCTATACCGCCTTTCTACTGTAGGACTCAAGGCGGTGTACAGTCAAGAAAAATATAGATACACAATCATAAAATTGCTATTATTATATAATAATATAATTATTATAATTATATCTTTTCAAGATATTGCAATGTTAAGGACACAAAGTAAATTTCACCTCCACAGTTTTCCTTATTTCCACCACTTTCAAGACTCCTGCTAACCCACAGAGCAATGATACTTAAACTTTGGGACTCAATCACCCCTTTTCCCAGTCTCAAATAAGATTACCACCACATGCCAAAAAGCCAGATTCTGTTATTTTACACAAGCGTCTAAGCAATGGCAAATATGCCTTGAATTAAAAACAATTACAATTTGTTCCATTAACCCCAGGAGATGCCCAAATTATCCCCTTGAGGAGTAGTTATCCCCAGTTGAAGAATCACTGCCATAGATAACAGAATAACAGAGGTGGAAGGGACCTTGGAGGTCTTCTAGTCCATCCCCCTGCTCATTCCGGAAAAGTGGCTGTCTAGTCTCTTCTTAAAAACCTCCAGTGATGGAGCACCCACAAGTTCTGAAGAACTACTGAGATCTTAGAAATCACAGTATAGTCCTTATTAAGTAAAGATCTTCACTTTTAAAATAACATATTCTTAGAGAGTCTGGTTGTGTCCCTTCATTATTGATGGAACAATGAAGGGCCAGCATCAGACTAATATTGCTCATATGCTTTGGCATATATCTTCACAAGTCAAAGGACAAAAGACTTCTAAAAAAGGCTGAGCCTGAATAGAAACTGACAATAGAAAAGAGAGTGGTGATACAGATTAATGACTATGTTAATTGTTGTTGTTAGTTGCAAAGTCGTGTCCTCATATCTGACCCATCACAACCCCATGGACAACGTTCCTCCAGGACTTCCTGTCCTCTACCATCCTCTGGAGTCCATTTAAGCTCACGCCCACTGCTTCAGGGACTCCATCCAGCCACCTCGTTCTCTGCCGTCCCCTTCTTCTTTTGCCCTCCATTGTTCCCAGCATTAGGCTCTTCTCCAGGGAGTCCTTCCTTCTCATTAGATGGCCAAAGTATTTGAGTTTCCTCTTCAGGATCTGGCCTTCTAAAGAGCAGTCAGGGTTGATCTCCTCTAGGACTGACCGGTTGGATCGCCCTGCAGTCCAAGGGACTCGCAGGAATCTTCTCCGGCACCAGAGTTCAAAGGCCTCCATTCTTTGGCTTTCTCAGCCTTCCTTAAGGTCCAACTTTCACAGCCATACATTGCAACTGGGAAAACCATAGCCTTGACTACACGCACTTTTGTTGGCAGGGTGTTAAGACTACGTTAACACAACGAATATTTTGTAATGTATATATACTGCTCAAAAAAATAAAGGGAACAGAAGCAGAAGACATCCGAGATCTGAATGAATGAAATAGCCTTATTAAATACTTTGTTCTTTACATACAGTAGTTTATACACTGTTCAAACAAGGGAACACAAAACTACTGTATGTAATGAATGAAGTATTTAATAAGGCTATTTCATTCATTCAGATCTCGGATGTCTTCTGCTTCTGTTCCCTTTATTTTTTTGAGCAGTATATATTGTATTTACCATGACTTAATATATAAACCCAAATTGGATGAGTCCACACAACATAAGCTGTAAATCACACTTCATCACAATAGTTGGGTTTCCACACTGTGCTATGCCGGAACCAATAATCCATATTACAGCTCGGAACCCAGCCACGAATGCCTGCTAAATTTGAGTTCTGCAGGTTGTTTGCTTCCACTGCATTTAGCTTGATTCATCTGAGAACTGAAAAACACTGTCGCTAATTTTAAAAGGACTTCCAGGAAAGAAGGGATCAGAAAATAAAGGCAGTTAATTCTGTAAACCATGTTTATCCAACCTGGTGGTCTCCAAACAGAGAAATGTCAGCAGGGATCCGTTCCTGAATTGATTTCCCTGTAACTGATATATAATGATTTTGAAGTTCCCCCATGCAGGATTAGAACATTAGTCCGTCAGGTCAGAAATTAGCTATCTGGCAGTAATCCAAGGTCTCTAGTAAAGAAAAGGCTCACGCTGACAAGCCTTTTAAATGAAGATGACACAGGACAGGAACTGGCTTATTATTTGAACGGAAAAATGACTTTGTTTACTTGTTACACTCTCCTTCCAGTTTCAATATGGATCAATTCACTTAAAACTGTGTTTAGTCAAGTTGCATTATAAATACAAAATCAATAGGCCAAAGAGTAATCTGAAAACACGTTAACAAAAGTTTGCTGGGGTATGTAAACAGCCTCAGCTCTGCAATCTGTCAGGATGCAAGGCAGTGGTGGGATTCAAAATTTTTTTACTGCTGATTCTGTGAGCCTGGCTTGCTGGGCGTGGCAGGGGAAGGATACTGTAAAATCTCCATTCCCTCCCCACTCCCTGGGAAGGTTACTGCAAAATCCCCATTTCCTCCCGATCAGCTGGGACTCGGGAGGCAGAGAATAGATGGGGGCGGGGCCAGCCAGAGATGGTATTTACCGGTTCTCTGAACTACTCAAAATTTCCGCTACCGGTTCTCCAGAACTGGTCAGAACCTGCTGAATACCACCTCTGATGCAAGGTAACCTGGGGATCAGATTGCTTGGGAGCCTGGTCTCTTCAATTCTCTGCAGAAAGATTTAAGGATAGGTCTAATACTGTATAGAGAAAAAAAATGTATTATGATTTATTGAAAGCAATGACCATACTTCTTATAAGGTTGGGTCTGGAAAGGAAGGAAATACAAGCAAAAATATTTCTGGATAAAATTCAGTATCAAGACATTGAGGGTTTGGGCTTTTGGAGTTCAAGTTTCATTAGTCCAGAGAGCATCCCAATTTGGAGACTCCATGGGAGTTTCTCACGGGGTCTGGCTGTTTTCCCATGCCCGAGATGGTTACTGTAAAATATGCAATAATGGGTGGGATGCACATATCAATAATGGGTGGGATGCACATACCAGGAGCCTGGTGGAGCAGTGGACTAAAGCGCTGTTAAATAGTACTTAGCTGCCTGCAATTACTGCAAGTTTGAATCTCACCAGGCTCAAGGTTGACTCAGCCTTCCATCCTTCCGAGGTAGGTAAAATGAGGACCCGGATTGTGGGGGCAATAAACTGACTTTGTATATAAAAAGAACACCGCTGGGGGGGGAGGGGGGGCGGGCCAAAGCCCTACTGAACAGGTATATACAAAAGTATGAAGGCTATTGCTTAACGCATTGTAAGCCGCCCTGAGTCTCTGGAGAAGGGCAGCATATAAATCGAACCAATAAATAAATAAATCCATACCAACAGCAATTGTAGTTGATTTTAATAGAATTAAAACAATGTTCCTGAGTTTAGGATTATATGCAGACCATGATTACAGCAATTACTCCTCCAGATGTCAAATAACTACCGTATTTTTCAGACTATAAGATGCACCGGAGTATAAGACGCACCAAGATTTTGAAGAGGAAAAGAAGGGGGGGGGGAAATATTTTGCCCTCCCCGACCTCCAGGAGCTCTCTGCAAGCCTCCCAAACCCTCTGTGCATCCCATTTTTGCGAAAAATGGTCCTGGTTTTTTTTACTCCCAAACCTTCCATACATCCCGTTTTTGCCCTCCCCAGCCCCCAGAAGCACTCTGCAGGCCTCTCCGCGACCCATTTTTCTGAAAAATGGGCCTGTTTTTCATGAAAATGATGGGATTTCGGGAGGCAAAAAATGGCTGTATTCGGTGTATAAGACGGACTGACATTTCCACCCTCTTTGAGGTGGGGGGGAGTGTGTCTTATACTCCAAAAAGTACGGTAAGTTAGGGAAGACTAGGTTCATACTATACTAAGTCATCATAGGGTTTGCTTCATTTTGATAAAGGCCCAGATAATTTACAATAAACCAGTGGTCCCCAACCAGTTGTTCACAGGAACCAGTTCCGTAGAGAGAGGTTTTTCCACAGACCAGAGGGGATGTGGTTTCACATTCTGCTTGTATTTTGTGGGTGTGTTATCACTTTGTTCGTGTGACCCAATTTTTTGCCATGCCGCAGACCGGGGGATTGGGGACCCCTGCAATAAACCATGATTAGACAAACTTATTTTTAGCAAGATATATGGATCCAGTAACATAATTATCTTGTATTTCTTTGCATGAATGATTGCTGTATAGAGGGGGGAAAATAATCATCCTGAAAGAGTGAAATGAAATATTATAATGCAAGCGCAGCATCAACATCTTTTGATTGGTCAAAAAAGGGACAATGAAGGAAATGAAACAATGACATTGGAGGGCGGGGGAATCGGCCAAACTATTTAATTATTTTAAATTGTTTTTAACTTTTGTATTGTTGGTTTTATCTTGGCTGTACCCCGCCCTGAGTCCCCTTGGGAGAAGGGCGGTATAAAAATTTAATAAAACTGAAACTGAAACTACAGTGGAAAGCAGACCACGAAGAAACGATTGTTAAAAAGAAAATATATACTGCTCAAAAAAATAAAGGGAACAGAAGCAGAAGACATCCGAGATCTGAATGAATGAAATTGCCTTATTAAATACTTTGTTCTTTACATACAGTAGTTTATACACTGCTCAAACAACTAAAGGGAACACAAAACTACCGGTTCTCCGAACCACCCACCGCCATCACTACCGGATCGGGCGATCCGGTCTGAACCGGGAGCATTTCACCCCTGTGTGCAGCGGAGCTGAACTGGGGCGACGGCTTGCGTGCCATCAGAGAGGGCGCTGCGTGCCACCTCTGGCACATGTGCCATGGGTTCGCCATCACGGCCTTAAGAGCAACATCAAACAGAAGAAGCTGCTTGGATAATTCAGGTCCAGGCCACGCAGGGGTTTAAAGATAAGAATCAGCAATGGTTTATATGACCCCAGAAACAAGGTGACATTTCGTGAAACGACTTCCTCACAGACGTAATATTTATCCAGAAACCATCATGGCAGTTGAATTCTTTACTAACCAAGGTGTTTAGATGCAAAGGCTACTCATATAAATGGCATCTCAGGAAACAAGGCAGATTGTATCAATGGCATGGTTTTAAAATTATTCATCCAAATATATAGGTAATCTATCAGTCTAAGATTACAGAAGATTAGAAAAAACATAGTCTGGGAAACCCCAGAGAGAGATGGATTCAGAAGCACCTCCTAACTCCATGCTTGCACCTTCTGGGGGAGCCCACCCAACGTGAACCTAGAAAATGGAGCATCCACATCATGAGCAATTCCATCTTCTCCGGAGATGAATTCCCAATGCCTGGGAAACAACAAGCCTGCAGAAGCACCAACTTCTCAATCAGAGCTGAAGAAGCTTCTTGGATGAGAAGCGAAACGTCTTCAAAGAAAAACCAGAAAGTCCAGTTGCCTCCTGAAAAAAGCACCTTTGAGACAACCATAACCTGGATGACTGAGAATCCCTAGACTTTTAGCTATATAATTTGGGATGAAAACTCTTTGGATGGTGTGGGAGTAAGAATAGATTTCCAGAGGAAAAAAATGCAGACTACAGGAAACAGGAGCACCACTCAGGTGACCCTGAGGTCACAGGTAAACCTCCAAGTGCCTCAATGACCCTCTAAAACAGCGGTTCTCAACCTGGGGGTCGCGACCCCTTTGGGGGTCGAATGGCCATTTCACAGGGGTCGCCAAAGCCCTCTCTTGCCCCCCCCCCACGCCTTCACTCACCCTCTCTCTCTACCTGTTGGATCGCCGGCCGTTCGTTTACCCCGCCCACTCCCCATCTATTGCTGCCTCCGATGGCTAGGGCTTCAAAGGGCCACCCTAGAGCCAGTGGTGCAGCCGAACCATTTGTTAAATTGCTGGCTTGCCCCGCCCCTCCGCACCATTATTTATTGCCAATAAATAGTGGTGGGCGAGGGGTGGGGGAGCCAGCAATTTAACAAACGGTTCGGTGTTTTTTTGTAATTTTATTGGCCCACGGAGCTTCAGCATAGGCTAATTAGCCCTTGCTTAGATCGGCTCCCGACCCCCAGCTGATTTGCTCTCAGCTGTTTTGCTCAGGGCTCTTTTGCTTGCTTGGAAAGAGTGCAGATTTTTTTTCCCCTACCTATACTGGAAAACGAAAGAGAAAGTAAAGCAGGCTGTTGGCTTTGCACATTGGAAAATTAGGCAGGCAGATTTCTTTTTCCTCACCAAAAAAGGTAGGTGCAAACAACGGGAAATTTAGGAAAAAAGAGGAGATTTTAAAACACAGAAGAAAAAAAGCTCTATTTAACTAGGGAATTATAATAATTGAGATACTATTAATTGTATATTGTGTTGAAAGCAGAAATGGTTAAGTTGTGGTTTGGAAGAATATATGGGGGAAATTATTTGGTTTATTATTATTGGTAAATATAATTAATGGATTTGTAAGAAATTGGATTGCATGAAAATAATTGGAATATTCATGTTCATATTGATTAATATACAAAAAAGGTAGTTATATAACTAATTGATTTATATTAAAATGTTGAATTCATATTAAACAACTGTAATAATACATAATTAACCAATGTGAGGATGGATATAAAAATAGATGACAATGGGAAGGGGTATAATATAGAATAGAAGGGAAAAATTGAATTTGATTAAGATTAGAGATGAGGATGAAGGGTAATATTGGTTTTTTACAAAAATAGATGAGGAATAAATATGGCAAAAAGGAAATATAGAAATTGTAAATTTAATTGAAATGACTAAACTGTTTAAATTTATGAACCGGCCAAATACTCTGTTCAAAGAAAATACATTGTATGTATGTGTGTTTCTAATTATTGTTATTTATTCATATTTGTTCTCTTTTATTCTTTAAAGTTTAACAATTCATTCTTTATCTTAATATCTTTATATTTGTTTGGGGTTGGCTTTCTTCCCTTTCATCTTTTTTATTGTACAGCAATCTTTCTCCTCAAACCTACCACCTCTCTCTTTTCTTTCCTTCTTACTTTCTCTTCCTCACCCTCTTCTTTTCCTCCCTACTTCCTCTTCCTTTCTCCTTCTCCTCCTCTCTTCCTCCCTCTCTTACCCTCACTCCTACTCTAATTTCCCTTCCCTTCCTTCATCCCTCTCTATTGCTGTATCCTTTTATGCATATGGACTACTCAGAGGGCTGAAAAAGTTATTTCTGACTGGTCCTCGCACTTTTGACCAGTCTTCGAACTTATGACTGTCCTCACATTTTACGTTTTTGCCCTATCTTGTCACCATGGTGAAGAGAAGCAGTTGTGAAATGAGTGACACATTGTTAAGAATGCTACAATGGGCATAAATGATGACCAGTCATAAGTGCGAAGACCGGTCAAAAGTGCGAGGACCTATCAGAAATCACTTTTTTCAGCCCTCTGGGTAGTCCTTTTGTGCATATGGACTACTCAGAGGGCTGAAAAAGTTATTTTTGACTGGTCCTCGCACTTTTGACCAGTCCTCGAACTTACGACTGTCCTCACATTTTACGTTTTTGCCCTATCTTGTCACCATGGTGAAGAGAAGCAGTTGTGAAATGAGTGACATGGTTGTTAAGAATGCTGCACGGGCATAAATGTGAGGATGGTCATAAGTGTGAGGACCAGTCAAAAGTGCGAGGACCTGTCAGAAATGACTTTTTTCAGCCCTTTGAGTAGTCCCTATACACATAGCCATGGCCATCTGGTCACATGACCAGCTAGCCACACCCACCCAGTCACATGACCTCCAAGCCATGCCCACAAAATAAGCCACGCCCACAGAACCGGTAGTAAAAAAATTTAGAACCCACCCCTGGTTGGGGGTCACTACAACATGAGGAACTGTATTAAAGGGTCGTGGCATTAGGAAGGTTGAGAACCACTGCTCTAAAAGGATGCAAATGACCAGCTGTCTGCAAGGAACATAAATCCTTCCATCCCCCACCATTCAGTCTGAACTGAAGAAGCTTCTTGGATGAGAAGCAAAAAGTCTTCAAAAGACAAAAAACCAGAAACTTCAGTTGCCTCTTGAAAAAAAAAAAAAAAAAGGACCTTCGGGACAACCACGACCTGGATGACTGAGAAACTCTACAGACTTTTCCCCTCAATCCCTAAAAAACTTCTGCATATTTGTGCATGTCAAGAGGAGAGGGAGGAACCGCAGGCTTGTTGTTCTTTGCAACACTGCACAACATGCAACAATGTTTTAGCCTACACACACAAAGTCAGGTCACACCACGCCAAATGGTGTGTAACAGGATGGAGAACCTGATTTAAGAGTAAAGGTAAAGGTTCCCCTCGCACATATGTGCTAGTCGTTCCAGACTCTAGGGGGTGGTGCTCATCTCCGTTTCAAAGCCGAAGAGCAAGCACTGACCAAAGACGTCTCCGTGGTCATGTGGCCGGCATGACTCAATGCCAAAGGCGCACGGAACACTGTTCTCTTCCCAGCAAAGGTGGTCCCTATTTTTCTACTTGCATTTTTTCATGAGCTTTCGAACTGCTAGGTTGGCATAAGTGTAAAATTAGACCCCCCCCAAAAAAAAGTGTATTTGTGTGTGATAGAGAGAGAGAGAGAGAGAGAGGGAGGGAGAGAGAAAGAGGGAGAAAGAGGGAGGGGGAGAGAGAGAGAGAAAGAGGGACGGAGGGAGAAAGACAGAATGAGGGAGGGAAGGGGAGAGAATGAGGGAGGGAGAGGGAGAGAGGAAGGAAGAAAGAGTGAGGGGGAGAAAAAAGAGGGAGGGAGAGAAAGAGGGGGGAGGGAGAAAGACAGAGAAAGAGGGAGGGAGGGGAGAGAGAGAAAGGGGTAGGGGGAGAGAGAAAGAGGGAGGGAGAGGGAGGGAAGGAGAAAGAGGGAGGGAGAGTGGGGGGAGAGAGAAAAAGGGAGGGAGGGAGAGAGAGGGAGAGAAAAAAAGGAAGAAAGAGAGAGGGAGGGAAAAGGGAGGGGGAGAGAAAGAAGGAGGGAGAGTGGGGGAGAGACAAAAAGGGAGCGAGGGAGAAGGAGAGAGGGAGGGGGAGAGAAAGAAGAAGAGAGAGAGAGGGAGGGAGAGAGGGAGGAAGAAAGAGGGAGAAAGAGAGAGGGAGAGAGAAAGGGAGGGGGAGAGAGAAAGGAGGGAGGGGGAGAAAGAGGGAGGGAGAAAGAGAGAGGGAGGGAGAAAGAGGGAGGGGGAAAGAGAAAGAAGGAGGGAGAGAAAAAGGGAGGGAGAAAGAGGGAGAAAGAGAGAGGGAGAGAGAAAGGGAGGGGGAGAGAGAAAGGAGGGAGGGGGAGAAAGAGGGAGGGAGAAAGAGAGAGGGAGGGAGAAAGAGGGAGGGGGAAAGAGAAAGAAGGAGGGAGAGAAAAAGGGAGGGAGAAAGAGGGAGAAAGAGAGAGGGAGAGAGAAAGGGAGGGGGAGAGAGAAAGGAGGGAGGGGGAGAAAGAGGGAGGGAGAAAGAGAGAGGGAGGGAGAAAGAGGGAGGGGGAAAGAGAAAGAAGGAGGGAGAGAAAAAGGGAGGGAGAAAGAGGGAGAAAGAGAGAGGGAGAGAGAAAGGGAGGGGGAGAGAGAAAGGAGGGAGGGGGAGAAAGAGGGAGGGAGAAAGAGAGAGGGAGGGAGAAAGAGGGAGGGGGAAAGAGAAAGAAGGAGGGAGAGAAAAAGGGAGGGAGAAAGAGGGAGAAAGGGAGGGGGAGAGAGAAAGGAGGAGGGAGGGAGAGAAAGGGAGGGAGAAAGAGGGAGAAAGGGAGGGAGGGAGAAAGAAAGAGGGAGAGAGAAAAAGGGAGGGAGAAAGAGAGACTAGGACAGAAACAGGAACAGAGACTAAGACACTGAGCTCGTCCATCAGAAAGCTCGGCAGTTCGAATCCCTAGGAGAGGCCTCCTGTGTGGGCAGGAGGGGGGTTGGGCTAGATGACCTCCAAGGTCCCCTTCCAACACTGTATTAAAACAACACCCCCACCCCCACCACCCACCCCCACAGCTCCCTGCAGCCGCTTAGGCGGCCCTGCTCCTTCCCTCCCTCCCTTCCTTCCAGGGCCTCCGACCCCCGTTAGCAACCCCGTTGAAGCCGCTTCTTCCCCCCACCCCCCCCCAACAGCTTCCCTCAGCCTCCCCCACTGGAAGCAGAAACAAGGAGGCCGCCATTATTCCGACCACCCCCCCCACACACACCTCACAGCCCGCCTGCCCCTCCCCCCCGCGCTTCTCCCTGACGACGGGACCCCCACTCACCAACTCATACTTTCCCTTCCGGTCCCGCGCCTCAGCCGGAAACCGCAGCTCCTGGCGCTCGGCTCCGCCTCCCGGACGTGACGTCACGGGACGGGACGGCGGCGACGTCACGCGCAGCCCGAGGGAGGGAGGGGTTGGGTGGGAGGAGGAGGGGGCGGGGCGAGCGGCGTCACAGCGAGGGAGGGGGCGGGGCGGGGCGAGCGGCCGGCCGCGTTGCTTTGTTAACCCTTTCGGTGCTGCACGGCCGGCCAGGCGCTTGGAAGGCAAGGAGGAGAAGCGGGCAAGGGCTGCCTCTGCTCCATGGAGGGGTTGGGAGAGAAAAGCCGGGGATGGGTCCTCCCTCCTCCCTTGGGCTTGTTCGCTCTACATGCGGCGGCGCTTTGCATGACTCATTCGCCGCTTCCCCGGGGATGAGGGAGATCGCACCGGACTGCAAGGGCGCCCGACGCCCAGCAGAAAGCCTTGCCCAGGAGCAACACGAAGGAAGGAAGGAAGGAAGGAGGAGAGGGAAAGAAGAGAAAGAGGGGGGAAGAAAAAGGAAGAAAGGAAGGAAAAGAAGAGAGAGAGAGAGAGAAAGGAAGGAAGGGAAAGAAGAAAGAAAAAGGAAGGAAGGAAAAGAAGAGAAAGAGGAAGGAAGGAAGGAAAGAAGGAAGGGGAGGGAGGGAGGAAGGAAGGAGGGGAGGGAAAGAAGATGGAGAGAGAGAAAGAAGAGAGAGAGAAAGAGGAAGGAAGGAGGGGAGGGGAGGGGAGGGAAAGGAGAGAGAAAGAAAGAAAAAGGAAGGGGGGAGGGGAAGGAAAGAAGAGAGAGGAAGGAAGGAGGGGAGGGGAGGGAAAGGAGAGAGAGAAAGAAAGAAAAGGGAAGGGGGAGGGGAGGGAAAGAAGAGAGAGAGAAAGAGGAAGGAAGGAGGGGAGGGGAGGGAAAGGAGAGAGAAAGAAAGAAAAAGGAAGGGGGAGGGGAGGGAAAGAAGAGAGGAAGGAAGGAGGGGAGGGAAAGAAAAGAGAGAGAAAGAGGAAGGAAGGAGGGGAGGGGAGGGAAAGGAGAGAGAAAGAAAGAAAAAGGAAGGGGGAGGGGAGGGAAAGAAAGAAAGAAAAAGGAAGGGGGAAGGGAGGGAAAGAAGAGAGAGCAAGAGAAAGAAGGAGGGGAGGAGAAGAAGAGAGAGAAAGAAGAAGGAAGGAAGGATAGGAGGGAGGGAAAGAAGATAGGAGGAGGAAGGAAGAAAGGAGGGGAGGGGAAGGAGAGAGAGAAAGAAAGAAAAAGGAAGGGGGGAGGGGAGGGAAAGAAGATAGACAGAAAAAGGAAGGAGGGGAGGGAAAGACGAGAGAGAGAGAGAAAGAAAGAAAGAAGGAAGGAAGTAGGGAAGGTGAAGGAGATAGAAAGAGAGAGAGAGAGAAAGAAAAAAAGGGAGGGAGGGATGAAGAAGGGAAGGGACCTGAGAGGTCATCTAGTCCAACCCCCCTCCCTGCTCAAGCAGGGGAACCCTCAACCATGTTGGTTAGACCAATGGCTGTCTGAAAGTTTTGGGGTGGAATCGGTGCCCCCGGGGTGGAAATTGGCCAGCCGCAGAGGAAGCCGAGGCGGCAGGTCTGGGCGCGAAGAAGGAAAGCAAGCGGGAGAGCTGAAGAAGCTTCTGGGAGGAGAAGCGAAACGTCTTCAAAAAAACCCCAGAAAATCCAGTTGCCTCTTGAAAAAAGCACCTTTGGGATAACTGAATCTCCACAGACATTAAACAAGCAAAGGTTTTATTTCTGAAGATAACCAGTGAGACCTTTGTAAACATTTTAATCCTATAGCAAGGGACATTTTGATGCCTTCTCCATGACACTTGGCTGTTGAAGACATAGTCCAGCCAAAATTAAACTGTTGGTTTCTTTTTAAAAAAACCAACAACCCTTTTCTCACTCATAATCTATACCAGCATTTCTGTCTCTCCTTCCCCTTCCAAATGCATTATTTCCTTTCCCTTTTGATTGACTATAAATGTATGAAATAAAACTCCTTCCATGGTGGACTTCCACTTTCTGAAAAAATGCATATATAACCTACCCTTTGGCATATACTGGGACAGTTACATGCAGTCCTTAACTTACGACCAATCACTTAGTGAACACCCGAAGTTACAATGGCACTGAAAACAGTGACTTATGATCAGTCCTTGCACTCACGACTGTCATAGTATCCTCGTGGTCCGAAGATCAAAATTAGGGCGGTGGCATGTATTTACAATGGTTTGCAGCCTTCCTGGGTCATGGGATCACCATATGTGACTTTCCCAGCCAGCTTCTGAGAAAAACCAAAAGTACAGATATAAACTGGGTGAAACCAGGCTTAATAGTGACTCTGAGAGGGATCTGGGAGTCTTCGTGGACAACCACTTAAATATGAGCCAGCAGTGTGTGGCGGCAGCCAAAAAAGCCAATGCAATCCTAAATTGCATTAACAGAGGGATACAATCAATATCAAGTGAGGTATTAATACCACTCTATAAAGCCTTAGTAAGATCACACTTAGAATACTGCATCCAGTTGTGGTCACCACACTATAAAACAGATGTTGAGACTCTGGGAAGAGTGCAGAGAAGAGCAACAAAGATGATTAGGGGACTGGAGGCTAAAACATACGATGAACGGTTGCAGGAACTGGGCATGGCTACTCTAGTGAAGAGAAGGTCCAGGGGAGACATGAGAGCATCTTCCAATATTTGAGGGGCTGCCACAGAGAGGTCAAGCTATTTTCCAAAGCACCTGAAGGCCAGACAAGGAACAATAGATGGAAACTGAACAAGGAGAAATTCAACCTGGAAATAAGGAGAAATTTTCTGACAGTGAGAACAATCAACCCATGGAACAAAGTTGCCTTCAGAAGTTGTGGGAGCTTCATCACTGGAGGCTTTCAAGAAGAGACTGGACTGCCATCTGTCAGAAATGGTATAAGGTCTCCTGCTTGGATGGGGGGTTGGACTAGATGACCGACAAGGTCCCTTCCAACTCTTGTTAATCTGACTGCTTGAATAAACATTCCATACCCGATGCTACTTTTATAGAGTTTATCGTTGTCATCATTAACGTTGGCCAATGTTAAGACTATGTTAAAGGAACACACAGTTGATCCTCATAAATCACAAGAGACTGGACTGCCATTGGTCAGAAATGGTGTAGGATCTCCTGCTTGGGCAGGGAGTTAGAGTGGGTGACCTACAAGATCCCTTCCAACTCTGTTCATCTGTAAATTAACAGATGTAAGAGCCAAGATGGTGCAGTGGTTAGAGTGCTGTACTGCAGCTACTTCAGCTGACTGCTAGTTCAGCAGATCAGTGGATCAAATCTCACCGGCTCAAGGTTGACTCAGCCTTCCATCCTTCCAAGGTGGGTAAAATGAGGACCCAGATTGTTAGGGGGCAATATGCTATTTAGTATACTGTCTTTGGTGTAAGCCGCCCAGAGTCCTCGGAGAGTGGGCGGCATAGAAATATGATTCATAAAAAATACAAATAAATAAATCTATAAGCGAAAAGTCAACCGGGAAAGCTGGATTCACTTTTAACAATTGCATAACTCATTTAGGAAAGCGGCAATTCGCTTAGCAAAAAGATGATAAAATCTGATGCGACTCACTTAACAGCTGCCTTGTTTAGCAATGGAGATTCCCTGTCCTGATTGTGGTCGTAAGTCGAGGCCCACCTGTAAGAGAAAGAAATGTTTCCTGATCAAACTTCCTTCGAGGGAGGGGGTCCGTAATAATAAACTTCTGTAAAATAAGTGTGTTTTCCTCATTCTGATGGTCTGCTTATGCTCCATAATAATAACTTGGGGTTCAAAAACAAACCTCAGATATGTCCTTCAACCTGTTTATGCTTGGTACCCACTTTATTGCAAAGAGCCTTGCTGAGTTACGTTGTCACCTTAATTGAAGAACAATAACCTTAAATCAGAATCACACCTGTCACTTTGGGCTTTTTTATTTCTGATGCCCTGACATAGATGACTTTCATAATTGCTGGATATAATTTGATGTATGTTTTGCCTCCTCAATGCTTTGTGTATGTTTGTGTGTGTATATATGTGCCTATTATCTCTTTGACAGTATTGCAATTCTGCTTTATAATGAATAGGAAGGGAAAACAAGATAACCAGAGGAGTTCTGGAGGTATAAATTACACAAAGCTGCCTTGCCCTTTCCCCCTGCTTAAGATTCAGTACCTTCCTGTTCTTCAAGCTATTTTGAATAAAACTCCCTTTGACACAACCCTACACACTACCCTCCTTATTCAAATAAACGCAAAGTGATCATTAAGTATGGTGACATTCTCAGTTATCGTTTTGTCTTCTTCACAACTTCTGTAAAGGATGGCCCCAAACTTCCTGCCGTTTATCCTTATCTGCCTCTATTTGGATTTAGCAACACTCCCGGATTCCCAGTCTCTCAAGATTATGTTTTTTTAAAATATATATATATATATATATATTGTTCTTGCAGTTTTCATATCTTTCAGATAATAATTTATCCGACTATGTATTGACTTATTTAAAAAACATTTCCCCCTTTTGAGATAATACAAAGAAATATACAGTGGCATTTAAAGCTTTGTGGCCCCTTTTGAATTTTCAATATTGCTACTTAAATAGGTAGGTTCAAATCCCTAGTGCTGCATAACGGGGTGAGCTCCCGTGACTTGTCCCAGCTTCTGCCAACCTAGTAGTTTGAAAGCACGTTAAAAAATGCAAGTAGAAAAATAGGGACCACCTTTGGTGGGAAGGGAACAGCATTCCGTGCGCCTTTGGCGTTGAGTCATGCCGGCCACATGACCACGGAGACGTCTTCGGACAACGCTGGCTCCTCGGTTTTGAGACGGAGATGAGCGCCGCCCCCTAGAGTCAGGAACAACTAGCACATATGTGCGAGGGGAACCTTTACCTTTACCTTACTTAAATAGGACCCAAAACATCTGTTCAAACAAATCCCAAAACTAGATAACCTTCCCCCCAAAAATAAATGAATGAACAATCCAAATAAAGAAATAAATGAAGGAGTATGATATTTTTTTTTTTTTACTTAACTCGTTTCAGTGGAATTCTTTTCATCGACCTTTAGGACTTAATGTGGAGAATAGATCACGTTTTAGGTCATATTTATGCAGAAATTGGGTTGTTGAAGTTGGAACTCCGGAAAGAGGTCACAAACTTTCTGCTGCCTTTCAGTTGTGTTGTGCTAGAAAAGGGTTTCTAAGGTTTGGCAACCTGAAGATATGTGGGCTTCAACTCTGAGAATAAGTTGCCAAGGTTGAAAAACATTTTACCAGAACTTCAGGCATTCTGAGGTGACATCCTAGTTCCAAATAGTAGTAACATGAGAGGGATCTTGGAGTCCTAGTGGACAACCATTTAGATATGAGCCAGCCGTGTGCAGCAGCTGCCAAAAAAGCCAACACAGTTCTAGGCTGCATAAACAGAGGGATAGAATCAAGATCACAAGAAGTGTTAATACCACTTTATAAGGCCTTGGTAAGGCCACACTTGGAATATTGCATCCAGTTTTGGTCGCCACGATGTAAAAAAGATGTTGAGACTCTAGAAAGAGTGCAGAGAAGAGCAACAAAGAGGATTAGAGGACTGGAGGCTAAAACATATGAAGAACGGTTGCAGGAACTGGGTATGTCTAGTTTGATGAAGAGAAGGACTAGGGGAGACATGATAGGAGTGCTCCAATATCTCAGGGGTTGCTACAGAGAAGAACGAGTCAAACTATTCTCCAAAGCACCTGAGGGTAGAACAAGAAGCAACGGGTGGAAACTAATCAAGGAGAGAAGCAACTTAGAATTAAGGAGAAATTTCCTGACAGTTAGAACAATTAATAAGTGGAACAACTTGCCTGCAGAAGTTGTGAATGCTCCAACACTGGAAGTTTTAAAGAAGATGTTGGATAACCATTTGTCTGAAGTGGTGCAGGGTTTCCTGCCTGGGCAGGGGGTTGGACTAGAAGACCTCCAAGGTCCCTTCCAACTCTGTTATTCTATTTCTATTCAAATGGTAAAAGTTACAGTCGGAACATATTTGAAAAACTTCACACAGGAAGGAAACCAGCGGTGGGATTCAGCCGGTTCGCACCACTTCGGGAGAACTGGTTGTTAACTTTCTGAGCAGTTTGGCAAACTGGTTGTTGAAAGAAATTAGGGCAGAGAACCAGTTGTTAAATTACTTGAATCCCACCATTGGAAGAAATGATACCACTGCAATACAGGTAGCCCTCGAGTTACGACCATAATCGAGCCCAAAATTTATCCTACTAAGTGAAACATTTGTCAAGTGAGTTTGCTCCCATTTGACGACTCTAAAGGAAATCATTTGCATTGGTTCAATTAGTCACACAGTAGTTAAGTGAATTTGGATTCCCCGTTGAGTTTGCTTGTTAGAAGGTCGCAAAAGCCGATCACATGATCCTGGGACACTGCAACCGTCATAAGTATGAACCAGTTGCCAAATGCCTGAATTTGGATCAAGTGAGCATGGGGAAGCTGCAATGGTGGTGTGAAAAATGGTCGTAAGCAGGGGTGAAATGCTCCCAGTTCGGACCGGATTGCCCAATCCGATAGCGATGGTGGCGGGTGGTTCAGAGAACCGGTAGCAAAAATCCCTGCCCTCCCCCCATGCCCAGCTAAGCGGTGCGATTATCAGAGGCTTTTTTTTTTTAATATTTAAAAGCATTTTTTCTACAACCTCTTCGGCCGAAAAAATGCTTTTAAAAGTAAAAAAAAAAAAAAGCCTCTGATGATCGCGCGGTTCAGCCGGGATCGTCAGAGGCTTAAAAAAAAAGAAAAAGCCTCTATCGATCAGGCAAGTCAGCTGGGATCGTCAGAGGCTTTTTAAAGCATTTTTTTATACCTCTTCGCCCGAAGAGGTTACAGAAAAAATGGTTTTAAAAGTAAAAAAAAAAAAAAAAGTTGGCCATGCCCACTCAGTCATATTACACCCACCCCCAAGCCACGCTCACAGAACCGGTAGTAACAAATTTTACATTTCACCGCTGGTCGCAAGTCACATTTTTTCAGGGCCACTGTAACTTCGAAAGGTCGCTAAACGAACTGTCGTCCTACCTGTACTCCTGCTAATATTTTTAATCATAATAATGACAAATTTACCATCGGTCAATTGCAGAAAGGCAGATTTACTTGAAGCAGCTTACATCCTGCGACGATACCTCTAACTCCATCAAACATCATCTACCTATTCCAGGTCCTCTGGAAGGGCTCGATAGGTGGATCAAAATGCCAAATCCAGTTTAAACATCTGGATGATTGTGCAGCAAACCATTCTAGACAGTGGTGGATTTCTACTGGTTCGTCCAAATCGGGGTGAACCAGTAGTAGTTGCGGCCGGAGGCTCCGCCCACCCGCCCAGATGTCGTCACGGACACTCTGCGTATGCACAGAAGCACTTCATGCGTGCAAAGTGCACACACGGTTCTGAACCGGTAGTGAAAGCAAGAGGAACCCACTACTGATTATAGATAACTATTGAACGTCTGTCGATGGAATATCTTAAGATATTTTAGTTTTTAATTATGTTCTCGACCAGATAGTTTAATTAATTAATTTATTTATTATTTATTTATTTATTTTATTTATTTATTTTATTCGGCTTATATGCCGCCCTATCTCACAATGGACTCAGGGCGTCTCACAACAATAAAACACAAGCCACAATATAAAATAAAGACAAAATCTAAAAATTTAAAATTAACCCTTAAAACTTTTAAAACCCCATCATCAGTCCAGGTCGAGGGATTTGAAAAGCCAAGTTTTTAATTCACGGCGGAAGGTGCGAAGATCAAGTCGCACCTGATTAATTTTAAAGAAAATTAATTCGTTTAATTAATTTTAACTTTTGTTCACTGTTGATTTCATCGTGGTTGTGCACCGCCCTGAGTCCTTCGGGAGAAGGGCGGTATAAAAATTCAATAAATAAAATAATAAATAAATAAAGACTAAGATACACAAGGTGTAAGCCACCACGATGTTACCAGTACTGAACTATCAGCTTTTATTACTACTGGCCTTACTGACTGAAGCTGCCAAAATCCAAAGTTAACCCCAGCAGCTGCTTCTAGGCACTAACTAGAAGAGCCTTGGTAATACAGGGGTTTAAGGCACCCTGTTATTAAGCTGGTTATTAAGACCAGCTGCCTGCAATTACTGCAGGGTTCGAATCTCGCCAAGGCTCAAGGTTGACTCAGCCTTCCATCCTTTCTAAGGTAGGTGAAATGAGGACCCAGTTGTGGGGGCAATAAGCTGACTTTGTATAAATATACAAAAGGATGAAGGCTATTGCTGAGCACATTGTAAGCCGCCCTGAGTCTTCGGAGAAGGGCGGCATATAAATCAAATTAAAAAAAAAAAAAAAAAACTAGCCTGCGCTTCATGCTGAAAGTTGAAAACAATAGAAATGACAACTTTCGCGCTAAGACGAGAGTTAAAGACATACATGCAGAAAGCAGGAGTTAGTTAGGGCTGTGGAGGAGGAGTGGTGGGAAATGAGATGCCGACTGCCCCTCTGCAGTTTTGCAAAATACCCCGATGCCGGATTGATCTGCTAAAGATTGTCAAATATCACAAAAATATTTTTTTTTTAAATCCCAGCTTCTTTTTTTCCCAAAAAGTATGCAGGAGAACGATGTGGGTTTTTTTAAAAAGAAATCTTTGACTCCCTGGAATGCTTGTTCCTGGACACGGTGATACTTCCTGCTGTTATTGAAGGAGTGCTCGATTCTTACACCAGCACCCAAGCTGAACTTAATAAGTGTTTGCTTTACCACTGAAACTAAGTACACCCTTAAATATTCAAATGGTTGCCACCACCTAAAGCTGGGATGAGCAAACTGTGAGCCTCCGAAGACCTGTGTAGTGTCCCTGGAACACCCAGCTAGTCTGCCAGAAAAATGCCATCACTGCTGCTAAGAACTTTCCTTAAAATGATAACACATTAAGACTTGTGGCCTTTCTAGCAGTCTGGGGAGGGCCAAAACAGCCTTCCCTATCCCACTGGAGGTCCTCTAGAATCCAGAAATGGCCCGTTTGCCAACTTCCGGTCCCACCCACAGGTGGCACGCGTGCCATAGGTTTGCCATCATGGATCTAGGGCCTCTCAAGTGCAGCACTGCTTAAAAGGGAATAGTCTTACCATGTAATCAAGGATCCAAAATCTCTGAAGAATGGATTTTTCCACTAAGGTTTCACTTTTTAGACACAAGCTACATCAATGGGCTTAATGTGCTAGATGTCAGCACTTTAGTGCTGCCATAAAGAGAAGAAGGAGACACTTGACTTTTCACCTACTTATTTTCTCTGTAGATAATATCCCCTAGGAGATGGGATGGGAGGGGGGACATTCCTGTGAGTTGAAGTAAGGAGATGGGGAGACTGACTTGGAAGATGGCCAATGAGACGCTGAGAATTGGGGAACGGAAAGGGAAGGTTTGGGGTCGGAGGGTCAGTGTCGGCCACGATGAAGTCGGGAACAGATTGTTGCACTCAATAAATGAAAGATTTCATCAGAGACTTTTTGTTTGGAAATGCAATTTATTTGAGATGACATCGTAACCTGACACTATCATTTTATCATCTAGCTCTAGGCTGCCTTAGAGTCATGTTCAAGTGAGATGGGTGGCATATAAGTTGGATGGATGGATGGATGGATGGATGGATGGATGGATGGATGAATCATGCAATTGTGGTCTGTACATCTTCTGTACCAGAAAATGTTGAGACTCTAGAAAGAGTGCAGAGAAGAGCAACCAAGATGCTAAGGGGACTAGAGGCTAAAACATAGGAAGAATGGTTGCAGGAACTGGGTATGTCTAGTTTAATGAAAAGAAGGACCAGAGGAGACATGATAGCAGTCTTCCGATATTTCATGGGCTGCCCTAAAGAAGAGGGAGTCAAGCTATTCTCCAAAGCCCCTGAAGGCAGGACAAGAAGCAATGGGTGGAAACTAATCAAGGAGAGAAGCAACCTAGAACTAAGGAGAAATTTTCTGACAGTGAGAACAATGAATCAATGGAACAACTTGCCTCCAGAAGTTGTAAATGCTCCAACACTGGAAGTTTTAAAGAAGAGATTGGACAACCATTTGTCTGAAATGGTTTAGAATTTCCTGCCTGAGCAGGGGGTTGGACTAGAAGACCTCCAAGGTCCCTTCCAACTCTGTTATTCTATTCTATTCTATTCTATTCTATTCTATTCTATTCTATTCTATTCTATTCTATTCTATTCTATTCTATTCTATTATTCTACTCTACTCTACTCCATCCTACTTTTTTCTATTCTATTCTATTCTATTCTATTCTATTCTATTCTATTCTATTCTATTCTATTCTATTCTATTCTATTCTACTCTACTCTACTCTACTCCATCCTACTTTTTTCTATTCTATTCTATTCTATTCTATTCTATTCTATTCTATTCTATTCTATTCTATTCTATTCTATTCTACTCTACTCTACTCTACTCTACTCTACTCCATTCCATTCATTCCATTCTCCATTCCATTCTTCTAAAGCTATGGCTGTTACCTAACCTGGTCCCCATTCCTGATTGTTTCACATTGGAATATGAAATTAACAAGCACTCAATGTTTTCAATTCTCCTTACTGCTAACCAGAAATAGTAGTCATTCTGATTTGGATATACATGACTTCCCTTTTTTAAAAAAAGGAAAAAAAGCACTTATTGTCATTCAACAATCACACTGGAGAGGGAAAGAGAGAAGTGAATATGGGTGTTTTTTTTTAGCTTATTAAATGTAAGCTTATAATTTGAAAAACAAACCTGATATGCAATTCAATTCAAGTATGAAAATCATTCTTGGACTATATGCTTAGGTTTGTGTTATATTCAGAGTTTGGGTTTATTTTAATTCAAGATCTCAACATTTAAGTTTTCGCTTGATTTCCTAAAATATCCTAAACAAGGATATTTTAAAAATAATTTATAAAGTGTTATAATTTTTATCTTGATCCATTATTCAGAATACACTAATGGCTGCAGTTAGCTACATCCTATTTACTTGATTTTTAACAATGATCTAAAGTTTCAGATTGATGCAAGATACCTATATATGAAAAAAAATCAAATGAATGATATTTTGACATTTTTTACTTAATGTTTAATTTTATGTTTATAAGCCTCTTTTCTACTTTTGCTTTTTCTAATTTTTTTTTGGGGGGGGGGGCGGGTTTCTCCTTCCTGACCATATTGTAGCATTTTCTTTAACAAAGTTTATTAAATGGTTTAGCAAGTTGCCCAAAATACAAGTGCTTCATCTATATTAGAAGCAGAATCGCATCATTTTCCTGAAGAACAAGCTTTGGCTTCCTAGGTCATTTCTGCTGCTTTCATTCATAATTCTAACATTTATTCCCTCACATCTGTTATTTGATAACCAGATGTTTTAACGGTTGCTGGCTGTATATTAGCAATTTGATTTTTTTTTTTTTTCAGTAGACAAATGAGCATCTCCTGTTAGAGGTCACACCAACACTCCTGCCTCTTCACAGCTAATGAGACAATACCTTCTCCTTTAAACTCATTTATTCATTTATTAAAACAGACTGCCCATAAGAAAATCAACGCAACACACGTCAAGCAGCGTCCCTGCTTTTATTTCCATCAGTTGAATGTAGGCTTCCAACCAGACTGGACAAATAAGTGTTAAAGAGCCTGGTGGCTCAGCAGACTGATAGCATTGTGATTAACACCAGCTGTCTGCAATTTCTGCAGGTTCGAATCTTACCAGGCTCAAGGTTGACTCAGCCTTCCATCCTTTCTAAGGTAGGTAAATTGAGGACCCGGTTTGTGGGGGCAATAAGCTGACTTTGTACAAATATACAAAAGTATGAAGGCTATTGCTTAACGCATTGTAAGCCGCCCTGAGTCTCCGGAGAAGGGCGGCATATAAATAAATAAATAAATAAATAAATAAATAATTGGCAGGTTTTCTTCCCCCATGAAATCTCACAGAAATTGAGGAAACAATGCCAAAGGATTTTAAGGATCAAAAATGGACTGATGCTTCCTTAGCTTGGATGTATTCATTGCGCTAAAAACCATAATATGTTTTGGGTTCGGCTTAGGACAAATGTGTGAACTCTTATTTTTGTGATTTGTAATCCATAGCTTCTGGTGTAGTATATTTTGTTATAATAAACCATATTATAACTTTTTCCGTATTGGTTTCTAGCCTCTGAGTCCGAACATTTGCCTTATTTCATTTTTTTTTTTTTAAGCTTCCATTAGATCAAATTTTGGGTGCCTGATTTGTTGATAAACATTTATCCGGTTTAAATTAATGGTGACAGCTTTTCATGCTTTCATGGAAAAGCGGGTTGTGGGTGGGGTGATTTTTTTATCCAAATTGCATGTCAAGGTCTCCGTCTCTGATGCCACAGGCCTCACCAGGACTTCCAACAACTGCTACTAAAAACCCACCACATGAAATGCATGTCGTAGATTTTCCAGTTTGGCCCTTACAGTACAGCTTACAAGCCACGGGGGTGGGAGGAGGATTTGGAAACAGCCTAGTGCAGTGATGGCTAATCATTTTGCCATCGTGTGCCAGGAAGGGGGAGGCGGGGGAGGTTCATGTGCGTGCGTGCCCACACCCATAATTTTATGCACCCTACCCCACGCATGCGCACGCGACCCTCCTCCCCCCCACTTCTGCCACACAATGGCCCGATAGGCCTGTTTTTCTTTCTGGCTCCAGATCCCCTCTATGCATCTGGGGAGGGTGAAAACAGCCTTCCCCATCCCCTCGGAAGCCCTCCGGAGACTCCTAGAGAGGCTCTGGAGGTTGGGGACAGCAAAAAAGTCACTTCCTATCCAAACGGAAATTGGGAAATGGGCCGTTTCAGACCTCTGAGGGGGTGGGGAAGGCTGTTTTCACCCTCCCCAGATGCATAGAGAGGATTTGGAGCCAGGTGAGAAAGAAAAACAGGCCTTCCCCAACCCCCAGACACTCTGGAGGCAGAAAACAGCCTGTTTTCCTACTTCTGGTGGGCCCACAAGGCCCAAAAATCAGCATGCGCATGCCGGACCTGAGCTGGCGTGTCAGGTGACATGGCTCCATGTGCCACCTGTGGCACGCGTGCCATAGGTTCGCCATCACGGGCCTAGTGGAATAGCCAAGTGTGCTGATATTCCATGATTAAAAAACAATAATGGATCATGAAGAGCACCAAAGAATATTTGCATATTAGAGGAGTGAAGACCAAATAGGCAGCTGTCATTCAATGGGGGAGCAAGTACATATTGATGAACTGTTGGAAAAAAAATATCCAGTTCCAGTTCCAAGCCGAGAGAAAGGCACTGGAGATAAAATGGAGGCTGGAGGCTGATTGGAGAGAGGGTCCATTTATTGATGAAGCAGAAGCCCATGGGTTCTGGACAGCTGACCAAATGGAGTTGAGAGTAGAGGGTATTTTATACCTTCTCCTGGGCTTTGCACTTGATCTTCCTATTCCTGTGCAAGATCATGTATTCTATTGTTGTCAGACTCCCATGGGGCTATGTACAAATCCAAGGAGTTTGTCTGAGGGCCCAGCAGAGATTATACTACCTGAGACTTCTCAGGAAACAACTGAATGAAAAACTGATGGTGGCCTTCTACCGCTGCACCATAGAGAGTATTTTAACTTACTGCACCAGTGTATGGTTTGCCCATTGCACAGTGGCAGATAGGACAGTGCTCCAGAGGGTCAACGTCATTGCCCAGAGGATCATGGGTTGCCCCCTCCCCTCTTTGGAAGAGCTTTATAGCTCCCGTTGCCTTAAGAAAGTTCAAAACATTCTTAAAGCTCCGTCTCATCCTGGGCAGTCTTTTTTTTTTTTTTTGAACTATTACCATCTGGCAGACGGTACAGGATAATTAAAACAAGGACACATAGACTGAAAAACAGCTTCTACCCCAGAGCAGTAACCATATTGAATTCTACTGTATAGTGCAATATTAATGCAATATCAGGTGTTTTCAATTCATTTGTATAGAATGTGAAGGATGTTTGGGTTTTTTTGTTTTTTATTTTTTTATGTATAATGTACACTGAAGATGGCCTTCAATTTCGTTGTACGAGCTGCAATGACAATAAAGTAAACTAAACTAAACTAAACAGATACGTTGTCCCACCTTGATACCCAGGAGAAAGCAGGATGCTCTACCCTTTGCAGCTGATTGGTAGGCTGGCAAGTTTTTACTTTTTCGCATGCAGTTCTCTCGTTGCTGAACTGCTGTTTGCCAGGTTGACCGAGGGGTTTATAATGCTTTTTCAAAACTCAAGAGAGTTTTTTTCGCTTTAAAATGTTACATTAATATATATAAAAGATTAAATGTTAAATTGTAATAATATACTATAAGTTTAGGGGAGGAGAAAAAGGGCAGATTATCGTAAAAATGAGAGTTATAAGAATAATATGCCAAGGGTCAGTATTTTGAGGAGGGAGTAAGGGAAAGGAAAGATATTAAGTATGTAATTAGTTATGAAATAGCTTATTGTTGTGAAGAAGTCACGGGGGGGATGGGTGGTGAGGGGGGGTTAGGGAAGAGGGGGGGGGAAAGGGGGAAAAACTTGTATTTGAAAACTTTATCAATAAAAAAAAAAAAACTCAAGAGAGTTTTTTGCCTCTTGGGTTTTACCTCCTGCCCCAACAATAAGTCATAAGTCATAAGTTTATTCAAGCATATATAAGATAACAGATAAAAGTATAAACATAATTTGAATACATGAAAAGAGTAAGTAAAAAGGAATATTAGGACAGGGATAGTAGGCACGCTGGTGCACTTATGCACACCCCTTACAGACCTCTTAGGAATGGGGTGAGGTCAACAGTAGACAGATTAAGGTTAAAGCTTTGGGGGTTTGGGGAAGAAACGACAGTCAGGGAGTGCATTCCAGGCACTGACCACTCTGTTACTGAAGTCGTATTTTCTGCAATCGAGTTTGGAGAGGTTTACCTCGAGTTTGTATCTATTATTTGCTCGTGTATTGTTGTGGTTGAAACTGAAGTAGTCATTGACAGGTAGGACATTGTGGCAGATAATTTTATGTACTATGCTTAGGTCAGACTGAAGTCGGCGTAGTTCTAAGTTGTCTAAGACCAAAATTTGGAGTCTGGTGGCATAAGCTATTTTATTGCGGTTAGAGGAATGGAGGACACTTCTCGTAAAATATCTCTGGACTCTCTCGATTGTATTTATGTCCAGTATGCACTGTGGGTTCCAGACAGATGAGCTGTATTCAAGAATTGGTCTAGCAAATGTTTTGTATGCTCCAATTAGTAGTATAACATTACCAGAGTTCTGCCAGTTAGCTGTCCATCAGGTTGGGGAAACTGCCTAGGGTGGTAAAAGTAAACCCGACCAGGTTTTACACACCTACTGAAGTGGGGAAACTGCTTTAAAACTGGATCAGGTAAGGAAGAGTTTATTCTTACTCATGCACCGGGGACTAGGTGAAAGCAACATCAAGCGAGTACAGGGATTACCGGAAAAAGATGCAAGTAGGGAAAGGCCCAAGATAGGTAAATTTGGGGAAGATGACGGACCAATGAGCTAACCTTATGTAGGATTAGCTTCGTACGTCTAGCACACAGAAACATTTGTGCAATGCTAGGAGCTCCATTACAACAGGCTGCCATGAAGTGGAAATGAGGGCAGAAGAACCATGTCACACTGGATTACTAAATACATAGTTTCACGCCCTTGGACTTGCATCCAAGTTTCTCCACCCTGATTGCAGTTGCTAAACTTCACTGCCATGGATGCGTTTCCTTGAGCAACCATAGTTTCCTGCTTTTGTTCCTCAACTAACATCGTTCATGGTGACCAATCATGAAACTCCTTAGGTAAAGTCATCCCTTCCTTCCTTCCTTCCTTCCTTCCTTCCTTCCTTCTTTCCCTCCCTCCCTCCTTCCTTCCTTGCTTTCAGAAGTTGTGGGAGCTTCATCACTGGAAGCTTTCAAGAAGAGACTGGACTGCCATCTGTCAGAAATGGTATAGGGTCTCCTGCTTTGGCAGGGGGTTGGACTAGATGACCTATAAGGTCCCTTCCAATTCTGTTAATCTGTTAATTTCCTTCCTTCCTTCCTTCCTTCCTTCCTTCCTTCCTTCCTTCCTTCCTTCCTTCCTTCCTTCCTTCCTTCCATCCAGCCAGCCATCCTTCCCTCCCTCCCTCCCTGCATTTTATTTGCTCGTTCGCTTATTCAAGGTCTAGTGATATTTCTATTCAGAGCAGCTTATAATTTTATTTAAAGCAACGTCAGAAAACTATTAAAATACATCTAAAACGGGCCCAAATGAAAAACAATTTCGTTCAGAAGGCAGAGCCAGTAGAAGAGAGCAGCTATCGACGCCCCTGGTTTCCTGTTCCCAGACAGACCCAGCCATGTCTGTTTTGGCAAATCCTGAAGAACCAATTGCAGGCAGATACTTAACAAGTTTTTGAGCCAGGCTGGTCCTCTCTTGCCCAAGAGATTATAAATGAAACTGTCACATTGAGTGTAGAGTGCTCTGTATTTCCTCGGGGTAGGGTGTGATAGGATTGCAGGGGGAAAGGCTTGGAAAACTGGGATTGGGACCATGACCAAATTTTTAAAAGGGCAGAATCGTTGTTGGAGTGGAGGGGGGAACAAACATTTTCCAACACTTTCTGCTTCTCCTGCTTGAGCGGGGCGAGTGGGACTAAATGACCTCCAAGGTCCCTGTTCATCCTGATTTAATAGAAATAGTCCCTGTCATCTTGTTGACTTAACCTGAATTTGAAAAACAGTATGAAGTCCTCTTGTTAGTTCTCCCAACATAACTGGTTTTAGTATTGTCTGCTTTAGGGGCATTTCATTTAGACTTACCCGTGTTTCCCCGAAAATAAGACCTTATATTTTTCTGAACCCTGAAATAAGCGCTTTGCCTTATTGCCATGCATTCAAAATCCCCATTGGGCTTATTATGAGGGGATGTCTTATTTTGGGGGAAACTGGGTATTTATTTGGGCTGCCACAAAGAAGAGGGAGTCAAGCTATTCTCCAAAGCACCTGAAGGTAGAACAAGAAGCAATGGAGGAAAATTAATAAAGGAGAGAAGTAACCTAGAAGTAAGAAGAAAATTCCTGACAGTGAGAAGAATTGATCAGTGGAACAACTTGCCTTCAGAAGTTGTGGGTGCTTCAATACTGGAGGTTTTTAAGAAGAGATTGGACAGCCATTTGTCTGAAATGGTATAGGGTCTCTTGTTTGAGCAGGAGGTTGGACTAGAAGACCTCCAAGGTCCCTTCCAATTGTGTGAATTTGAATTTATAGAAATAATCCCTGTCATCTTGTGCCAGTTGTTGACTTAACTTGAGTCTGAAACACAGTATGAAGTACTCTTGTTAGTTCTCCCAGTATAACTGGTTTTAGTCCTTGTCTGTTTTAGGGGCATTTAATTTAGACTTATTTATTTGGGCTGCCACAAAGAAGAGGGAGTCAAGCTATTCCCCAAAGCACCAGAAGGTAGAACAAGAAGCAATGGGTGGAAACTAATCAAGGAGAGAAGCAATCTAGAACTAAGGAGAAATTTCCTGACAGTGAGAACAATTCATCAGTGGAACAACTTGCCTGCAGAAGTTGTGGATGCTTCAATACTGGAGGTTTTTAAGAAGAGATTGGACAGCCATTTGTCTGAAATGGAATAGGCCAGGATCTCCAGCCTGAGCACAGAACTGGATCTCCAAGATCCCTTCAAACTCTGTTGTTTTGTTCTGTTCTTCATTACCTTTATTTTCCATCTCTTTTCCAAAGAACTTGACAAAGCATAGATGTTTTCCCATCTATCACTTTATTCTTGCAACAAATGTATGGGAAAAGGTTAGGAAAAAGGAAATTAATTGTGGCTCTCCTAATTTTAAATCTCTATATTTGACTGGCTCTCTTTTTTAAAAAAGTCAGTAACTGCTACCAATGTGATACATCTGGGCTCAGGGAATAGACGAAGGCTTCTTAATGAAGGAGGAGGTCCTCCATGGCTAATGTATTTGCAAATAACTGTAAAAAATAAAAATGAAAAGCAATCTTAAAAAAGAAGAAGGGGGCCTGAGAAAGCTGATAGGGTTTGAAATACTTATACAGAATCAATATTTTTAGAACACATTCCAATATTGCTACTTAAATATAACATAGTTCCAGAACGAATTTTAAAAATGGATTGATAAAAATGTATGCAAAATTTCAAAGAAGTAAAAACAGGAAATCAGGGGAAAAATCAATAAAATTTCCACCAAGCTACAAATTGAGGAAAAATGGGTACGAAACAGGAGTGAAATGCTCCCGGTTCGGACCGGATTGCCCAATCCGGTAGCGATGGGGGAGGGTGGTTCAGAGAACTGGTAGCAAACATCTCTGCCCCCCCCCCCATGCCCAGCTGAGCCACGCAATCATCAGAGGCTTTTTTTTTTTTTTACTTTTAAAAGCATTTTTTCTACAACCTCTTTGGCCGAAAAAATGCTTTTAAAAGTAAAAAAAAAAAAAAAAAAAGCCTCTGATGATCGTGCAGCTCATCTGGGATCGTCAGAGGCTTTTAAAAGGATTTTCTTCTGCAACCTCTTAATGTTGTAGAAAAAATGCTTTTAAAAGTAAAAAAAAAAAGTTGGCCACGCCCATCCAGTCACATTACCCCACCACCACCAAGCCACACCGACAGAACTGGTAGTAAATTTTACATTTCACCACTGGTACAAAATGTTCTACAGATGGTATATCACCCCATCAACAATTACCAAGATGGATAGATACCTTATTCAACACTACATGTTGGAAATGTCACAACAAAAAGGGAATCTTTTATCATATGTGGTGGCAGTGAAAAAAAAAAAACAATCAAAAGTACAGTCCTGGAAAGAAATATGCCAAAATATTCTGAAATTTCTAAAAACAAAATCTGAATTAAAACCCCCAATATTTTCATTAAGTATAATTCCAAGGAATATATATGAATGATCATAATTTATTAAAATATATGCTGACAGCAGCAAGGATCAGCCTGGCACAACATTGGAAAAGAGAAATATTGCCATTAATCCAGGATCAAGAGACTATAATTAAAGAATATGAGGCATTGGAAAAAGTGACTGTATTCATTCACAGCAGAAGCCCAACCAAATTCAAGAATGGGTCTCTTATATACAGTATATCAAGCAAGGCAAGCTAACACACTTAAACTATGGTTTTTGAAGAAAACAGAAACTGAATATTACTATTAATAATCAAAACAGAAATGAGTAATAATGTCCAAAATGTGAAAATATTCAAGCAGCAATTAGTGGCTGGGGTTGGGGGGAAACAGGATGGGAGGGAAAATAAGAGGAGAGCTATAAAAAAGCCCCTTTTATCATAATTTTAAAAAAATATGTATTGTTTGTTTTGTCCTTTTTAAAAATCTAAAGTCCTTTCAGTATATGCTTATGTATCTTTTAATTTTTTTTATATGACATGTTTTATTATCCAACAAAAAAGAAGAGATGTTAAACAAAGCAAAAATTTCAGCCCATTTTTACATTGCAAGAAATAAAGGTAAAGGTAAAGGTTCCCCTCGCACATATGTGCTAGTCGTTCCTGACTCTAGGGGGCGGTACTCATCTCTGTTTCAAAGCCGAAGAGCCAGCGCTGTCCGAAGACGTCTCCATGGTCATGTGGCCGGCATAACTCAACGCCAAAGGTGCACAGAATGCTGTTCCCTTCCCACCAAAGGTGGTCCCTATTTTTCTACTTGCATTTTTTACGTGCTTTCGAACTGCTAGGTTGGCAGAAGCTGGGACAAGTAATGGGAGCTCACCCCGTTACGTGGCACTAGGGATTCGAACCGCTGAACTGTCGACCTTTCAATCGACAAGCTCAGTGTCTTAGCCACTGAGCCACCGTGTCCCTTAAAAAATACTATTTTGTAAATGGCCTCGTTGCATTTATGTTGTTGGAGATATTGTGAAATTAATGTTTTATTGGAATATATTGTTTCACTTTGGTAAGAAGCAATTACTGTATATACATTAACTGAACTCTGAGAGTTAATATTTTGAATTCTGGACCAAAAAAAAATGGACATAGTTAACATACTACAGCTCCAATTATTTGGTGATTTGCAGAACTAACACAGATCACCTATGGATGACTGTAATAAATTATGGCTTCAATTTATTGATGTCAGTAAATACACACCTTGCATTTTTGGGTGAGTTTTCTTCAGTTCCCCCCCTTTTATAATTTTGTGCATTTTTAAAATTTGTTTTTAATAAAGTTGTCAGGGTGGCAATTAATCCCATTCTGCTTTTGGGTAATTGCACCTTGATTTAGAGAAGTGGATCGAGGCTTTTCCCTTGAAGCATACTTTAAGAAAATAAACCCGAAGATATATTTTCTAAGAAAAACTCATTTATTTGTTATAAAGAAAATAAAACATCTTACTGGCTAATTAACTACATCTTGGCAAAGCTTTCCCGGCCACCTCTCTTGGCCGGAGAACAAAGAAAGAAAAATAGAGAAAGTGAAGGAATGTGGACATGCGCAGTTAGCTTACTGATAAGAATTTGGCAAGCTACGGTAAGTCTGAAAGTTCAAAAATAAGAGCTCATCTGGTAAATACAAAAACGCAGTGACAAAAGTTAATAAAATTACAAACTATTCTAAAAATACGAGTTCCAGGTATATTAGTAAAGAAAGAAGCAGACATCCTGCGAGCGCCGGAACTTAAAATTTTAAAAGAATTAAAATTTTATTTTACTAAGCTTTCGTCAGCCATCTGCTGACATCGTCAGAGTATTAAACTACCATTACAGAGATTTCTGCCTTTATATGCCATTAATCAATTTGGCCATTGCACGTGTAATAGGCCCTTCCAGCCGTCTCCCACTTGTAATTAGCTGTGTTTGTTAATAAAATATATATATTTAAAAAGAAGGTAGTGACCACTTTTTTACGATGTGCTAAACCGTGTTTTATTCAATAGGAGAATAGTTCATAAGCCACAGAAGGTAAGTTTCACATTCAATTACAAATCCTGAATTGCAAACTACAAGTGAATTCGGATACTGCTAGAAGCCGAAAAGAAAAGAAATAAACTACATTATGTCTTATTGCAATGTGTATTTCGTTCCCCTGTTGCAGCAAATGACCCACATGGCCATTGACCAGGTAATGCTTTTCCCACATGTATTTTTGAGCAAGATAATAGATAGAACCTAGCCACGATAAATGCATTAACTGCTTGTGTAATACTGTGGGACCGAGGTTACTTACTGATTCTTTGTAGATTCAACATAAATGATCTGTTGTTTATTTGTTGATCAAGTACACGATAATCTCCAAGCTCACCCACTCACTAAGTCATTAAAGTGTGATTCCTCCCCCAATTTTTAGGCAATGTTTTAAATAAAACTGAGAAACCGCACTTATCTATCTATATCATCTATCTATCTATCTATCTATCTATATCATCTATCTATCTATCTATCTATCTATCTATCTATCTATCTATCTATCTATCATCTATGTCATCTATCTATCTATCTATCTATCTATCTATCTATATCATCTATCTATCTATCTATCTATCTATCTATCTATCTATATCATCTATCTATCTATCTATCTATCTATCATCTATATCATCTATCTATCTATCTATCTATCTATCTATCTATCTATATCATCTATCTATCTAATCTATCTATCTATCTATATCATCTATCTATCTATCTATCATCTATCTATATCATCTATCTATCTATCTATCTATCTATCTATCTATCTATCTATCTATCTCTGTATCATCTATCTATCTATCTATCTATCCCCTATCTATCATATTTCTGTACACACACACCCAATCTCCCTCAAAAAGGTTTTGGCACTTTTGTGATAAAATGGAAGCTAAAGACTCAGACTAAAGAGAATAACAGAGTTGGAAGGGAGCTCAGAGGTCTTCTAGTCCAGCCCTCTGATCAAGGAGGAGACCCTATGCCATTTCAGGCAAATGGTTGTCCAATCTCTTCTTAAAAAGCTCGAGTGATGGAGCACCTACAACTTCTAAAACCAGCCTTGTCTGACCACAAGCCTTCTAGTTGTACTGATACAGTTTCCAGAATTCCTGTTTAATTGACTCATATTATGAAGTTTGGTGTGTGTGAGAGAGGGGGGGAGGGGAGGGAGGGGAGGAGAGAGGGAGAGGCAGAGAAAGAGGGAGAGAAAATGAGGGAGAGGAGGAAGAGAGCCAGAGGGGGGAGAGAGAGGGAGAGGGAGAGGAGGAAGAGAGGGAGAGTGTCGGAGGGAAGGAGGGGGAGAGAGGGAGGGAGAGGACAGGGGGGGAGGGAGAGAGGCAGAGAGAGGGGGGATAGAGAGGGAGAGAAGGAGAGGCAGAGAGGGGAAGAGAGGGAGGGAGAGGAGGAAGAGAGGGAGAGTGAGAGAAAGGGGGAGAAAGTGGGAGGAAGGGAAGGAGAAGAGGAAGAGAGAGAGGGAGGGAGAGAAGAAAGAGAGAGGGGGGAGAAAGGGAGAGGAGGAAGAGAGGGGGAGGGAGAGAGGAGGAGAGAAAGGGGGAGGGAGTGGGAGAAGGGGGGAGAAGAGGAAAAAAGAGAGAGGGAGGGAGAGAAGAGAGAGAGGGAGAAAGGGAGAGGAGGAAGAGAGGGGGGAGGGAGAGAGAAGCAGAGAAAGGGGGAGAGGGAGGGAGGAAGGGAAGGAGAAGAGGAAGAGAGAGAGAAAGGAAGGGAGAGGAGGAAGAGAGAGAAGGAGAGGGAGGGAGGGAGAGAAAGGGAGGGAGAGGAGGAAGGGAGAGAGGAGGGAAGGAGAGAGAGAGAGGCAGAGAGAGGGGGAGAGGGAGGGAGGGAGAGGAGGAAGAGAGAGAGGGAGAGAGGGAAGGAGTGGGAGGGTGATAGAAAGGGAGGAAAGAAGAGGGAGGGAGGGAGGTAGAGGGGGAGAGAAGGAAGAGAGGGAGGGAGGGAGTTGGAGGATCCAAACATTCCCTGAACCTATAAGGAGTAGATATTTTTTTTTTCTCGTCCCCAATCCAGAGCTCCCAGCCAGCCTTGCCTCTTTCTCCACCCCTCTGCCCTTCGGCCATCACTCCCCGGATGCTGCTCCTCCTTTCCCCAAATTAAAGGCTACAGACATTGCAGAGAAAGCCACGCCGTTCCTCCTCGTGGAGGGCCCTGTTGCACAAGAGGCTGCTCAGCTTCTCCTTCACATCGGCCCTGTTTGGATTCCTGCTTGCAGAGTGACTAACTTTAAAAAAAATAATAAAAAAATAAAAAGGTGTTTTGATTACACTGCCTTTTTTTGCCAACTGGGAGCATTAGTCACCCTGTTTCTGTGCAGAGATTTCGTTGCCAGCATTGCTCCCGTTCTCTGCTGCTCTTACTTTCTACCCTCCTCCACACTGAGGACAGTAGGAAAATCGGAAAGACCATGGCAATGGGGCAAGAGGGGGAAAAAAAATGCACAAGAGGGCCCAGAGGGCAGCAAGTGGTGGGATTCAAATAATTTTAACAACCGGTTCTCTGCCCTAATGATTTCTTCCAACAACCAGTTCGCCAAACTGCTCAGAAAGTTAACAACCGGTTCTCCCGAATTGGGCGAACCGGCTGAATCCCACCACTGCACAAAGGCCCTAACCGGAAGCCCCCGTTGAATTCTGGAGCCGACTGGAAGTCCGTTTCCCCCCACCATAGAGTCTCCTCCTAGCGTCCTTTTTCCTCTACCTGTCCTAACCGAAAACCCTATCAATTGTGGAGCCAACCAGCAACAGGGAGCTGTAGCAGAGAGATGAACGAGCCACATGCGGCTCCAGAGCCACAGGTTGCTGACCTCTGCCCTGGTCTATCCAACCATCTCCAGTCTGGACTAGAACTTCTCTCACCCAACCTGGATGTTTGAAATATTGACCACAATAAGGGGGCATCTTATTAATATATTTTTTATTTTATTTTATTTTATTTTTATTTATTTTTATATGCCGCCCTTCTCCAGAGACTCAGGGCGGCTTACAATGCATCAAGCAATAGCCTTCATACTGTTGTATATTTTTATACAAAGTCAGCTTATTGCCCCCACAAACTGGGTCCTCATTTTACCCACCTTAGAAAGGATGGAAGGCTGAGTCAACCTTGAGCCTGGTGAGAATTAACTCGCAGTAATTGCAGGCAGATGGATGTTAAATGCTGCCTTAGTAGGAGGCATTAGCCTCCTACGCCACTCAGGCTCAGTTTATAGAATATAGAATATATAGAGAATAAGTTCATTTAATAAATAAATTAAATAAGGCTCGATAAAGCCTTAGTAAGGCCAGACCTAGAAAGCTGCATCGTCACCACACACTATATATATATATATATATATATATATATATGTTGAGACTCTAAAAGGAGTGCGGAGAAGAGCAACCAAGAGGATTCCCTAGTATAGGTCTCCTGCGTGAGTAGGGGGTTGGACTAGATGACCTCCAAGGTCCCTTCCAACTCTGTTAATCTGAATCTATCTAAGATGATCAAAGGTCTGGAGGTGAAGACATACGAGGAACGGTTGCAGGAACTCGTCATGGCTACTCTAGTGAAGAGAAGGACCAAGAGAGACAGGATAGCAGCGTTCCAATATTTGAGGGGCTGCCACAGAGAGGAGGGGGTCAAGCTATTTTCCAAGGCACCCGAAGGTCAGACAAGGAATAATGGATGGAAACTGAACAAGGAGAGATTCAACCTGGAAATAAGGAGGAATTTTCTGACAGTGACAACAATTAATCAGTGGAACGTGTTGCCTTCAGAAGTTGTGGGAGCTTCATCACTGGAGGCTTTCAAGAAGAGACTTATCAGAAATAATATAAGGTCTCCTGCTTGAGAAGGAGGTTGGACTAGATGACCTCCAAGGTCCCTTCCAACTCTATTACCCTATTCTATTCTAAACTTGCGCCTTTCAACTAGCCTCTGATTCTTGGTGGCAGAGAAGGGATGCTTCTTGGGATCAGCTTCCTCTCCGGTGTCCCAGGTAGACAGAAGCTTACCTTGCTATTGTATAGCTGCTGCTGCCAAGTTTCACCTAACCTATTCCAGGAATATATTCATTTGCATATGAAAAGGCTATCACTCTAAATTAAAAAAAAAACATGCTTTGATTGCGGTATGTGTCAGAGGAGAAATCAGAAGAGGAGTTTCCCTTTCTTTCTCATAAATTAGGAATATTTCCTCCAGTACTTGAACTCGTGTGTCTGAGGACTGTTTGATGTTGGCTTAAGTAAACCAGGTCACTGTGGCCTATTCAGCCTATCAGAGTTAAGGCTTGATAAAATATGTGGACATACAGCTGAGTTTTACTCCCTTGTAAACTGCATGTGCAATAAAGGTAAAGGTTCCCCTTGCACATATGTGCTACTCGTTCCCGACTCTAGGGGGCGGTGTTCATCTCTGTTTCAAAGCCGAAGCGCCAGCGCTGTCCGAAGACGTCTCCGTGGTCATATGGCCGGGATGACTCAACGCCAAAGGCGCACGGAACGCTGTTCCCTTCCCACCAAAGGTGGTCCCTATTTTTCTACTTGCATTTTTTACCTGCTTTCGAACTGCTAGGTTGGCAGAAGCTGGGACAAGTCATGGGAGCTCACCCTGTTACGCGGCACTAGGGATTCGAACCGCTGAACTGCCGACCTTTCGATCGACAAGCTCAGCATCTTAGCCACTGAGCCACCGTGTCCCTTATTTATTTATTTGTTATTTATTTATTGCATATGCAATGAATATATATAAAAGCATAAGTCCTCAATCAGCCATTCACGTTTTAGCCTCGCACAATATGGAAATCAGCCGATGTAGTTAGCTTCTGGTGTTTTATGAGACCAGAAAATTGGATTCACAATGGCTAAATTAGTCATAGTAAGTCATTAAGGTTATGCTTGAATCTGGCAAGGTTTTTTTTTTTTTTTAACACATATCTGAACAGAAAAAGATGTATTTTTCTAATCTGCTGGCTGGCTGAAGTTGCTTTTTTGAAGCAATAAAACCGATGCCGTAAGATTAATCTAATGAATCAATTAGCTAAATCTTATATCCTTAACGATTATTGTCAGCCACTGTTTTCGATTGGATGTGGCATTTCTATCCACCTATTTTGTAAATTATTATGAACTCTGGTGAATTCACGATGCACGATTCTTCGTTGTGGCCAGCCTTTTCTTCCCAATCTATCTCTTCCATTTATCTTGCTGATCTATTCCTACATCCAGTCCTGATTTTCTAGACCTTTATTTTTAATTTCTTCTTTCCATGCACTTCTCCTCTGTTCTGCCCTTGTTTAGGATCGTAGCCATTCAGCCAGTGGTAGCAATAAATCAGTGGTGGGATTCAAAATTTTTTATTACCGGTTCTGTGGGTGTGGCTTGGTGGGCGTGGCAGGGGAAGGATACTATAAAAGCTCCATTCCCACCCCACTCCTGGGGGAAGGATCTTGCAAAATCACCATTTCTTCTCAATCAGCTGGGACTCAGGAGGCAGAGAATAGATGGGGGCAGGGCCAGTCAGAGGTGGTATTTACCGGTTCTCCGAACTACTCAAAATTTCCCACTACCGGTTCTCCAGAACTGGTCAGAACCTGCTGAATACCACCTCTGCAAATAATCCTTCTGATTAGTAGCTACCTCCTGTAAGAGTTAAGCATGACTTCCAAAGTTCACACACTGTCTTAAGCCATGCTTGACTTAAACCAGGTTTTATTGAATAAACCAAGCTATAAACCATGGTTTCAAATTAATATGGGCAAGTTCGTACAAATCGTTCAGTCAAGCTCAGTAAAAGAAATTATATTACAGGTAATCCTTGACTTACAAGCATTTGTATGGCCCCCATTCGAAGTTACAACCGCACTGACAAATGTGACTTATGACCGGTCTTCACACTTACGTTGAATTTGTTTAACAACCACACGATTCGCATAACAACCATGGCAAGAAAAGGTTATAAATTTGGGCACGACTGACTTGATAGTCATCTTGCTTAGCAAATGAAATTGTGGTCCCAATTGTGGTCATAGGCTGAGACTATGCCTCACTAGGGGGTTCAGTGGCTAAGACAACTGAACTTGTCGATCAGACAGGTCAGCAGTTCGGCGGTTCGAATCCCTAGTACAGGTCTTCTGAGCGAGCAGGGGATTCGGCTAGATGACCTCCAAGATCCCTCTGTTACTGTTACTACCTGTACTATTTTGACCATGTCACATTCCTCACTATATAATTACATAATTCTGTTTGATATTCATCAAACGTGTTCTTCTGGAATAATCCAGAGCCTTGGTGGCGCAGCAGACTAAATTGCTATTAAGTAGCACCAGCTGCCTGCAATTACTGCAATTTCAAATCTCACCAGGCTCAAGGTTGACTCAGCCTTCCATCCTTCCGAGGTAGGTAAAATGAGGACCCAGATTGTGGGGGCAATAAACTGACTTTGTATAAAAAAGAACACAGCTTTGGGGGGGGGGGCAAAAGCCCTATTAAGCAGGTATATACAAAAGTATGAAGGCTATTGCTTAACGCACTGTAAGCCGCCCTGAGTCTCCGGAGAAGGGCGGCATATAAATCGAACCAATCAATCAATCAATCAATCAATCCAATGACCAAAATAGGAATCACGAGAGGTGAAATTCAATCAATCTGGGTATCACAAGGTTGGGGAAGGGAGCTCTGTATTATTACTGAAGCAATGATTTCTTCATGTATTATCATCTATCGTTATAATTTATCCGGCATTTTTGAATAGGTTTTAAAAAATAAAACAGTTAAAACCAATTTTCCTTTAAAAAAAAAAATTGGAACAGTCTTTGCTGAAGGAAGTGAAGAGAACTCATATAATGCCAAACTCATTCTGGTTTCTTCCTAGAAACTGCCAGTAACTAACAAGGGATCTGGGGAAATCTTCCAATAACAATGTGCCAATAAAGGGAATGAGCTAACCTTAAAACGATTAGAAGATTGCATCCAGTTTTGGTCACCACGATATAAAAAAAATGTTGAGATTCTGGAAAGAGTGCAGAGAAGAGCAACCAAGATGATTAGGGGACTGGAGGCTGAAACATAGGAAGAACGGTTGCAGGAACTGGGCATGGCTAGTTTAATGAAAAGAAGGACTAGGGGAGACATGATAGCAGTGTTCCAATATCTCAGGGGTTGCCACAAAGAAGAGAGAGTCAAGCTATTCTCCAAAGCACCTGAGGGCAGGACAAGAAGCAATGGATGGAAACAAATCAAGGAGAGAAGCAACCTAGAACTAAAGAGAAATTTCCTAATGGTGAGAACAATTAACCAGTGGAACAGAAGTTGCCTTCAGAAGTTGTGGGAGCTTCATCACAGGAGGTTTTAAGAAGAGATTGAACAACCATTTGTCTGAAATGGTATAGGATCTTCTGCTTGAGCAGAGGATTGGGCTAGAAGACTTCCAAGATCCTTTCCAACTCTTATTATTCTGTTATTATGCCTGAGTAGAAAACCTATTCTTCTAGAACTGTAATATATTGTTACAAGTATTTTGCAAGTCCCATTTATTATTACTGCTCATCAAATTGAGTAGCTCCAAGCACAAGATCGCTCGGACACCCTCTTGTTTTTGACATAAAATGGGAGCCAATTCATTTTCAAATGGTTTAGTGAAGGCAGAAGAACAATCTGCCACTCCACATGTATTGTTCTGCTGGTAAATTTGCCTTCGGATTGGAACGACGAATTATCTGATCGGTGATTCATGAGGATGGGCAGTTCTGTACCCTCACTAGATCAATGGGTGGGAGTGATTTGGAAGGCCCCATCATTAGCACTTCAGAACAGAAGCTGACTGGGAGAAGGCGAGGCCAGAACGAAACAGCTGTGGAAGAAAAGGGAGTTTGCAAATGTGAATTATATTCGACGTAATCTCCTTAACCGTACCATACTGGAATGTCTTCTACTGTGCAGTATTATTAGTGTCTGTAATACAATATTTTTCCTAACATGGCATCTGGAAATATGTCACACGGAAGTCAGGATCTTTTCAGAAAGTGAGGAGTGGTTCCTAGTTGTTGCCTGTGCAGATTCATAGATTAGTTGTGGCTGCTGTCCCACCAATTGGTGGGACAGCTGGACTATGGAGTCATACACATGAAGAATGGTTGCAGGAACTAGTCTAGTCTAGTGAAGAGAAGGACCAGGGGAGACAGGATAGAAGTCTTCCAGTACTTGAGGGGCTGCCACAGAGAAGAGGGGATCAAGCTATTTTCCAAAGCACCTGAAGGCCAGATAGGAACAATGGATGGAAACTGACCAAGGAGAGATTCAACCTAGAATTAAGGAGACATTTTCTGACAGTGAGAACAATCAATCCATGGAACAGAAGTTGCCTTCAGAAGTTATGGGAGCTTCATCACTGGAAGCTTTCAAGAAGAGATTGGACTGCCATCTGTCAGAAATGGTGTAAGGTCTCCTGCTTGAGTGGGGGTTTGGACTAGAAGACTTCTTCTAGTCCAAAGGGGACTGGAGGCTAAAACATACGATGAACAGTTGCAGAAACTGGGCATGGCTAATCTAGTGAAGAGAAGGACCAGGGGAGACATGATAGCATCTTCCAATATTTGAGGGGCTGCCACAGAGAGGAGGAAGGGGGTCAAGCTATTTTCCAAAGCACCTGAAGGCCAGACAAGGAACAATGGATGGAAACTGAACAAGGAGAGATTCAACCTGGAAATAAGGAGACATTTTCTGACAGTGAGAACAATCAACCAATGGAACAGCTCAGTTGTGGTCATAAGTTGAGGACTGCCTGTATGCAGAGAGTGAGGAAGCGTTGGACTCGCCATTCTAGAGAAAAGAAGATGGTTGATTTGATGGCCTCTCTCTCTCTCTCTCTCCAGCCCAGATTAGTTCAGAAAGCTCGACTGCCAGAGATTCAGATCTTCGACTGCCAAAGATAAATGCCAAGTCTGTTTTTTACAAAATCATGTTTGTCTACAACTTTGTGGTGGACAAATGAGTGGACCTAGCTTGAAGCACAATTCGAAAGCAGGGCATGTCAAGTGGCAGCAATCCTCTGAAAAACATCGATGGTGACCAAGAGTCTTGCTCTTAAGGAGCAAGGAGGTGGGCTGGGAAGGTCTCAATGAACAAAGACTCTAGAAAAATACTCTAGAAAAGACTCAATGAACAAAGACTCTAGAAAGAGTGCAAAGGAGAGCAACCAGGATGATTAAGGGACTGGAGGTTAAAACATAGGAAGAACGGTTGCTGGAACTGGGCATGGCTAGTCTAGTGAAGAGAAGGACCAGGAGAGACATGAGAGCAGAGTTCCAGTATTTGAGGGGCTGCCACAGAGAGGAGGAAGCGGGTCAAGGTACTTTCCAAGGCACCTGAAGGCCAGACAAGGAATAATGGATGGAAACAGACCAAGGAGAGATTCAACCTGGAAATAAGGAGGAATTTCCTGACAGTGAGAGCAATCAACCCATGGAACAGAAGTTGCCTTTGGAAGTTGTGGGAGCTTCATCACTGGAGGCTTTCAAGAAAAGACTGGACTGCCATTTGTCAGAAATGGTGTAGGGTCTCCTGCTTGAGTGGGGGGTTGGACTAGATGACCTCCAAGGTCCCTTCCAACTCTCTTAATCTATATCTGTAAGAATGAGTGGATGAATCTTTATTACTACAGCCAAAGGCTGGAAAGAAAAGCTACATTTGAAAACAGTTAAAATCAATAAAATATAGAATACTACCAGCAATCGTAATAGTTAATGTAAAGAATATATTACAACTCTGAGTAATCGATGAGTGATTTTTCACAATTGCTGCCAAGTATTCTTATTTGTTTGCGTCTGTTTCATTAAATTTAACATGGTTACTCACTCCAGTAGACTCTGGGTGGCCATAATAAATGTAATAAAAGTAAACAAATAAGTTATGGTCTGAGTTGTAAACAATGTGCGCTCTGAAAAAAGAAAACCACTGAATGGACCTGGAAGTATTTGTCATTATCGCCCAGGGTACTGATGCAAACGAGGCGGAGAATAGGCCTGATGAATAACCCTATAATGATGCAGTAAAATAATATGCTTCGGACTGTTTCAACATCTCCCGTTCCACATTGGCAAACGCGTCTTTCAAAAGGGATTTAGAATATCTTCCCTGTAGGATTCCTGAAGGCAAAACTTTGCACTTTGCTCTGAAGAAAAAGCCTTCTTAAATTTGGGAATGTCAGTAAGGAGAGATAATTGGCCGCTTCCCAAAAGCCTTTGTCACCCAAATCCTATTTCTTTGTGACAAGCTATTTACTGCTGCTTAAAATCCAGTGTTGTTAAACCTTTGAAGAAGTGGGTGTTTGGCATTGGTCGCAGCCCAAGGGATTGGAGAAGTTCTCAGGATAATTCACAAGTCATTCCTTTTTGTTCTGTGAGGTTGCTCCAGCTTAAGGGGCAACCATTAGTCATTATTACTGGAATAATAATGGACCTCTAAATCAGGGGTGTCAAACTCGACTTCATTGAGGGCCGCATCAGTGTTGTGTTTGACTGTGGGGGGGAGTGGCCAGGGTGGGCGTAGCCAGCTCAATGTCACTCGTGTCAGGGGCGCCTATGGCGGCCTGAGTGCTCTGCCAATGAAAATGGGCTCCCGAGCTCCGTTTTCGGCTGCCACGGCCTCCTGCAACCCTCTGCTAGTGAAAATGGAGCTCGGGAGGACCGCACGCAGCCCTCCCGAGGTCCATTTTCACTGACAGAGGAACCACAGGCCGGTCCTTTGCTGTTTCCATGGCAGCCCCACGGGTCAGATCTAAGCACCCCGTGGGACGGATCTGGTCCCCCCCCGGGCCTTGAGTTTGACACTCCTGCTATAAATTAACATCAACCTCCATGCCCTAACCTCAATTTTAGACATCCTTGTTTCTAACATAGAGGCAGAGGTGGGCGGCACATGAAGTAACACCGAAAATGCGTGCGCCCTTCCGCGCATGTGCTTTGCTCTCTCGTGCGGCTTGCACGCATGTGTGCAGCTTAAAAAACACGGCTAAATAGGATGGCACAGCGCCGGAGCGGGTGGGGAAGTGGGCAGGCCCACCCCCAGGTCACAACTACAGGTTGGCCCGAACTGGCAGCAGCCCACCACTGCATAGAGGAGAACCCAATTGAATAGTTCATATCTTCAAATTCCTGGGAACATTGGTAAGTCCTTTGCGTGCTGCAAGTACAGGTCTTAAAAGTTTAGTTTGGAGCACATGAAAGCCTTAAGACTTTAGCTTGAAACAATTTAAAAGCGGGCAGTATTGATTAGTCTCTTTTAGTAAGGCAGAACTGTTTGATGGTATTTACCGTACAGATCTTTAACACAATCGGGGACATGATCGTGACGGGCCGTCCATGTTCCTTTGGAGTGGAAAAAGCACTCCTAGGAATTTGAAGATGTGAATAGATTTAATCGGCTACCCCTCAATGTTCCATCTTCGAATTTGGAAAAGACCATAAACTTTAGGTGTTTAGAAATTTAGAACCAGGGTATTTCATTATAGGATGGCGTGGTGGCTCAGCGGTTAAGACGCTGGGGTTGTCAGCTGAAAAGCTGGCAGACCAGGTTCGAGACCTGAGCGCAAAGGGACAGGGTGAGTTCCGGCCCTTGCCCCAGCTCCTCCTAATCTAACAGTTCGAAACCATGCAAATGCGAGTAGATAAATAGATACCACTTCGGTGGGAAGGTAACAGCACTCCATGATGTCATGCTGGCGACATGAATGCGGAAATATTTTTGGGCAGTGCTGGCTCAATGGCCTTGAAATGGAGATGAGCAAGTGCCCCCCTATAGTCAGCAATGACTAGCGAAGTAGAATCCACAGGAATTCTTTTATTTCCTTATAATATGTTGAGTGCAGCATTCGTTGCTTTTTTGAGTCCCGTGGAAGAACAAGAAATAAGGACTGCATCGCCTGCATCCCGTAATATTGAAATCTTGGAGCCTGCTAATTTGGGGGCATGACCGTCAGAGGCGTTTATGCCTATATGTAAAAATAGGCCACGCAAATAAGTTAAGAACCTTGCTCATGAGCCTCCTACAGTTCTGCAAGGTAGGTTTCTGAGCTCTTGTGGACCTTATGACAAGGATGGGAGATAAGTCATCTTAGCATCTGGTGTAATGGGAGTTCAGTCTCCATGCCTTTTAATAGGATTCTGGCAAAACTCAGGAATTCATGGCCCCCATCAAGCATTCTCAGGAGAATTTGGACTTGATCTACAAAGACCCGTGTTAGATCTAGGCTTTATCTCAGAAACAGTTGGTACGTGATCTGAAGTTGGAGGGTTCGCCAAAAACAGTCCACTCTCTTGCCGTTGACCTCTGCAGATAAATTGAGAATTGAAGTATATCCAGCTGCCAAGATTCGCGCAACTTAATCCCTCTTTCCTTTCAATAAATCTAGTTAAAGAATCTTGCTGAACTTTGCTGCAATTCTGTAAACAAGTTTGAGTTAACTTTTATTTCCATCAGCTTCTGGTCCCAGCTGGTTGCGTGTAGTCAGACATAATAATAAAAAGTTAACATGGAAAACAAGCTCTTAACTTGGATTTTATTTGCTGGTTTAGCTATTCTTGTTTCTTTTCGATCAACTGGAATCTACAGTTGGTGCAAAATGCCAATGTCCTTTTGTTTGTGGAGACCCACCGCAAACAATATTGGGCTTCCGAGCACATTTTAACATGCTGGTTTTGACCTGGTTTGAAAGACCATCTCCTTCAAGTAGAATCAGAAAAAAAAAGTATAAAGAGTATGGGTCCTAAAACACTGCCTCGGGGGACACTGCTGTTAACAGGCTACTTGTTGCCTGTTTGATAGAAATGCAGCTATCCACTTATGCAGGGATCTGGAAATGCCATTTTAGTTTTAGGAGTAGTTTGTCATGTACCACTGAATCAAAGGCTTTACAGAAATCTATGTAAATTGCATCTATTGCTTTGCCCTGGTCAAGTTGTGTAGTCCATATATTTTTGCAGTGTAAGTGTTGCATATTACAGGACAGATTTTTTCTTGAAACCAAATTTTTGTTAGAGATTAGGTTGTTTGTGGTACCTTCCAACTCTGTTATAAAGGAAAGCAGTGACACCAGAACTTTTTCACAGAGCTTTTATAATAATAGTTTTATTGGGGGAATGAATGTCAAGGAAAGGTTGAGAATCTAATTTCAAACAATTGCCATAGCCTTCCCATTTGATAATGACCAAAATACCGACCAAACTTAATCTTCTAGAACTACAAGTTCTTGTTCATAAGGGATGTTTTCTAGATTATGTTGAATATTGACGTCTCTGTTGGACATAATTTTACTCCTTTCACCTTTGTTTAACTTTCTTTGAACCAGTTGCTACCCATTCTCATCCTTTAGCATGTCTTCTGAGTTTGAGGATTCTTTTGAATGACTTTCCTTGTTTTTCTAGGTCTATTCCTACCTTCAATATATTTTCAGATATCATTATCATATTGTTTTGGTCTTTTTTAATAGCTCGCTGAAGTTCTAATGTTCCTTTCTGAGAACTCTCTCAGCAATTTCCACCATCTGCCCCGACATTGTTTGTTTTCTTCTGGTTTTGGGCAACCTATCCTTCCATTCAGTTTTAACAATTCCTTTGGTTTCTTTAGACAGTTTCTTTGGTCCTGTATCAATGAGGTTCAGGAATTCGAAGTGATTCCTGATGTACTCCTTGAAAATGATGGGTATGTGCTCAAGATTACATTGTGGAAACCGGTTGGCTTTGTTCTTCCACTTTGGATTGACTTGGGGAACTTGTACACGAGCAGATTGTGATCTGTTGCACAATCAGATCCTGACCATGTTTTGGCTGATATAACCGGGCATTTCCACCATCTTGAACCAATAATATAGTCAGTTTGATTTGGGGATGCTCCACCTAATAATGTAGCGGAAATTTTGAGCAGTTCGGAGGCTCCAACTGGCGCAGGGTGCGGCCACGCGGGTGGTAATGGGAGCGACATGGCGTTCCCATGTAACACCCCTCCTGCGCGAGCTGCACTGCCTCCCGGTGGTCTTCCGGGTGCACTTCAAGGTTCTGGTTACCACCTTTAAAGCGCTCCATGGCTTAGGACCCGGGTACTTGCGGGACCGCCTACTACCACCAATAGCCTCCCATCGGCCGGTACGCTCCCATAGAGAGGGGCTCCTCCAGATGCCGTCAGCCAAACAATGCCGACTGGCGGCCCCTAGGGGGAGAGCCTTCTCTGTGGGGGCACTTACTATCTGGAACGAGCTCCCCCCAGAGATACGGAGGATCCCGGATCTGCGCACCTTCCGCCGCGCCTTAAAGACCTTACTATTTCACCAGGCCGGCCTGGCCTAATTTTCCCCCTCTTTTATAAAAGATTTTTAAAATTTTAAATATCTTTTAGTATTTTATATATTCAATTTTAAATTGGTTTTAAAAGTTTGGGGTTTTAAATTTGTCGGGGCCAAAATTATTTAATTTGATTTTATTCTATTTTTAAATTTTGTATTGTATGTGTTTTTATTGTTTGGCTGTGCACCGCCCTGAGTCCTTCGGGAGTAGGGCGGTATAGAAATCTAATAAAATAAATAAATAAATAAATAAATAAATAATAAATGTGCAGCAGAGACCTGAAAACCAGCTGGCTGGCGGGAGGCGGGGCATCCCAAAACCGGCAGCGCGGCAAGAGGTAAGATCTTTTTCTTTTGTGAGCTTCTGTTTCGTCATTTGCAGGGAAACAGAAGCTCACCAAAGAAACGCCACAGAGATCTGATCTGGGGCGACGGTGCGCGTGCCAGCAGAGAGGGCTCTGTATGCCACCTCTGGCATACGTGCCATAGGTTCAAACAATCTCTTCCTTAAAACCTTCAGTGATGGATCACCCACAACTTCTGGAGGCAAGTCGTTCACTGATGAATGGAAAATTGTTTAATTATTGATTTACCGTATTTTTCAGAGTATAAGACGCACCGGAGTATAAGACGCATCTACCTTTTTTGGTGAGGAAAAGAAGAAAAAGAAATCTCCCTCTGCCTCTGAGCAATTTTGCCTCGTTGCAGCAAACAGCTTGCTTTACTTTCAGTTTCATTTTCAGCATAGCTTGATTAGCACAAGAAAAAAAAAAATCTGCTCCCAGCAATTTACCTCCTTGCAGCAAGCAGCAGAGCCCTGCGCAAAACAGCCGAGAGCAAATCAGCTGAGAGTCGGGAGGCCGATCCAATCAACTTGTGCTAATTAGGCTGTGCTGAAGCTGAAGGGAGCTGTTTTTTTCTTGCTGTTTGCTCGCAACCAGGTAACTGCTGTGAGGCAGAGGCCAAAGGGTGGGGGGGGCAGTGGATGGGCGGGGCTACATTCGGTGTATAAGACGCACCTTAATTTTCACCCCCTTTTAGGGGGGAAAAAGGTGCGTCTTATACTCTGAAAAATACAATATTTTGTCGAATATTGAGATCATCTACATCCTGGTCGGCTTTGGGCTGTTTACAATAAAAGGCCAGAGATATAACCTCCCTGTAGGTTACCCTAACCATCACCCTAACCATCATTGGTTGCCCGACAAGCAATCCATTTCACTTCTTCAGCTCTGCAGGGCCTAGATAGTTGTGCAATCAATCATGACAAGGTGGTTTAGCTTCTTTTAGGAGATCTTTCTGCCCAGATTATCTTCCTAAATGTACATTAATTTGGGAGATGTCAGCAGGTAGTGTGGGAGGTAGGTTAACCCTAAGTCAGAGAAGCTTAGCAGAGTTACATAATGCAGACCAACAGAGTCAGAAGGGATCTTAGAGGTCTAATCCCCTGCTCAATCAGGAGATCCACCTATACCATTTCTGACAAATGGCTGTCCACTGTGTTAGTGTATAATGTGAATGCAATTTAAGACTTCGACGCACACAGGATTACACGATAAAAGATTGGGTCTATCATGCGTTCCAGTATCTCGAGTCTCTCATTATATTTCAATATGTAATAAGCAGTTTAACACTGAAAAACAACGACACCAAAGTACTAATCTGCATGAGGAAATATTAATACAGTAAACGTTACCTTATTATTAAAGATAATAATAGTCATAACATTTGAAAAGAAATCAAAACATATTTAAAAAAAACATTTAAATTGAAAAATTAAAAAAAACTTTAAAAAAAAACATTTAAAAGAGATGGAAGGCCATTGGCAAACATTCAACTTTTTTAAAATTCACGACACCGTGGACAAAGATGGACCTGGAGACTTATAAGAGACGTGGTGGTGCAGTGGTCAGAAGGCAATATTGCAGGCTAATTCTGCCGACTGCCAGCAGTTCGATCCTGACCAGCTCAAGGTTGACTCATCCTTCCATCCTTTCAAGGTCGGTAAAATGAGGACCCAGATTGGGGCAATAGGATGACTTCGTAAACTGCTTAGAGAGGGCTATATAAAGCACTGTGAAGCAGTATATAAGTGTTATTCATTCCTTCCTTCCTTCCTTCCTTCCTTCCTTCCTTCCTTCCTTCTTTCCTTCCTTCCTTCCCTCCCTCCCTCCCTCCCTCCCTCCCTTTCTCCTGCTCCTTCCTGGTGGCACAGTGGTTAGAATGCAGGATTGCAGGCTAACTCTGCCAACTGCCAGGAGTTCGATCCTGACCGGCTCAAGGTTGACTCAGCCTTCCATCCTTCCGAGGTGGGTAAAATGAGGACCCAGATTGTTGGGGGCAAGAGGCTGATTCTATAAACCGCTTAGAGAGAGCTGTAAAGCATTGTGAAGCGGTATATAAGTCTAAGTACTATTTGCTATCTTGGCCTTATATTAAAAAAATATATCCACACCTGATCCTTTGGGGAAAGAAGGGAGAAGTTCTCTTCTCCCGATTTGGTCTTTAATGGCACCACCCATTGCCAAATTTTATGCCATGCAACAGGCTGCTAGAAATACTGCTTCTGGCTTGGGATGGAAGGAATTTGGGGTTCCTCCCAGTGATTTTGTAAGAGGCCCATTGAACCTCCACTGACAGGCACCGCTGGCATCTTCCTTGGCATCATAAGATAATAGAAGATAATTGAAGTTAATTACTAAGCTCATTGAAACCAATTTAGAAGGAGAGCTCTGGGAAAACACTGGGGCTTTTCTTTTAACAGACTGAGCAGAGGCTGAACCAATCAGAAATCAGACCCTCGGCACAAAGATTAACGATTATTCATACATGACCTCACCCCCCCCCCCCCCATGAAGTTGGTAAAAGGAGAGCTGACTCCACCTGGCAGGTGAATTATTTGCACCAAAAAGAGAAACTCCTGAAAATTTATGAACTTTTTCTTTTCCAGTATGGAAGGTTTGTGGGTACCTATGTATTTTTTTTCACAGTGCCACATTTTTCCAAAGCATTTTATTTTCCTCACTTTTTGCTTCAGGGACACAAATCCTCATTATTATTATTACTTTACTCTTTATATTATTTTATATATTTTTATAATTATAATATAATATTATATATTACTTTATATTATTACTCTTAATATAACTCTATTAGGGAATGCGCAGCCTGAAAAACCTTTGCGTGCTAATTTCAGCCATTTCACTTTCACTTTTCAAGTTGAAAAATAAGCTTGTCTAAATTAGCATAAAGTCTAAATTACAAATTTGGCGATGGGGAAATGAATTACAGCTGCAATATCGACTTACGTGGGGAGAAAGCCCCATCGAAAATTT